>OU898280.1:62815536-63415536 GCA_918026665.1 Diabrotica balteata
AATGTTCAATTACATTATTTAAAGCAAGTAAGCTGTAAAAAGCTTATAAAATACAAAATATTTGTATAAAAAAACTTCATCTAAATGGTTTGTTAAAAATATGTATATATTTTGTGGTATATTTTATCTCCCCTCTCCCATGTCCAAGTTCTACACAATTTTTACTTATAGCAAGTAAAATATGATGAGTAAAATCTGAGATTAGAACCCCTTACAGGCCTCATACTTCCGAATAGGAAAATAAATTACTGAAAAATATTCACCAAAAACGCGATGACGCTCAGCAAGGACCAAAAAAGTTATAGTAGCGGATACGAGCGGTGCAGCGAGAAAAAGCTTAAACGCCTGTTGAGCCAAAATGCCCCAAAGGGTACGACATCATGCCCCAAATACTAACTGAAAGCCACCAATATAGATGTAGTGTACACATACAAAATCTTTCACAAATAGGCCTACTGCAAAAATATATACGAATACAAATAATCCCTTTATCTACAAACTCGCTAAAAAAGAATCTATCACCAACTAAATTGTCTGGTTTATAAACTGCACAATTACATATAATCAAAGATATTACGGAATAGTCATAAAAGTCTTCAATTCCACCTAGGTACAGAACAACATATTGGAAAAAGAGACTATTTCTCAACTAAGATCAACTATTTATTTTATTGAAAACCAATTCAAAGTACCCTCATTACAATATATAAAACAATGCATAGCTATCGAGATTTGAGATGGACGGTTTTAATTACAAAATAATTAAGATAAAAACCATTTTGCCAAACAATAGAATAATCGAACTGATATCGAACTACAGATTAAATAATACAGATTAAAATACTAAAATAATGTAAACTATAATAAACTTTGACGGTATACAAGGCAACTATCGAACACAGTGATTAATTTAATCTTGCCCAAGTACTTTCGATCAATAGATCATCTTCAGGGGCCTCTGAAATAAGCCAAGACACGTTTTTTATAAAAAAGGAAAATTAATTCACTTGGATAAAAAACTCCAAGTTTATGGTTGAAAAAAGTTTTTATGTGATAAACGTTTATAAACTTACTTCGTCAGTTGTGGCCTATCCGACATGAGTAGAATGTCATACATGTAAATTTGGACATAACAATACAATACACAAAGACAAACACTTTAAAAGTTTTAAGAAGGAGAAGCTACATGTTATATAGAAGCCGGAGACAGAATGGGCTCCCGGTCTGGCGGAAATATTGAGATGACATGTGACAAATGACAGCTTGTGAAGGGCAGTTATGTGATCTGCACCTTTCAAAATTCTATGAAACTAAGTCTTGACCAAAGGTCCAACTGACACCACTATAGGAAATCAACTGATGAAATATAAAATTATATAGTATATTTTTTATGTAGATTGAATAATCCAAATCTCACACTCAAACCTGTCTATAATAATTAGGATGTTAGTTTGAGAGCAATTGAAGTTGACATAAAGTATGAATGTAAGAAAAGACTAGACAATATATTAGACAGTGGATGGTTGACTACAATAAAATGGTCCACCAAGCGCTATCAGTACTGTAAAAAAGGAAAAATCTGAATATGCAGTTAAATTACTAAAAGTTAAAATCAAAATTGAAGACAAAACATATAAATGGGTTATAATCCAAGTAGTTCAGTTGAATCCACAGTCAATGGAAGAACTTTAAAATTAATATTGAAATGCTCAGTGCATGAAGTCTAAACAGTCGAGCTGGGTCCTCTACGAGGTGAAGCTGTAATAAAGTTTTTAAATATAGGATTAAATTTAGTACAATTTAAATTAATTTGAGTATTAAGAGAGTGAGAGTTTTCATTTGTTTCCCTGTAATCACCAAATCTTCCAATAAATCCAACTCAAGATAGTTTTTCTTTCTACTAATGTAATGTAAGATAGATGAACCAGAATTGATGTTAAAATTGTGGTTGCTGGATACTAAGTGTTGACCAAAACTTGAAGAATTTGGTCTTTTCAAATGTTCAGAGACTCTAGTGGATAACTTTCTGATGGTTCTACCTACATAAGAGGCATCACAATCATCACATTTTAATTTGTAAATACCACTTTTATCAAGTGTATTCATCCTATCTTTGGTATTGATTAAGAAGGAACCTAAAGTGTTATGTGATTTAAAGGAAATTTTGATATTATCAATTGTAGAAGTAAAAAGTTTAGATATTTTATTGGAAATGCTACTAATATAAGTTAAGGAGAAATATCTGATGTTATCTGAAGCATTCGGTTGAAAAAACTGTGAAGAATATGCAAGCTTTTCTGCAATTTTTAGTTTAGCTCTATATAGAAGTTTGTATATAATGTTAGGATCATAGCCATTATTGAAAGCAATCTGCTTAAGAGAATTAAGTTCTGTATTAAAATTATCATCAGAAAGAGGAAATTTAAGTAACCGATGAATGTAACTGTTGAAAGCAGCCATTTTATGTTGAGTTGGGTGATTAGACGGTCCATGTATAACGTGATCTGTTTGGGTGGGTTTTCTATAAATGTTGTACTTTAAAGAATCTTTATTACGCGAAATAGTCATATCCAAGAATTTCAACTTACTGTCAGATTCTGGTTCCAGAGTAAAAGAGATGTTAGGATGGAGGTTATTGAGATCATCCAGAATCTGTAAAGCATCATCTTGGGTTCCCTGTATGAGAGCTATACATTCATCCACATATCTTGACCAAAAAACTATTTTGTTGTTGTTATTAACAAACTTCTGTTCTAAGCTGTCTAAGAAAATATCAGCTAGAAAAGATGATAATGGAGATCCCATTGCTAAACCTGTTGGTTGTTTATATATTTTTTGATTGAATTGGAAGAAGTCCTGATCCAGACAGAATTTAAGTATAGTTAATATACCATCTTTATCCTTTGCAGATATGTTGCAATTGTCTAGAAGGTTGTGTACTAAAGGTAATGTTTCATCTCTTGGTACAGAAGTAAACAAATTGGAAACATCAAAAGAAACTAAATAAAAACCCTCTTCTATCCTAATGTTATTTAAACGTTCTATTAGATCTAAAGAATTTTTAATGGAGAACTTAGGTTTAAAATTAGTGATAGACTGAATTGTGTTGTAAATAAACTCTGATAAAATAGAAACTGGAGTGTTACAAAAACTAACTACAGGCCTTATGGGACAATTGTGTTTATGGATTTTAGGCAGTCCATATAACCTAGGTGTTATAGGATTAGATACAGTTAACTTTCTGTTGTTATATTTAGTAATAGTGTCATTAAACAATTTAACCATTGCTTTTGTTTTATTAATAAAGGTGTTAAGTGGATTTTTTTTCCAAAACTACAAAACTGTTATCTGAAAGAGTAGAAAGTAGAATCTTTTCTTTCTTGGAGTTTTTTATCCAAGTGAATTAATTTTCCTTTTTTATAAAAAACGTTTCTTGGCATATTTCAGATGCTCCTGACGATGATCTATTGATCGAAAGTACTTGGGCAAGATTAAATTAATCACTGTGTTCGATAGTTGCCTTGTATACCGTCAAAGTTTAATTATTTGAACATTCAACCTTATATTAAACTATAATACTTCGCAGTACAATTGAAAAAATATGACATATTGACGAAAGTATAAATCATACGATAGCTATGACTTTCAGTTTAACTTACCTAATCCTTTCTACAGAAAGCGTGTAAAATAGCAAATTTCAGTTCAAGACGCTGCGTTACGAAAAACTGTAAACTTACCTGGAAAATAAAAAGTTATGTTATAGCAAAAGTTATTGTGAATACAAATACGCACACTGTTCTATTAAAAAAAAATAACCTGTCTCAACAAAAATATAAGTCACAAAAACACACTCTTTTTGGTACTCTAAATGATGTGACATTATATAGTACAGCGAAATAAGCAAAAAAGTTTGTATATAAAGAAAGCCTATACGTTTTCTGCAGAGATTTCGGCGTCTTCTTTTATTATTAACAATTTAGTGTAAAAAAAATACAATTTTTTGCTTGCCATTAAAAAGCTTAAAATTTGAGGTAGAATTACAAAACTATATATTTTAAAACATAAAACTTTAAAATATTGATTGCAAAAAGTTGTAAAATTAATTTGTTGCTTCGAAAACTGCAAAATAAGACAAAATCGTTAATAACTGTTAGTAACTATTTAATATTAAAATCAATTTAGATATTTGATTTTTTTTTACATCGTTGAAAAGAGAAGAAGTATACCAAGTAACCAAGTTATGCCAGGACGAGATGCCCGAGGGAGTGAAACCTCTGACACTACAGACATTGGGATGGAAGGACTGGTTAAGGCAGAACATCATTTGTTTATAATATGTTATTTTATACTTCTTTTTTGGTTATAAACAGAATACTTTTCAGTGTTTTTTTAGAATAAATTAAAATAATGTTGTTTAACATAAAGCAAAACTAACTTCACCAATGTTACTTCCCGACAATATTGAACAGCTTGGTTAACAGCTTTAATAAGACCATGCAAAAATCAGTAATGTTTCTAACGTCGAGATGCGTCAGAAAATCTGTTTGAGATACTTCAACATATCAGGTCACCTATGACTTAATAACAAGGAAAGAGCCCGCACAGAGCTGAAGCCTAGGTATCTAGGATGAGCGAATTTTACTCTTAGTGAGAGCGCCCACCAAAGTGGCGTGGCACGTGGCACGTAGCAAGTAGCACGCGTCTAGCATGTTCCTTAAAATGTAACCAATGAAAACGAATGATCCAGCGCACACCAAAATGACAGTGACGTCATTCGATCTAATAATTCGTTTGCATTGGTTATATTTTATGTAACATGCTAGACGCGTGCTACTTGCTACGTGCCACGTGCCACGCCACTTTGGTGGGCGCTCTCCCTTAGGTGGAATGAGAATCCCATGGTTTAAATCTGATAGTAAAAAATTTTTTTTGTATAGTTCATTTCATGCATTTTGTCAGATGAGTGAAATTATACTCGTGGCACAATTAGAGTTACACATCTGTCAGATACAGGCAAATAAGAATTTTAAGAGCGGACGTATGTTTTTTAATTCAGACCTAGGCATCTTCTTATAATTTTATGAGTAAACAGAAAATATTCAATAGATACGGAAGTCATTACTTAATTCATATTCCTAGTATTTGAAAACTATAGAAGGAAAGTCTGACCATCATACAAGAAACAGTGAGAGAAATAAAAGAACAACACCTGAAGAAAGATGCAGAGAAACGGAAATCGTGGATGACCGATGAAATACTTGAACTTATGGATCAGAGAGAAAAAAAAGAAAATCTCCAAGAATATAAGAGAACACATACCATCGTCAGAAGAAAAATAAGAGAAGCCAAAGAGAAACAAAAAATAGCACAATGTCAAGAAATAAATGAATATCCGAGACATGATAACTTCAATGTTCATCGAAAGCACAAACGCAACAGCGGAAAAATAACAGATGATGAAGGCAATCTTGCCATAACCAAAGAATATAAAAAGAAATTATAGGAAGAACACTTGGAGAAACTTTTCCATGACCTTAAAACAATACAAGAGCCCACCATTGAAGTAAATTTAGTTCCTGAAATCCTACCAGAAGAAGTAACGACAGCTGTCAGACAAATGAAGGATGGAAAGGCACCGGGACTTGATGAAATTCCAGCAGAACTGTTGAAGCAATTAGATGCAGAACAAATAAAAATAATAACTGAAATATTTAATAAAATATGCAAGGCAGGAAAAATACAAGTAGAATGGCTCAAATCGGAGTTCGTACCATTGCCCAAAAAAACAGGAGCAAAAGTTGGTGAAGCTTATAGAACCATAAGCCTAATGAGCCATCTGCTTCTGAAGCTGTTTTAAAAGTCATCCACACAAGAATTTACCGGAAATACGAGGTACAAATTGCGCCCAATCAGTTTGGATTTGTGAACGCCGTTGGTACGAGGAAAGCTTTATTTAGAGTGTAGGTATTGTTTCAGAAATGTAGAACTGTCAGCTGTAATGTTTTTGCATGCCTGATTGAAGTCAGGCATAAACAAATTATGGAAGTGCTGAAGAGGACAGGAATTGACGGAAAAGACTTAAAAATAATAGCAAACCCGTATTGGAATCAATCAGCGGTGATCCGAATAGATGGAGAATATACCGATCAGGTCAAAATCTTAAGGGGAGTAAGACAGGGGTGTATAATTTCACCACTGATATTCAATCTGTACTTGGAGCACATTTTTAAATAGGCTCTAAAAGATATTGATGAAGGCATCTCAATAAATGGAGTCAAGCTCAATAACCGGCGGTATGCAGAGGATACAATAGGGTATTCAAATATAATAGAAGGGCTGCAAAACTTAATGAACAAAATAACGGAAACAAGTACAACGTATAGACTGGATATAAACACCAGCAAAACCAAGCTAATGATCATCAGCAAGAAAAACATAACTGGAGCAAATCTGTATGTGAACCAAATGAGAATTGAACGTGTCTCACAATAAAACTACTTGGGAACTATAATCAATGAGTCGTGGGACAATACCCAAGAGATTAAATGTCGTATCGGAAAGGCAAAAAGTGCATTCTTGACAATGAGCTCTGAGTTCAAGAGCCATGACCTCATCTTAGAATCAAAAATAAGGCACCTTAAATGTTACGTGTACTCAGTGCTTCTGTACGGAGTAGAAACGTGGACATTGAAGGCGGAAACTGTATCAAAACTTCAGGTTTTTGAGCTGTGACTATATCCTAAAGATACAATGGACAGGCAAAGTCACCAATGAAGAAGTACTGCAGAGGATAAACACAACTGCGGATTTGGTCAACATCGTGAAGGGCCGTAAGCTGCAGTACTTGGGACATATAATGAGAAATCAAGGCAGATCAAGGCAGAAATCAAGGTAAAATTGAAGGAAAAAGGACCCAGGACGAAGAAGAGTATCCTGGCTTGTTAACCTGAGGGCATGGTATAGAAAGACCTCAGCACATAGTTATTTCGTATAGCAACCAACAAAGTCATCATAGCCAGGATGATCGTCAACGTTCGGAACGGACATTCACCCTAAGAAGAATATTCCTAGTAGCCGTGTTGTACCTACGGCTTGTTTTTAAAGGATTTCAGTTTAAATTAAATAGCCGTATTGTATGCTGTCTAATATTGTTGTTCCAGCCGTTTGTCAGTCGTGAGGTTAATAGAATTATGAAATGTTTTTGAAGATGTTAAGCCGCAGTAACAGTTTTAGAAACTTTTAGAGCAATAACAAAAATGCCTAAAAATACTATTTCTGGAGAAAATCGACAACTTGTTATTAATTTATTAAAGTATTTTAAGAAGGAGAAAGATTCCGAGGAACATATATATTTACATTTACGAAAATAAAAACCCAAAACGTCAGGGATGTTGTAAAAGGAGCAATTAGAAATGTTGTATATGATATGAAAGTAAAACGGCAACCCGTTACAAGTCCATTGCTTTGTTTCGTGTTATGTTAACCCTCAAACCTATTGTATCAGCTACCTGTATCTCAGAACATAGGGAGTATACGACGAAATATTATAACCAAAGAATAGATGGAGTGAGAAGGAGAGGCAGACCCAGAGCACGATTTAAGGATGAGGTGGAGGAAGACTTGAGAATGTTGGGAGTACAAAACTGGAAAGCTAAGGCGAAGAATAGGAGAGAATGGAGACTTATCCTTAAGCAGGCCAAGATACTCCATGGGTTGTGGAGCCAATGATGATGATGATACGACGAAATATAGCGAGTAAAGACAAATTTCTAATGAAGAAATGCTTACGAGCCCCTTTAATTTTTTTAAAGACACTCTATTAAGTGCTAGTGTTTCGAACATATTTTTGAATTTATAATGAGATACTACCCTAGTGCTAGCAAGCTCAAGAGGTCAGCATATACAAAGATTTATTGTCACTATAAAATAATAAGATTCGGGCATTCGAACAAAATCACGATATTAAATCTGACTTTTTGTTTTGTATTTATTTTAATAATAGAGTTTAAGTAGGGATCAAAAAATTTATTTATTATTACGTTTATGAAATTAAAATATACCAAAACCTATTATAATAACTACAAACTACAAAAACTAGCAAATCCCGAACAATTATATTTAAAAAGAACCAGGTATATTTTTTGATCCAAAGATACAGGTAAAGGTATATGATAAACAAAACATTAAGTAGTGGCATTATACAATATTAATCAACATAAAATAAAGTAATTATTTTGAAGCAATCAATAGCGCTACTGTAGAATATCAAATTAAGAAATGTAATAAAACTAGAATGGGCACATATATAGGGCACGTAATAGTTGGTAAGTGATGACAAAATGGTACATAAAGTTTTAGATTGTAGGTTTACACAAAAATTATTAAAAATTATAACCAAAGAACTACGTCACCAAAAATTCATGAGCTCTGAAAAAAATGAGAAAAACTCTTAATTACGGGCAGATCTTAATTGAGATATACATATATTAAATTAGCCATAAATTATTCACTTCTTATAATAACACATTACTTGTTATCAAAATGTCATTATAAAACGTAAAACTAATAAATAAAAAATAAAGGTCAACAGTGGCAGGTCTTTTGCTGCATTAAAACAGCACGGTTCGCTTTAATGAGATCTAAGTGCTAATCATACCGAAGATAGAATTGAAATGATTACATCACAAACGTTTTAATAAAAATTAACGTGAGAATCGCTGGTAGCATTCATTACACGCTTCGCATTTTGATGTTTTTTATAGGATTAGCGGGAGGTAAAATATACCAGGTAGTTTCGAAACAAATATTTCATATTGAGATAAATATGAGACCTTATCACTTTACCGATTTCTGCTCTATCTACAATTTAAAAGTGAAACATTAATGGAATTTGATTTTTACAACTATGAAATTACAAGTTCTACTTTAAAACTATCGACGTCTCCCGATTTCTAACAATAATTTATTTCTGTAATTTAGGAAATCGTTCTTAAAATGACTTTCTTTGACGACAGAATCTCATCTTTATTATATACATGGGTTGATTCCGTTGATCCATCCTGACCTATCTTCAACAAAAAAATGGGTAAATATTTACCCATAATAATGGGAAAATATTTATAAATGTAATAATAAATAATCAAAAAATAATAAAATATTCTATCTAATCTAATCAGCCTTAAATAAACGCCCACTCTTGGGCATAGGCCTCCCCTGTTAATCTCCATTGGTCTCTATTTTGGGCGATCTGCATCCAGTCCTTTCCTGCCGTTCTCTTAAGGTCGTCAGTCCATCTCATCTGTGGTCTTCCTCTTTTTCTTTTCTTTTCCCATGGTCGCCAGTGTAGAATTAGCTTATTCCATCCTTCATCTTTTCGCCGGAGAGTGTGACCGGCGAAGTTCCATTTAAGTTTTGCAATCTGTCTTGATACATCGTTCACCTTTGTTTTTTTCTCTGATCAATGAATAAAATATTATAAATGTTAAAATGTTAAATAAAATGTTTAAATAAATGTTAGATATAAATGTTAAAATTATTAAGAACAAAATAGAAAATGACTATAGAAATTACGAAGCAGAAGAGCAAGCTGGTTTTAGAGCTGAACTCCACAGTAGACCACCTGTGCTCTATTACGCAAGTTATTGAGAAAAAAACAGCCTTCAATAAAGAAGTTCATCTGGTGTACGTAGACTTACAAAAAGCATATGACAGTGTACCCCTAAGTAAACTATGGTCAACCCTACAGCAAACCAACATTAAGCATGGTCTTATCAAAGCAGTCCAAAGTCTGTATAATGGAACGACTGCAAAAATTAAAACTGGATCAAGGATATCTGAAGGATTTAAGGTCACGAAAGGACTAAAGCAGGGTTGCTGTATTTTGCCTATCCTTTTCAAAATTTATCTGGAACAAGCACTCAAGCTATGGAAAAGAAAATGTAATGGCACGGGAATCCCTCTCAATGACGAGGCTACTGTACACCTTATGTTTCGCTGATGACCAAATACTGATTGCCCAGGATCATGACGACTTGAGTTACATGACTCGAAAGCTAATAGAAGAATATAACAAATGGGGTCTCGAAGTTAACATTAAGAAAACTGAAGCCATGTGTATTGGAGGGACGAAACAATCCATTATATTGGACGATGGGGTAGAAATTAGAAACTGTGATGAATACAAGTACTTGGGTATGAAGATAACTCAAGATGGAACACTCGATGCTGCTATAAAAGACAGAAACATACAGGGTAGAAAAGCCATATCCATGATGAACGGCATTCTGTGGGACCAAACAATACCTAAAGCGAGCAAACAACTCATATACAACACCATACTTAAAAGTGTAATCACATATGCAAGTGAAGTTTAGCCAATGAAACAAAGAACAGAGAAACTGTTCTTTGTTTCATTGTTCAAATTCTACTGAACTGAAAATATAGCCAACCTGCCTATGGCCAAATTTACTTCGGCCACAGAGATAGTACTATTGGTAGTAGAAGGACAGATAGAAGGCCGAAGACCAAGAGGAAGATCTCAAACACGATGGGCCGACCAAATGAAGACTCTGTTCGAAAAATCCTTACATGAAGCCGTCCATATGGCACAGGATCGCAGCCAATGGAGACAAGCTAATAATATTGAGAGTGCCACCATGCCTTGAGAAGGGCTCAAGGAATGAGGAAGAGGAGGTGTAACGGTGTAGTATTAAATGGTATAACTTTTTCGTTCTTATCTTCTGTTCGTGATGGTCGGTAAATTTACAAAAATGTGGTGATGTTTTAAAACTACAAAAACTTGTTTAAATTATGAAATTCAATTTTTATTCTGTCTTAGATTGAAATAGATTTAGCCTTAAAACGTATTACTTGGTGAATATGAGATATTATCTTGGTTAAAAACTATCTACTAAAACTAAACTAGTACATTTCACAAATTTGAGACTAGTTTGGATTAACTTAATAGCAAAATCTCCCAATATTTGAAGCACTGTCGGACAAGTAAAAACACAGTTTTAACGGTGATGCATCCAACATTCTTCTAGTAATTTTTCACATTTCCGCACAGTTTCCCAAATTGCCGGAGTAGCCGTATTCAATGCTTCTTCCATTTTTCCTAAACTACTTTGCCACTATAACCATATAACCGTTACGTCCAAAATAGTTATCGTAGTAAGTTTTGCATTAATTACTATTTTAATGCCACATTAAGCCACAATTGAAGGTTAAAGTAAGTTTTCTTCTTATGGTGCCTATCCGTTACGGATGTTGGACACTAACATGGCTATTCTGACTTTGTTGACTGTTGCCCTGAAAAGTCCGGTAGTGGTTAAGTTAAACCACTTTCGCAGAAGTTATGCAGCCAGGATATTCTTCTCCGTCCTGGACCTCTTTTCCCATGCACTTTACCTTGAAGTATATGGCCCAGATATTCTAGTTTACGACGTTTTATGGTTAAGACTAGTTCGCGCTCTTTACCCATTATATGTAGTACTTCTTCGTTGGTAAGTTTATTGACGTTTTAATTTCCACTTTGGAAATTGTTCTCCTGATTATGGAGTCGTCATTTTTTAAAGTTCTTATAGCCTTTAGTTCCTCATTGCTTATGTTTTGTTAAATTTTAATAGACTTTTGCAATTCAAGTTCGCATAATACTCTGTATTCTTCCTTTTTGTGGGTTGGTAAACATTGAGAAATTTTCTCCACTAAGCTTATTATGTCTAATTTTGGAATGGATGGATAAGTAACAGCAAAGTTTAGACCCTTTGACAGTATTGAACTCTCCGTTGCATTTAAATGTCTATTTGATAGATTGACTACTGTCGCTAATATGCCATTATTTCTATTGAGGTTATCTAAAATATGTATACTGTTTTGTTATAAAAGAATATTAAATTTATTTAAATGTATATATCTTTGTTTCTTATATCAATTTTCATATACACCACATTGAAAAGCAAATCTTCAATACTAACAATATCTTTTCCAACAAAAAATAAATTGGATCTATGAAACTGCAACCTTTCGCGGATCATGGATAAACTGGCTCTGTGAAAATTTTTTCCGACCTTCTGCTTAAATATGCTAGACGTAACTTCAAGCCCTTCGGTATTAAGGCATTGTCTCTACATCTTCTTAAAAATTTAATTGAATTTTGACAATGTGTCAGTTTTTTGTAAAGAATTTCCAATCTTAGAAAATTTTGAATAACGCTGGCCCATAATGGTATCTTAATATTGCTCTGAAGCTATTTTATTGTGGCATTTTTTAGTAAGTAATATTTCAATGGGAATAAGCCACAATTGGAGGCTAAAGTAAGTTTATTGACTTTCAATTCGGAAATCGCCTGAACAATATTAATTTTTGCATACTCCCAAATATGTTTTATGTGATTGAATTACAATGGTAGAGGGTAATCGTTATAAATTATGTCCAGATCTATGTCTAATCTCGTCTACTATAAATATTTTTAATTTTTTATTCCTTTCATTCCTGAAAAATAAAAAAAAAACAAAAAAGGATGTTAATTAATGCGATTTTTTTCCTTATCTATGTTATACTAGTCTCGCATTAATTAACATCCTTTTTTTGTTTATATATTGTTATGATTGTTTATTTTGACTTTAATCTTAGTTTATTGAGCCAATAAAATTAATACAACTTATTTGTTATCAAATGTAAAATAAACTCCTTATATTACCTGTGTTCGACGGATTCAAAAATTTTCTAATTGTCCTTTATCGGGATAGAGAAGAAGGATAATAATAAAAGAAAATATATTACAAAAAAATTACGTTTCTTTAGTTTATATGAACGAATAAAACAATTATCAAATTCTGCCGTTATCTTATCAATCAGCATACAAGAAAATAAATGAAATTTTTATAATAATAAGATTTTAAATCTACATACATTTATATTAAGTGAAAACCTATTTTACTTAAATTTTCCTTTCCTTGAAACAAGAAACAACAAAACTTTAAACTTTTGATTAGCCTAACAAAACCACAGTTCTTAAATTTGAATGCTAATGACAATGATGTCAAACAGATCCTTTACAGATATAAATTTCAATTATACAAAACACTTACAGCTTATTTTCTTATTGAGTTGTATGTTGAAACATACCCAAAAAAGTCCAGTCTCCTCAACGATGTGATCTCTCCTTTTTTTGGCACCTCGGCTCCTTCCTAACGTCTCTGCAAACCTCCTGCACTAACCAAAAACACCTGATTCACTTTTCCAAAAAACTCAGCTGCTTATTTATGACACAAGGACTTTCTTTTATCAATTTGATGCCGTAAAACTACTTTCACATATCTTCACAAAATACCCACGGTAGATACAAGGACCTCTTTTAATCTAATTGTTATCTCCTTCTGCAAAACTATTCAATTCTTTTCACAATGCCGGTATCCAACTCACGAACCACACCCTATCTTGAGACGAACGACTGTTTCCTTCGATGACCAAATTATAACTAACTTCTCCGGTTCTCCTGATCGGCTCACAAATTCCCATTCAAAAACGACCGTCCAATCAAAAGCTCAAATTGTGTTTACCATTTTCGGTCTTGTATACTAAAAGCCTAATTTCGGTTTCAGAGAAAAACTAAATAGCTTACTTTAAAATTGGTTTTGTCAATACACAATTTATACATATTTCAAACATTAGAATATGGTCATTTAATACTCGATTATACAAACAATGAAAATATTAACTTACAGGTAAAATGTCTTCTAATTCTAAACAAAGGTTTTTTGATAATTTTGATGGAAACGGAAAAGTTCGTTCCAATACAAAAGTATTATAAATATTAAATTTACCCAATTTAATTGAATTGCAATAACCCAACTATGGTCAGATCGGAATTATTGAAAAATTTCTAAATAATTGAGAAACTACGTCATACTTTGTACCTAACGTAATAATAAACGTTATAGTTTATAGAATCTCGTAACAACCTGCACTTTACGAAGATTTTCTTAACATGCAGGTTATAATTAAAAAAAATCCCGAAGCTTGTTTCAAGTACCTTTCTGCTTTATTTTAGCTATTGAAGACGTAAGTATATTTGGTTTTCCCAATACTTACTAATTTCGATAAGTAACAATTTCGAAAATCGAGAAAAATTGTAAATAATCATGAAGATCTTTCGAAATTTTAATTTCTAAAAATAAACAGAGAGGTTAATGATCTACAAACCTTCATCCATTTCATTCAGAAGCGCTGGTTAGAAATGCTATTTTATTTTGTTATATTTTTGGTTCATTCAGCTTTCGCCGAGTGAACAACGTATCGTCTTAAGGATGGTAATGCTTTCGTTACATAATCTTTATAGAATTAGGATCCTATATGAACCGATATGTATTAGTCAATAGGCCAGTATATTTAGATAATCAAAATTTATTTGCAATCATTGAATGACTGTAAAACTGTTGATCGGTTTATATTTTATATATATGTTACGGTTAGAATTACCAAGATAGAATTATGAAAGCATAGTCAATATTACGACATTTTTGTAAATATTTGGTTGTATTTTGGATTTATCCGGTAAAGAACCGTTTTTAATGTGGAGTTAGAATGAATATGATTTTAATCGCTGTTAGTTTTCAATGCTCAATTATATCTTTTGGATAACAATTCTGTATTAGACTCTTAGTAAAGAAAAGAAAGCAAATTAAATTTAAACGTAAATAGTGTTATTTGGTGGGGAGACGACGTATATCTTGGCTGCGCAATTTAAGAGACTGATTCCAGTGCAAATCTAACCAATTATTTAAAGCAACAGCTTCAAAGATACGAATAGCAATGATGATTGCCAAACTCCGTAGCGGAGAGGGCACTTGAAGAAGAAGAAGTGTTATTTATACCCATGTTTAAAATGTACTGGATCCATTTAATATTAGATGAGCTTCAGTTGTATTTATATTGTAGTTTGGCCTTATTGAGGCCGCCTCAACGCAATGGAGAGGTTTGCTGAGTGAGACCAGGGCTCAAATAGGCCTGTAGAGTCATAGAATGGACAGGATGGAAGTAGTTTGGTAGTTATTTCATTGTTTGTGCGCGGTTTGATAATATGTTGTATAGACAATAAAACTAGATGATCTCCAAAAACAAAAAGGAAAATTCGGTAGAAAAATAAAAGTCTACAATTAAAATACTAAAGATGCTAATTTTAATTTTGTAATTAATATATAATGGAAATTACATGAAAAAAATAAGCTCGAAAAGTGAATGAAAAAATAGAGTTCGGAGAAATATGGCCAGTATTATTAGAGATACTGCAATTGAAACACTTCGTATATACTTGAAATACTAAAAACATCAATAAAAAATTGACAATAAAGAGAACTGGTGGTCCTTAAACTCCAAGAAGACATAAAAATATACTGTGTAAAGAGTGGTGTAAAAGTAGGTCTGATAGATATCTTCGAAAGATCGGGAAAATGGAGGCGAAAAAAGCTGTAGCCAAATCTACGAGCTACAAAGAAATGTATACGATGAGCTTGATAGCATAGGATGACAAGAAGATATATATTATGGTTGAACCAAAAAATAAAATAATAGTGCACTAAAACAATCTTAAAGGCGATGAAAAACACTTTGGTAGTCTATAAGGAAGTTGGTCAAGAACTACAAGAAATAATGAAAGGTAAGACAGTGATGGATTCGAGAAAGGTACTCTGCCGAAATACCTGTAGTGATAAGATATTATAATAAATTGGTGGAAGTTTTGAAAACAAAATTTTCAGTGCTTTATTGTTATATAAAAGTAAAACAATTTTTTGGTTAAATGGTATCTCATAAAAAGTAAGGAAACCGTTAAGAAACACAAGAACAAGTTGGCTAACAGGTTTGTTTAATCGAACTATGGAAGTGAGACAAATGCCACATCAATGAAGAAACAGTATCTTATTATTTGTGTACAATACCAGATAATTTCAACAACTCATAATCTACAGAGCCATAAACATATCAGCAATAGATGCAATCTCCACCATAAGGCAGCCGATGGAAAAACACAGAAATAACTAAACATAGCACGGTAGTCATTGATCTTGAGAAAGCGTACAAGAGATAACCCCAAGAGGCTTTGTGTGTTAGGAAGGTACGGTAGAGACTGATAAAGTCAAATAAAAGTACTACTAAAAGTATTCTCATTACTGTTGGATCAGATAACACGGAAATTTCAAAGTAACATTTCTTACATATTGAAAAGTATTAAGTATTGAAGATTTTTTAATGAGTCCTATTTATAGTAGAATTTTTCGTGAATTTCGGTATGGCAATAAATACTAATACTATTATTATTTCGCAATATGGCATTTAAGAATTAGTCAAAAAAACCAAATGTATGACAACATCTAAATAGCCACTACGATGTAAAATCGAAATTGATGGGAAAATAATAAAGCAGGAAGCAATCTTTAGATATTTGGGAATAGATATAACTAGTTACGAAGATGTTGAAGAGAAAAAGTGTCCTAATGACACAATCTGGAAAAACAAACACCTAAGACAAGACAAGACACAAAAACAAGAATCTATAATGAAGTAATTAGACCTGTATGAACATACACGGCGGACACAAGACCTGATACATCTAAAACGAGACTCCTACTAGAAACAACCGAGATGAAAATACTCCGACGAATATCAAGGAAAAGTCTGTTGGATAGGGAGAGAAGCGAAATGGACGAAGAAATATTGGCAGACCAATAAAAAGATGGTGCGATAATTTAAACAATTTAGGAGGCTAATGTTGAAGAAGAAACAGGCGTTAAAGCCTACATACAAGAAGAAAGAAGAATGAGTTATATCTACAGTAAACATTACATGGTCTACATACTTTTCGAGCAACCAAAAATATGCAGAAAACTGCGTAATCGCTAGGAATTGCCACACACTACGAAGAATTTCCAATGTGACTGATAGTAATAGTTATAATCCGTTAAAGAGGCGATAAAAAGGAAGAAAAAGGCATAAAAACAATACCAAAAATCAAGAGAAGAACAAGATAGAAGGAAATACATAAGAAGTCGAGACAACACAAAATTAAAGATTAGAGAAGCGAAACGAATTAGCTGGGGAAAGTTTGGTGAAGAACTGGATCACAATTTCAGAAATAATAGCAAAAGTTTCTGGGGTAAACTACGAAGTCTACGAGGAAGAAAAAGAAAAGAAATACGAATTTTAAAAAATTACAGAAACGAAATAAAAACAGATATAAAAGATATAATAGACATTTGGAGACAATAATTTAAACAAAAATTCAATGAATATGAGGAAACCAACAAAACAAAGAACCAAAGAAACACAAGAAGAGGAAGTCTTATAACTTGTTGCGCGCTATGTGTTACGGGTGAACTGCATGTTACTACCGCAACTGGTTGCGCTAGCAACACTTACCAACGGGATAACGCAGACTTGCTGACTGCAATGTCGTGCCTTTAATTTACTCAATGGTAGTGGCGTTGTCGCTAACGCAGCGACATTAGCCCTTCTATAACAAGGTCCTTAGTGTGACCCCTCCAATTATGCTACGAAGTAGTTTGTACATGTTCAGTGGCATATAACTAGGCATATATTGTTTTTAAAATCTTTACCAAATCTGTCGTGAATATAATTAAAAAAAACATTTTTTCTATTCATTCAAAAATAGATTACTGAGCTTTTATGAACTCATATTGACATGGCTCAAGACCGAAACTTCTAGAGAAATACATTTTATGGGAGTCCGAGCCGGTAAAGGAATAAAAACATAGGATGATGATTGAAAAAACACAAAATTAATGAAAAACAGCATGTGAACATAGTGAATGACTTAACCACAATAATTTAAATCGAAAAAAATGTTTTGCGTCACTTGAGACAACATTAAATTAAACCAATGGGGATGTTAGAATTTTGCATAATTTATTTAAATTATAAAATCACTTTAAATTATCGTAAAATGGTACCAGAGATTCCAATTTTCTTTTGTATACTGTATCTACAGATGAGTCTATTGTAATAAGAAAATTTATTAATTTCAAATATGACAAACTTCAAAAATCTTCGCTGGCTCGCCAACTATATTTTGTGCTGATTTCGTTTCTTCACACGCCCCCGGGGCAGTTGGTGTTCCAGCCAAAGACCGGTTATTTTTTAGGTGTTTCATAACTTACCAGTCTGAGTGATCTCGCATTAACAAGATCTACGACAATGATTGTAAATCTGATGTGTAACGTACTGAAGAAATATCATTCAGTTATGCTCTACAATAATGGTATGATAATATAAATTGCCATTATAGTATACACTGTATATATTATACAACCAATAATGAAATAGATGGTTCAATAAGGAAACCAATAATTAGTTTATATAATTTTACATATAATTATTGGTAAAATCCATCTATCCAGCACGTTACATTTTTTGTGTTGATCGTTTGTTAGTTATTTTTCCACAAAAATATAATTTTTCAAAAAAACTAATCCTGATATTTGTTCCAAATATCTTTAGTACCTATCACTGATTAGTATAATAATCGCCTGTTTTCTATAGCATCTCCTTGTGGTTATTGTTGAGACCATAAATTTCCACAACTACAGAAATACTTTCGAGGAATTGGCGGATACAAAAAATGTTCTGTAAAACTTTGAAACCAAATACTTGGCACTCTTTTATTTCAGCAGCATATACATAATTTATCGTTTAACGTAAAACGTACCAGTTTAGCTTGAACACTTCAAAAAAGAAAGCCATTTTATTAGGCAATAAAATGCTAGAGCTTCCTGTATTACACGCCAATATCAATCAATAAAAGCCACTGTCAATTTTGCTACACTAGTTTAGTTTTATATTACTACTTTAGTGGATTTATATAGGCATAAATTCTAAAGCATACGCTGTGTCCTCAAACACGTGTATAATCTGGAAACAGTACCGGTTTTTGAAAATTTTGTATGTTACGGAATACGGCTTATCCAATTAAAATAAATATATATAACACTAATTAGAATAGACATAGCATACAACAAGTACGTAAACCTATATACGTAAAGTATGGACTAACAGGGTCCAGCTCCATGTTTATAGGATGACTGAGGCTGCTTTGTTTGTTCCTAATCATAATTATCTCATAAGAAGAAGTCCCAACGGAATGATTGGTCACTAGCGGAAGAAACCTGCATACCGGAAAAAGGATAACGAAATTTGTATGTCGTCTGACACCTCGGAGTTGAGCCGTTCTTAGAATCCACCCATCCCTCAAAGGTGGAACATGAAGAACCCCATCGCCAAGAGAAGAAAATCAAGATCAATACAAACCGTGTGAATGGTTACTTCTCTTTTCAAAAATTTCTGCATTAGCATATTTTTCATTTAACTTTTTTATTAATATTATAATTAATGTACCATTTTTTGATCTGTAGTTGAAGTTTTTTTTTATTTATCTAGAATTGGAGTACAACAATGGGAAATAGAAGCGCAAGATCGTAGAGGATGGAGGGCGATAGTAGATGCGGCGAAGACTCAGCCCGAGTTGTAAAGCGAGTGAGAAAATGAAGAAGTTGAAGTTTTTTTTTAGTTAGCTCATTCCTTTTAAGTTCTCCCGATGTTTGGATTTTTTGCGACCTACCTCTCTGTTGATTTTTTTCGGCATTAAGCTGTTACTAATTCGGCAGAAGAATTCCAGTCCCATGAAACGTGCTTTCGCAGATCTTTTGGCTTATTCGTCAGCAATTTAGTTTGCCTCTACTCCGTCCAGTATGTCTCTGAATCTGTAGGAGAGTAACTGAATTCTCCACGTTTAGTTCATTGAATTTCCCTAAGCATTTTCATGTTATTTTTCATTTCGCAATGGTGATCGCCAACGTCGGATAGTTCTGATATGACACGCGAAGAAGACGAAGCATTTTCATACCACTTTGGAGTTGATCACATGTAATTTCAGTCGTTTGATAGCTGCTTGACTATCAAAAATTAGAACAATCTCTTGTCCCTGATATTTTTTTTTTCAGTTTGAATAGCGAGAGTTTCCGCTAAACTTTCTTCTGAGTGTTTAGTTCTACTGATTTAGGGTTATCTGTGTAGTATTTAATGTTGATCTTGTGCAGCTTAAAAAATAGTAGCATTGTCTCATTGATTTTTGCAACTTGACCTTGTAATAAATTATTTAACAAAGTTATAATTCTCTGACATGTCATCTTGGAATATGATGTCAACTATACTACTACTACCTAATACTACTAGTACTATTGTCAACTAAGAGTTTCACGCTCTTCAGTAGGATGTGTCGAGGTTTGAGATCAAAGATTATCTACATAGCATTCGTTGAGCTTACTGTTATTGCCTATGTAATACATACACAAGCTACTTTATGAAGCTTCAAGAGGTTGTTTGTTGCAATTTTTTTAGATTGCATCGCAAATTTTTCCTGCAAAGTTAATGTAACCAATAAGGCCTGATTTGTGGTTGATTATCACCTTTTCAAGTTTGTCCGAAATGCGTAATATATATTGTCCAAAATCTTCAAAGTTGGCTACTGTTCGAAACAAGTCTGCGATCATCAAATTGAACCAAGTTTTTATATTATGGGCGTTGTCTTCCCAGTCTCTTTTACCAAAATGTTTTCCTTGAATAACCAAGTACAGTAAACCATTTCCCTTCGGAGGTCTCGAATTTTAAAAATTATCAATCTTAATATATGTTGATCTAGCCTTTGCTATCCCTTGTTTTATCTCTACAGATTCGTCCTATCTGCTATTTATATTGGGTGTTTACTGACAATTATGTATCTGTTCTTTTTATACTCAGGTCTTACTCGTATATTTTTTTTACTTCTGTTAGCGAGTCGATAATTTTGTAGTCGTTCCATATTATCTGCAAACACGACTGTATCATCTGCATTATAGTATATGATGTCGACTATTCCTCAATTTACTAGAATTCCTGCACCTGGATCTTCTACGGCATCTTTAAAAAATTGTCCGGATTATATATTTAAGAAAAGAGGAAATGTGCACTCTTGTCATACTCGGCGTTGTATTGATAAGAGATCTGTTAACCGGTTATGTATTTTTATATTCGCAGTTTGATTGTATTATGTTTTTAATAATTCCAATGACTTTATAATCTATACCAACGTCTTTCATTATCGACATGAGTTTGTCATAATATATTCATGGCTATCTCTTAAAAATGGCTGTTTTTCTATTCGTGGTGCTTAAATGCCACTTCTGTATGAAGGGTACACACCACTACTTAGTTAAAGCTCCCCTATTTCATCAATTCCTCAGAATAATTTGGAAATGTGGAAAGAAGTACTCAGTGAAAACGGAATGAAGATAAATATTAACAAAACAAATGTTATTCAGAGACGAAAGAAAAGAGAAGAACTTAAAATAGAAATTGTAACAATAGTAACAAAGTAACAATAATAGACCAAATTAAGACTTTTACATAATTATGAGTAATAATAGAAGAGACAGGATCTTCTCCAGGATAGAAGCAGGAGTCAACAACAGCATAGTGAAGTGAGTGAAAATTTATCCTCAGGAAAAAAATATCACAAAATACACTAATTAAAGTTTTCAAAGCAGTTTCGAGGCCTGTTCTGACTTTTGGCAGCAGATCATGGGTATTAACAGCACGGTAAAAGAACAAGCTACACTAGAGATTAAGTTTTTAAGAAGAGTTAAAGAGCATTGGAGTTTATAGGCAACAGATAGATGAGTTGGTGGGGCCATTTATACCTAATATATGATACCAGTCAAAAGAGTGAAGGAAGCAGAGATATTGAAAAACAAAAAAAAAATGTATGAACAGATGCAAAGATATTAACACGAAAATAATGAAAGAAATATCTGAATAAGTAACCTTACACTATAATATGGTAGAAAAGTTTTTGATAATATATACATACTTAAACTGTCGTCTATTTCATTCACTAATTGCACCAACGAGGTTTTATAAAATCAGAATAGGTACTAATTACTAAAATTGGGAGAGACTTTAATTTAGGAATGAATGGGAAAAGGTTGATCGCATAATTACAAAAATAATATAACATATTACAAGGAAAAATGGCGAAATAAAATATAACTTTGGGAAATTTCTTTGCTAAATGTTCTTATATGTAATTTTCATTAATTCGATCAATAGCGAGCATGAAGAGTTCTTTCATGGTGACCAGTTCTTTTTACCCGTCAGTGTATACTGGGAAGACACGCTACAGCTCTAAGGGCGGTCCTGTACAAAATAAGTACCTACCGATACATATAAATATAATTAGCTAAGAACTGCTTATTTTGATTTAATAGATCAGCTGTCGTGTTCGCATACCTTTATTTATTTTCTTATAGTTAATATTCTTATAGTCATCCATGCAACCATGGTCTTGCGATTTTTATTTTTTATTTACGATTTACATGATCTGCAGCGCGTAATTAGCGTTGAGGAATTTATGTTTTCTCGATATATAATATCGAGAAATTCGTTAAAGTAGCAGCATGGATTCCACGTTGGCTTTGACTTATATCACCCCCGAGAAAATGGAATTATTTCTTTTATCCGTAAATATTATCAATATACAGTATGTAATATATAAAATGTACACCATTCCATATTTATTCATAAAAACAGCTAGAAACTATATCACTCGTTTAGTAGACCCAACAATTGAGACATAATTAGAAAATGTACATCAATAGCAAATTTGGGACAATTAATTAAAATTCTCAGGTTACATAAATACAAAAAAAAAAATAAAAACAAGGCTTGTTTCAGTGTCTTCTGATAAATTGAGTTATACCCTTTAAAAAATATATATGTGTTATACCCACAATTCCTAAAAAGAAAATTTTTAAACCACTGTGTTCTCTCGGTCATTACTTTTATGGGACAAGTATGGATTTTTACAAAGGCACAAAAGGAATAAGACAATATCCGTCATTAGAATTTACCTAAATGCCCTAACACAAAGTTAAAATTAAATCGACATTAGGAAAACAGGACTCATCAACACATTGATTCTTATTAGACACAACAACGCTAGGTCACGGAGAGGAGGAAGTTATACTGATAATTAGCACTAAAAATGCGAGTGGCACAAAGGTGCATGGAAAGATCGATTCTCGGCGTGACAATAAAAGACAAAATAAGGAAGCAAGACCTAAGGAAAAGAATAGTTATTCTTGGTCCAAGTTTTCTGGAAGATGGACCAGAAAACTAATTGACTGGCGCCTAAGAAAAGACAAACGGAGCAGAGGACGACCACCAACACGCTGGATGGACGACATTAAACGAATATCCAAGAAATGGCAACAAGACGCACAGAACCGTGAAGAGTGGCGAAAAATGGGAGAGACCTATGTCCAGCAGTGGACAGAAGAGGTTACATGATGATGACGAACAAGATTAACTAAAACATTTTTAAAGAATTTTAATGATAATTTGCTGTCGTTTAAAAAGTAAATCAAAGAGTTGTATACAGCGTCACGTGATAATAAATATAGTATATTCCAAGAAGCTGCTGAATCCTCCATTCAATCATCGAGTGAAAGCAATGTTACAAAGCACTAAGCTTAGACACAATTATTTCACCCACTTATAATATTTTAAGTCAGCCAACACATGTTACCATGGACCTTTGCTCTCTCTGATTGTAATAAAAACCTTTCTGCGTTCATAATATGTAACACACCAGCCAAAATTTTTAAACAGAAAGCACTACAAATATTAAAAGATTTTAATGATCTTAGAACATCGAAAGAACGAACATCATTATTTTCACCGGCGCATCCAGATCTGCAAACGGAATAGAAGCGGATTTCACAAAAGATAAATGGAACAGTTCCCTATCAGCTACCTCCCCAAACCTCCATATTCTCCGCAGAACTCTTCTCTATCCTCCAGGCATTAACGTTTGTCAATACACATGACATCAGATACTCTTTAATTATTAACGATTCTTCTCTTCTTCTTCACGTGCCATCTCCTCTAAGGAGGTTGGCAACCATCATGGCAATTCGCACTTTCGACGCCGCTGTTCTAAAGAGGTCAGCAGAAGTGCAGTTAAAACAAGCTCTCAAATTATTCAACCAGGAGATGCGTCTTCTTCTGCGACTCCTTCTACCCTGTATTCTTCCGTGCATTATTAATTACAACAAGTTATAACGCTCGCCCCTCATAACATGTCCCAGATATTGTAGTTTTCTGACGTTAACTGTATTTAAGACCTCTTTATCTTTTCCCTTAACGATTCCCTGAGTACATTAACAGCCCTAAAGCAATCGTGTCCCAAACATCCCGTCCTGCTTTTAATTAAGGCGGAACTCTTAACATGCCAACAAAATCTGCCATGGAAACTTTTTACTAAGAGAAAAGAGACCGAGTGATCATATCCTGTAATTACATTACAGGAATATGCCAAAGACCTATGCATGAATTAAAAGAAATGACCTGAGACAGATATCTCTGGAGACGGACAATACACGACATCACGTCGACCACTACACTCTCCCTGGGGGGTCAGGAATGAAGAGAGAGAGAGATATCATATCCAGATTGTGACTTGGACATACAAAGATAACCCATGATTTTATATTAATGAAGGAACCTCCTCCGATGTGTTATGTGTGTGATAGTGAACTAACAATGCAACATATATTAATATACTGTCCTCTCTATGTACTAGAACGAACACAACAACAGTTACTTAATACCTTTAAAAAATGTTTAAGTGAAAATAATACATCTAAAATTCTGAATTTTTTACGTGCCATAGCTGAGTAACCAAATTTAATATTAACTTTTTGTTTCTCCTTCACATTTCATGTAAATACAGTTCAATGCTAATAATTGTGGTTGAAGTAAAAAATGGTAAATAAAAAAAGGTGATAAACTATTGTTATAAACAATTGAGTATTAAATATTTAACTGATAGTAATTTTTTGATATATGAGATCCATGACGTTAAACAATACTTTTTATACAATTGAAAATTATGGTGGACGAACTTACCACCACAATTTAAAATCATTGTATTAATAAAAGGAAGGTATAAAATATTAATTCAATATCAGTGGAATATATTTTATACAAATTCAATTTTTTGCAACTACAATTTATTTATTAAGAATAAAGATTAACATTACTAAAAATATCGAATGGAAATCAAAAACTCTTTGTATTCATCGTAAATATATATCATAAAAATTTCAAATTTAAGAACGTGAGATTAATGAAACATAAGAAGTTCGTCAAATATTGATATTATTTAAGTTCATTATGAATATTTCATCCTTTAATTTTTGGACTATTGATATGTTGGTGGTCTTAAATACTAATGTTTCTGTGAATCAAGAACACGAACTTGTTTTTGTTCCAACAAAACAAGTAAAAATAAGCGGATTTTCAACTTATGCAACAGGAATAGGACACATCTCTTACTTTAGGTCTTGAACTTTAGTATAAACAAACGTTCTTATTGTTTCTTTAGCGTTTTCTTATATTGTGTCTTCTGTTGTTTGTAAGTCCGAGTGTCCTTAAAAGTATGATTTTACATTATTCTTTGCACCATCAGAGGTTTCCTTAAAGCCTCTGAGTATAATTTATAGCATGCACGCATTAACTTTCCAATTGGCATTTTTATGTTTATAGATGGTTTCACGTACCAAAATCTTTTCTGAATTCAGCTGCTTACTTTGTCTGAAAGATCTGGATGAAAGTCATGATTTTTTCATGACATTTAGTAATGTTTAATTAAGAATTTTATTTATTAGACTATTTTTATATGATAAAACGTTAAAGTAACGCCACGTTTCCTATGACAAAACTCGTTCCTGTCCGGGATTTCTCAGCGACAAAATTATGGCAGATCCGTCACGAAGGTGTCTGGTAATTAATTCAATTGTTGTGAGTTTGACAAACTCACAACATTAGGGCGTAATCAATTTTGGACAGATATAATGAATCCAGACCAGAAATCCAAGATTTGGATGACAGTTGGGTGAAGAAATAAAAAAATTTGTTTCGGAAAATGTCCCATTGAACACGCAGAGTTCCAGAAGCTCTATTTGGACCCAATTTTCGGAGTTTCTATGGGTGAGAAATTTTAAGCTTGAAAGATTATGCCTTTAACATAAAAAAGGCAATTGCGAAGACTATAAAGAGGCATCTGTAAAGACAATATGGAATACTACAGCAAAAATGGTACAAAAAGTAGTAAAAGAGTACGGCATAAAAATTCACAGATATATCTTTTAAATGTGCAAGACTGGACAGAGATACCAAGCGGAGGCAGCTTCAAAGTGTTCAAGAAAAAATAAAACTCAGTTTAAAAGCATTATCCTTCTCTTCTTATAATGCGGTGCACCTATAGTGCGTTGGCGAATTATCTTAAGGCCAGACGTCTGTCTTTTGCGGCATGCCAAAGATCCCCAGTGTTATTTATTTATTTAAGCATTATCCACCGAAGAACTATTAAAAATCATCCAAAGCTAAGACGAAAAAACCCCCGATGGAGCAAAAAAAAAAGGTTTTTCATCTTTGCTCATTTGAACTTGCTTGGCGAAACAATGAGACTGTAAACTGCAAGATTAACTTTTTTCAGGAGGAATTTAATGTTATGGGAGAATTTACGGTCCGAATTGAATACAACAGCATTTTTCCAAAACAAATCAGGGCGATTTGAAAAGTTTGCGAAACGAAAATTTATGCCCAGTTGGATTATTTTTGCAATTAATGGATAAAAGGGGACCAAATATCAGACAGACTCTTTCTTACCGTTTACCCAAACTGGAAGGGTGGATCTTGGTTCAAAAACTGTCCACTTGGAATCAACACCGTAAGTAAGTGGACAAAAATGTCACTGCAATATGAAAATGGAATAGACACAATGGAATATACACAAAAACAGAATAACATACCATTCTCATCGATCTTCAGCTGTGTCAGCCTTGTTCAAGCAAGGTGTTCTGAACAGGAACTCTCTAAACCCATATCTGCAGCTGAATAGGGAACTTGCACATTTTTTTTTATTATATAATAACGTTCAGTTTCATTTAAAAATAAGATTTCCAAAATTTCACGCCTCAAAAACTCATAATGACTTAGCAATACAAATTTAAAATCTTCCGTGTATAAAAATCATTTCATACGATCGAAAAAGCGCGCGAACCCTTGTGACGTCACTTGGTGGTATTGTCTGTATGTCAGGTCTCCTGTCTTGTATAAAAGTATAAACTATTTTGTTTATATTGGTGTTTGATACAGTTTTTGAATAGAGAGTGTTGAATTGTGTGTGTTTTTACTATGGAAAGTAAAAGTAAATACTACAAGTGTTGTTTAGTACCATTGTGTAAAAGTACAACCATTAAAACCCCCAACAAAATATTTATTAGATTACCAGTACAGTACAGATCATGTTATTTCTTTTTACTTGAACCCATCCTACAGCTGCATCTCCATATGATTCTCTGCCGGATCTAAATGCAAACGATGATTAAGTTAATTTGATTAAATTTCAGTACAATTGCATAAACATATAATATTGACACTACTTAATATAAAGTACTAAGTTTTATCATTAAATACTTATTATGAGAATAATAATCACAATAAAATTAATGTAATAGGAGTATATGTACTTACTTATCTGCTTTAACTCCCCGAACTTCTCCCAGGGAAAAATTTAGACCGTTTTGAAAATATGTGGCTACCATAAACATATTTACAATGGGCAAGTTATCAGACTGGACTTTGGAAAAACCCTCTTCGGTCATTTTAAAAAATATATCTGAATAAAAACACTCAAATATTACTAAATATATAGTTCACAGCAACTATTTAAAGATTTATAAAACTGAAATACACCATAAAATTACTATAACAAGTAAACGAATGTCAAACGTAATGAATTAATAGTGTCAATCTTTGAACATTCTGACTATATGACGTCACGACCAATGAGGACGCGTTTTGGACTGGCTGCTATAATTTGAATTTTCTCTCGATTTTAATCGTTTTTAGGGGCCAAACTAAAGACAAAAACAACTTTTTTTTGTTTGATATACATTTTAAATTATGTTTTGTTATGATTTAAGGCATTTTTTTCGAATTTAAAATTTCATGCAAGTTCCCTATTCCAGTCACCACCAGAAGTTGATCGAAAATCTCAGAACAACAAATGAAGCCGGACCTTCGAGTTCCCAAATGCTACAGGTCAATAATACCCAAAATTATGTTTTCTTATATCAGAATGGGCTTTTGTTCATTTTTTTCTAGTACTATAGCTTATAAAAATTGTACATTTAATATTGTTAACAAATAAATAAAAATTATGTTTCGTTGATATGGCACTGGAGAAAATTATTTACCGGCAAAATTTTCTTCTGGTTTTATTCAAGTTTGTTGCATTTTGGCAATTTTCGCTTATGAAATTTTTACAAAATCACTCACTCGACTGACGTCTCGTGATTAAACTGTCAAAATTTAATTCGCCATAAATAATAATAAAATAAAATTGCCAGGTAACAAACTTTCATAACAGTCGAAAATATTGCCGGCAAAATTTGCTCTCTTATATATATACGAAAAACTGATTTATTTTTTCGTCCTATTCAACAAATGTATTCATATTCATATATAATCTTTTCCTTTCCACATATAAGTTTTCATTTTCTTTAGAGTTACGAATTTTATTTGTAAAAGTAGAATTAGTACAATATAAAATACAAAAAAAATATTACTATATGTATTATATCGATACATTTTTGGCAAAGTAACGTAAATGACATTTTTGGCGAAAATCATGTTTTTCAATTAAACTAACACTATTATTGTTAAAAAGGTACTGCTAAAGTATAGTAAGCCTAGAATTAATTTAAACCTTTTTTAGGACAAGTAGGACAAGTTTTTTTCAGTAATAGTTTAAATAAGTTTAACCAGGTTGAATTAAAAAATTGTTTTTTCTACAAATAGTTTTTGGTCACTTACGTTACTTTGCCAAAAATTTATCGATATATCCACTGAGTATTAGGAACAATCAGATGATTGATGAAATTTAGTCGGAAGCTGCCACCCAAAGAAGCTGGTACCCATAATTGCAAGTCAAAATGTTGTATTTTTTATTTATACATATCTCGTGTCTAATTAAGCTGTTAAAATAACCTACTTATATTTGATTAACTGTGAAACCGCTACTTCTTGAGACAATTATAGGTTTCTCTATTTTTCTCCTTCTTTAACGCAACATTAATCTTCGGATTTCTTAATTTTTACTAGATATTTGTTCAGAACATAAATAAAGACACTAGCAACGAGAGATTATTTTTATTTTCGTCTAGAAGTCTAGATAGATTTTAGAGCAAAATGTCAAGTAAAAGGTATATGTCAAAATATTACAATGTCAACTCATTCTTCTTTTTTTGTCTCTATGGCTTCTACGTTGTGATGTCAACTCATTCGAATATATTGTGTCATTTGTCTTCAATTTTTAATCTAATAATATAATCTTAATACAATCATAGAAATTTGACATGTCTTTTATGTATTGAATTTTAAGTTTTCAATTATGTTAGAAACGAAGAGATGCAAAGAAATAAAAGAACATTTCAGAGCACTTCTGTAGAGGTTTTATTAAAAAGAAAAGGAGTAAATTATAATTAATTGGATATTGCAGGAGAAAGCAAAGCTGCAGATAATCATAACCACTCATAAACGCACAAAACAATTTATTAAAACACACTTATACGTATGTGTATCCTGCCATGTAATCTAGAATAATGCCCTTAAGGCTCTCGTAGTAGGTAGGTATACTGACCCCGTATATATACCTGTTCATTCATAGAGATCGTGGGAAACTCGTCAACTAAATACACATGTACGTGAATGTAGGCACCTTCTCCTTCTACTGCTCATTAAAACGCTACCTTTCTCTCTTTAATTTTTTCGATACAAGCAACGGTAGCCGCGGGGCGCAGGTCCAGTTGGCCGGTAAATGCATGCCCGCCAGTCAATGGCTTTTGCTTTTATTTTTCTTCTCTTTTGATTCTCCTTTATATTCTGTGATATTATAGAGCGTTTGTCTATTTTTGATTTGTAGATTTACTGTTAGATCAAATACGGGGTACCCTCCAAATGTTTCAGCCCATTAATTTGCAAATAATTTTCTTATAGTAAATATCCGCGGAAAACTTATTGTAAGTTCTTCTTGGTCTTAACTTTTAGCTGTATTTATTATTTAAGTAAAAAGCGATTTACTTTAATATTTTTCATTTATTTATCCGCTAAACTTATATTTTTCGTTTTTTTTTACTTATTTCTTTATTTTTATAATAGTTCCCTTCCCGTCGATTTTTCCAGCTTTTACATCGTTCCAAACTGTATTTTTGTTTATTTTAATCTCTTATTTTCTTATTTATTTAACTACGGCGACTTTCCTAGATCACATCTACGTTTGATTTCTTCCTGCAGTGACACTGTGTTTGTGATCAATGATCACAGATATAAGAATGAGCTCACAACCTTAAACCGGCTAATCGTGTGGATGGTTGTTATGTAGTCTATCCACTATCATGATCTTTGTCTTTGATATGTTTAACAGCAGATCAGATATTTGACTTTCGTTTTCAACCAGTCGTATTAGATCAATTAATTCTTCTTGACTATTTGCAAATCTGTGTCAAAACAAGTGCAAAAACGTAGGTTTTTTATTGATCGGCCATTTATTTAGATACCCTTTTTCCATCCTTCAAGCGTTCTTTCCATAATATATATATATATATTAATTTCCCTATATATATTAAATAATTGTATACATCCTTGTCTGACGCCTTGTTCTGGGCGGAATTCATTTGAGAGTGTGTCAAGCACTTTAACTGTTCCAGTAGTATTTTCGTATAGTTTAGTTATTAGCGAAATTAACTATTGTGGTACTCCTGCCTCTCTTATGGCATAAGCACGGGGGGGGGGAAAGACGGGGGAATAGGGAAGCTTCCCTCCAAAATGAATGAAAATCTATTATTTATGTTTTTTGTGTAGTTTGGGTTATGTGTTTTGGTTGGTGTTTCATTGAAGTTCCCCCCAAGTTTTAAGTTTCCCTCCCAAGGCAAATATCTGCATCCGCCACTGGCCATAAGTGTTGCAGTTTACCCTGTAAAACGCTTTACGATAATTTATAAAACAAATGTATAATGGGTTATTAAGTTCCCTAGATTTTTCTATTATTTGTCTTATCCACAGAAGATATTTTCGAATACCTCTACCTTTGGTAAATAGCTCTTGGGGTATTTCTCGTTGTATGAAACCTGGTCATAGATGAGATAATAAAAAAAGTCAGAACTAAAAAGGATACCAAATGGGAAAAAAATAACATGTTAGTTTACCCAAAAAACGCCAAAGTGCATGGTTATAACATGAAATTTACAGCAAAGATGTAAATTGGAGCTAAAAGGTTAGATAATAGAACAAGTGATGGAGTTTAAATATCTAGGCATTACACTATTTAGCTACGGAAAGCTCGAAACAGTATTGGAAGATCAACTGAATAGAGCAAAAAGTGCCGCAGGTTAGGTTATGTCAGGTTAGGGTTGCAGGTTGCCTGAATAAAATAATATGGAGAAATAAAAATATCGGGGAAGACATGAAATGCAGAATTTACAAAACAGTCATCGGACCAATAATGGCATAAGCGGCAGAAACACGACCTGACACAGAGAAGATAAAAATAATGTCAGAAACAGCAGAGATGAAAACTCTTTAAAAAATTGATGGTAAGACATTGCTAGAAGCACTTACAGATATATGACGTAGATGTAAGGTAAATAAGATCGTAGAATGGGTAAGAAATAGATCACAATGGAACGATCATATAGGCCGAATGACAATAAATAGAGTAAGTAGTAAAGACGGCAAGAGACAGTTTCCCAATTGGAAGACGGTCAGCAGAAAGACAACCAAAACGAAGGAACGACAACTTACTCGAGGCACATTGAAAAATATAATATGTACGTTAAAATCGATCATTGGTCCATAGTACCTACTCACACATCATCATATCATACGACTACGGCTGCTAATATCAAGCATCACCTGTTGAGTCCCCTTTTTATTACCACTCCCTTTCCATTACCTTTTTTATTGTTATCCACTTTGATCCGTTATATGTTAACTTCCTTTCCTTATCTTTTCCTAAGCCTTGTAATGCAGTCTGCCTAGCAATATTTGTTATCGGTTTTCTTAATGCATGTCCAATACATTCTTATTCACGTTTCCTAATTGTAATTTATATTGTATAATTTATACTGTATAAGCTTAATGCTTCCTTTACCTCTTTCTCCTTAATATTTATTTCTACGTTTGTCGTCACGTCTGGTGTTGGTGGTTTATTATCGTCACCTTTAGCAAATAGGCTTTGAGAATAGTTTACCCATGTTTTCTTCTGAAAGTGTTTTGTTTTTATTAGTTTGTTCATCTCTTTTCTTTGTCCTCTGATCATTCTCCATATTTCTTTTTGTGTTCCGTAGAAGTCGCGTTCCATCTGTTTTGAGAGCTCTGCCAGTGTCCCCTTTTTATTTGTCTAACTAAAGTATTCGTTTCATTTCTTATTCGTTTATAATAGTTATATGCTTGTTGTGTTTGTTGTGATCTGTATTGTAAAAAGCTTTCTTCTTTTCTTCACATTTTGTCTTCACTTCCCCTCTAAACAATGGTGTTTTCTTTTTTGATATGTTAGTGTTCGTTACTTTCCCCTCCCCAAATGATTCTGTTGCTGCGTTAATTATGTTATTTTTGAGTTTTTCCCAGCTTTCCTCGATGTTATAGTTTTCTAATATTTCATTCCCAGCGATCTTCTCTGATATTATTTTTCTATATAAGTATTCCGTGGATTCCTTATTAATTCCTTCGACGTTGATTTTTGTTACTGTTGGTGCCTCTCTCTTGGGTGGGAAGTATTTCAAGAAGATTCTTATTTTATATAATACTAGGCTATGGTCGCTACCTACATCTGCTGATTTAAGGCATCTTACGTCGATTATTTTCGATGGATGTATATCTCTGTTGATTACAACATAATCTATCATAGATTTGTCCACCGATGATATTAAATGTATTATTTGTGTTGGTCTTTGTGGTCAAAAATCATTTGACCACATCCTCGTTATGTTTTTGCTTAATTTCGGGTATTACTTGATTGTCTATTCGAACAAAATCCCTCAATATTATCATCTTCCCACTGACTTGATCTACTACTTGTAATTGATCATAAAACGCTTCCTCTGTTGTTTGAGGCTTGTTATTTTCTGAGCCGTATACTCCGATGATGTTCAGGGTTTCCTTCTTCATTTTTATCTTTGCTGTTACAATTCTTTCTGATTTATGTATTGACACTCTTTGATGTGACTTTGGTGCCTTTGGTGTATTAGTAAGGATACTCCTTTTTTGGCCTTCTTTTCTTTTGCTACTCCGCTGTAGGTTAGAAGAAGAAGAAGACGTTTATTTTTGGTCTCTGATTATGCCACCCTACCTTAAGAAGGTTTATATGTACAGTGTCTTCATATCCTATGCTCTAGCTGCATCTTCTGTTTTTCTGCTACTTGTTCTATATACACAGTCGTTTGTCTAATCTATAAAATATTTTCCATGTAAAATTTTGTGGTATTTCGTTTTCTTTTTATATTTTTGTTTCAGTGGCACCTTAACCAATGTTTATCACATATTCTTTGCATCCAAATGCTTTTAAAATATTTTGTAAAAATTTAACAATGATTGTATCTAAGTTTCTATATTTTAGATCATTTTAGTGTTTTACTGATAATATTTACAAATATTTATACCGTCGACCAAAAAAAAAACAATTATTTCTTCTATTTGATATTTTCTAAAAATTAAATAAACACAGTGTCTACGTCTTCGTAATAATCGAAGAGAAAAAAGTAACGCTCTCAAACAATTAAAAAGTGCTTATATCTTTTTTTAGTCGCCGTAGAAATGCCTAATGATGCTCGCTACCAATTCTTTGTGTTGTCGTAGTTTGAAGATCTTTAATTTCATCACACCGAGAACAGTAGCCGGTGTTAATCCCATAAAAAGTCGTTTTGATTGTGATGTCAGATAGACCTCTTTTTTGTTACAGATATCGTAACGGTACCGACAGTATAAAGGATGAAAAACTCAGATTAATATCCCGCTGCGTTCTTTAATATCGAAGCGGTATATTAACGAAGATTGTCCTTATTATGAAATCACAGGAGTATCCATTTGATTTACTAGCTGACAATGGACAGAATTAAAAATGACTGATATTCATTTGAAACTGCCGGGTTTAAAGATAATTATAATTGCATAAAATATAATAATAAAATATAAAAATATTGGATTGGACATTAGTGAACTTGGGATTTAGTTCAATGTCTAGATATAATATAAACATATTTATAAACAATACATGGATTTGCAATATAAAAACATTGCGTACTTACGCTTACGAGGAGTATATGTATAATGGGAGTCTTCTTCTTCTTCTTCTTCTTCTTCTTTGTATGTCAGCATGACTCTGTTTTTCAATGTGCATGGAGTAAATTGTCGTTCCGTCGTTTTCGTGGTCTTCCTATCACGGAACCGTCTCTCGCCGTGTTTACTACTTTTTTGGTTATCATTCAGCTTATATGATCTTTTCATTCTACTCTTCTATTTCTTACCCAGTCCTTAATGTTCTCCACCTTACATCTACGTCCTATATCTGTACTTCTTACTCTGCCCCATAGTGACTTACCATCAATTTTTTTAAGAGTTTTCATCTGTACTGTTTCTAACTTTCTTTTTGTCCGTCTGAGTCAGTCATGTTAAATTTTCTGAAGTTATATTAAATTGGTGCAGTATACGTTGTAAATCATCTTCACTTTGAGAGAGTAGTATTGTGTCGTTTGCATAGCAGATTATTCTAAGTTGTTTTTCTCCCATTTGGTATCCTTTATTAGTTCTTACTTCTTTTATTATTGCATCCATGATCAGGTTGAACATTAGAGGACTCAGGGAATCTCTCTGTCTTATTCCATTACCAGCTTCAATAAGGTCAGTTAGTTCTTCTTTTACTATTATTGTGTTGTTTTGGTAAATATTTTCAATTGTTTTGATTATTCCTAAAAGTATCTCTTTGCGTACAATAAGTGGATAACGTCCTTTAATTTGACCCGATCAAATGCCGTCTTAAGGTCCACGAAACATAGATATGGCGGTTTGTTGTATTCTAATGATATCTCTTGCAGGTGCCTCATTATAAATGATTATAAATTATAAATGAGTGTCGACGCATGGTTTTCCCGACCTAGAACCATTTGTTCTTCTGCTAGTGATATTATTTCATTCAGTTAATTGGTTATCACTTTGGTTGTCGGTCAGATAGCCAAGCGGGCTGGGCGGGCAGTTCTCATCCGCTTCACTGCGAGTGGTTCAGTGGATGTGGGTTCGATCTCCAGCTCGGTGTACAGAAAACAAAAAGGCTAACGCAGCAGTTCAAAATTCTAGATGAATCTGCGGCTTAGACCAGAATATGCTGGTGTCTGATCGGTATATGGTAGAGCATTACTGCAAGAGATAAGGGCTTGCGGCTCGATGATACTCTTCCATAGATCCTTACCGGAAGGGCGTACTGTCTAAATACCGGTGTATATATACTTTGGTTGTTAATTTTAGTGTTGTGTTTAATAAATTAATTCATCTGTAATTTTCTGGGTCCGATTTGTCTGTTACAATCTGGATACAACAAAATAAGACACGCCAACACCAAAAGAAAGATCTCGAAAAATTTACAAGAAGGAAGGAGTAGTAGAGAACAATACCATACATTTAAGGCTTATCAGAAAAATTAAAACGATATGAAATAAATACAACATTACACAAACATTTAAAACAAACATCACACTAACATCTAAACTTCATCTAATTTACATAACGATGCACGTCATTATCTACGTCAGAGATCGAAGTTGACATAGTTGCCAAAGTATAAAAAAATCCTGGCTCCATTTTAAATCAAATAGATCACATAATTATTGCAAAAGTATTACCATTTCGTTATAACGACTATATAAATTCTTACGTGACATTTTTGAAATAAAACACACTAATTTTGTTCTAAAAAGAACAGCGTTTATTAAATAGGTAAAAATATAAAACAAGAGATATTCACTTTAAAATTCAAAATAATAAAGTACAAAAAGTGTCAACACCGCAACTGTCAAATAAGTGTTACCAATTTATGGCAAAATTTCACCATCGCTCGATTACAGTTACAGTGTGTTCCGAACAAATGTTCTTTATAAAAACGCTTTATAATGCATTTATACAAATTAAATGACACATATTATTGTGTATTTCTTTAAGTTAACATTAATAAAAATTTTTAAATATAATTCTACGCGTATATAATAAAATATGTCTAGTGGCTGTAATGCCAGTGTACTTTGCAAAGTGATTCTAAAAAAAACACACCTACCGCCTAAATATTTCTAAATATTTCGTGTTGGTATCATGTGACGTCACGGGCTATGACGCCGATGATGTGCATCGGTATGTAAATTAGATGAAGTGTGCAAACTAATAATTCACAAGAAAGATCAAAGAAATGGATTTATGAATTACCTTTTGAATGTGACAATTTTATCTGTGTAAAACTCCTAGATAACTGTTAAAACAAACGAGCATGATTCTCACATTGAAAACAGGGATTTTAATAGATCTTGGTAAAAGAGAACAATTAAGGAAGTTGCCATTATTTTATAAAAGGATACAAATTGTGTAGCAAACTCATCAACAAATTGTGTAGCTCTAAGTAACTCCCAGGTTCAAGCCCGGATCAAATGAGGAGGGTGATTGGCAAGATTAGCAACCTACCAAACCACAAAAAACGAATACTGCTCAAAAAAACAATGTACAGCCTCGGAACTCGATTGATACCTACTATGAAGACGACCACGGCAAGAAATAAGGACAAGAGAAAAATATCCAAAACCCAGATGAGAATTACTGCATGGAATATCAGGTCGCTCAATTCAAAGAGCCAAGAAATGCGTGTTAAAAGAGAAATAAGTAGATATTTGCGCTCTACAGGAAACAAAAAAGAAGAGAAAAGGACAATTAAAAATTAGGTGAATACATAACAATCTACAGTGAAGCGGCAAAAGAAAACAGGGCCAACGAAGATGTAGCCTTACGAATACACCAAATGTACCAAAATCACATCAAATAGTGTCAATACATATTAGAAAGGATTGTAACAGCAAAGATAAGAATGGTGAAGGAAGGCCTGAATATCATCGAGTATAAGGTCCAGAAAATAACAAGCCTCAAACAACAAACGAAACGTTTTATGACGAATTACAACACGTAGTAGATCAAGCCAGAAGGAAGATAATAATATTGGGGGATTTTAACACTTTAATAGGCAATCAAGTAATACCTGTAATAAAGCAAAAACATAACGAGAATGGAGAACTGATGATAAACTTCTGCAGGAATAACGAACTTGGAAAAACAACACACTTTCTGACCAAAGACCAACAAAAATACACATTCAACAAGAGCCGTGGACAAAGATCTATAATAGATTTTGTTATAACCAACACATAAGTATATACATTCATCAAAAATAATTGATGTAAAATACCTTAACTCACCAGATATAGGTAGCGACCATAGTCTAGTATTATGTAAAATCTTACCACGGAATACTTATAAAGAAAAAGATTACCAGAGAAGATTGCTGGGAACTGAAGTTCCTTTCATCAAGTCCTCGTACACACCTGTCTCAAGACTAGCAACTTCACGCGGAGTCATACTTCGCCATGTTACCAAATCTACTGGTACCTTTAACATCATAATAATTAATAACACACAATGTAAACTAAATTTAAACAAACAATTTTTAACGGGTTTTTACCCACATATTTAGTGGCTACATACATGTATACCTAGACACTGATAATTAAATATGAATTCCAAAAATACCTTTTATAAAGGATTTTTAATAAAAATTTTTGATACATGGTATAAAGCCAACTACAAGAACTTCCTTGTGATTCCTTGTGAAAATATATTTTAATTTAATTCAAAAACACATAAAAAGACAATCGCAGAACGCCTATGATGTTAAAATAACTGATTGTTTAAACGAGAAACTCACATCAATGAACAACATATTAGATTTAAAATACATTTTACATGTAGTGACTTAGTGGGTCTGTCCAATGCTTTTAATATTACTTTAATTGTGACGTCTATGTATACTTGCTAGCACCGAATTTTTACATGCTTGGTAAGTCAAAAATTTTTGACTTATAAACTTTTAAACCGTATTATGCCTGTAATAAAATGTTTTTTAGTCAATATTACTTCTTGAAAAAGGCATGGATTTCCTGCTGAAACGTCGAAAAAATATATGAAAATGCCTTAGTATTAAAACAATTCTTTTTATGAACCTAAGCCCAAGAATATCCATTAAAAAATATATATTAAGGTTCAAGAACAAAAGTCAAACTACATATATATATATATATATATATATATATATATATATATATATATATATATATATATATGTATATATATATATATATATATATATATATATATATATATATATATATATTATATGAGTGTGTGTGCGTGTGTCTGTTAAAAACATTTAATTGTATCAAACAAAGAAGTTTTTGTTCGATAACTGAATACCCAATTTCTAATCTTCTCAATACCCTGCTGAGTACTGAAATTTAAAGTTATTTATTAGTTGCTACTATTACCATTTTGTATATTCATGATAAACTACATAATTTATTTTCAAAGCTGGTCCATAAAAGAGTTCATTGATAGAACATCAAGATTTGTAATTATTTCTTCGATAATAATTGAGATGTACCAATCAAAACCTGCTTTTCTCGATGAATCCGTCAGGTCAATCTTACACAACAAGGTGTGCGTCTGTCAAAAAAAGTTCCCAGAACTTAAATCAAAAAGGCTTCAATCAGAGATAATTTATTGCTCATCGAAAAATATTGTAATTAAAAAAACGGTACATACTCCATCAACCTTGATATTAAGGAAACGAGAAAGCCGAAGTAGCTTTATAAACCAGTGGCGCCTTCGGTTCTCCAAACAACTTTAAACAAGTTGAATAAAAAAAATTAACTTTACAAGTAGTGAACTGTTATAAAATATCTGTACTTCAATCGTATCAAAATATATATAAGTATGTCAATCAAATATACATCATATCTAACAGTGGTTTCAAGCTAGCATGACCGTAAGCTATTTATCGATATATTGTACATCATTGTATTCACTTTTAGAAATAGGCTTCTCACAAAACTCTTTCACTGGTCTACATTCACTGCTGACAGCGTTTATTTTGTTTATGCATTTTTCAGATAGATTTTATCTTATCTGAGTTCTCTTCCTTATCTTTTGTATTCCTATAGTCACTCTTATATTGCCTCTCACGTTTGTCGCTTCTTTCTCTTCTTTTTAAAACCTTATATATATATAATTTATATATATATATATATATATATATATATATATATATATATATATATATTTATATATATTATATATATATATATATATATAATATATATATATATATATATATATATATATATATATATAAGGTAGTCCAAAATTATTTTCAAATTCCAATTCCAAAAAAAAATATCCAAATTTTTTGACTAGTTTGGAAAAAATATGTAAGTACTTTTTTCTTTTTGGGTGTGGTAGTCAATAAAAAATAGAGCTTTGCTAAGGCGTACTATTTATTCTGAAATCCGAGCTTTCGGTGGTTGTTTGCCACCTTTATCAAGGTCTACAATGAAAATTACTGTGTTATAAAATTAGGCTGATGTAATATAAAAGTTATAAAAACTTACCAAAAAGTAAGATTCATAGCATATAAAACACAACGTTAAATGTGATGTTTAAATTAGAATGTAAAGAATTAAATCTTTTAGCGAAAGCCGCTATCGCTTTATATATCAAATGGCCAACTATATGGCCTAGGAGACAAATTCGTTAAACTTCCCGTGCTCGAATTGGTATCACTAAAGTGTTATGATCATTTCGGCCTATCCCAGCCGCTTTCCGGTAGCGGCTTTCGCTAAAAGATTTAATTCTTTACACATTTCGCATAGCATAAAGGATACAGAAAACGATTATTCATATCGTTTCGTTTACGGCCTCCAAAGTAGGTGGCGCCTTTATAAGCTAACTACACGGTAGTAAAGATTTGGGAGACATTCGTTTTACTTTCCGAGTTTGAATTTGTATCAGCCCAAGTGTCTGAAGATGGCTAAATCAAAAATCAAAATCTAGGGAAGGTAAATCGGGTGGCCGAGGCGGCAATTTGTACCTTGTGTACTAATCACACGTTCACGAAAATTTAAAGTAAATAGTATCTAATAGTTTGTGCATTACGTGAAGGACAGCCGTCTTTTTGAAACCAAATTTCGTTTAAATTGATTTGAAGATGTTGAAGTGCAGGAATAATTTGATTTCGCAGCCATTGAAGATATTTTACTGCGTTTAAATTTCTTTTTCTTTCGATGAAGAAATGACAAAAAAATGTGATCTCCAAAATTCCAATCCAAACACTGCAAACAAAATATTTTTCAAAAAAATCTTATTTTCACTGCAATTCCATCAGTTTAAAATAGTCATCAGGAAATATTTCTTGAATGGTCTATACTTTAAAACAATGGTAGTTGTTTCTTGTCAAAATATTCCTCACTGTTTCTTAATTCAAGTAAACTTCATCGGCAATTTTTTTACTTGAACCCAGCGTCGCTTCTGTCAATGCATAGACCTTGGTTTCTCTAATTTCCCATACCTAACTAATTTTCTTTTCCAGAGGTTGTTCTGGTGATCAGCAGTTTTTAAATGTGCGATTAGTACAGCCAATGTTTTCAAATTGGTGAATAATTCCCAATACAATTTTTTTCTAAAGGTACTGGCCTAACTACAAAAGCTGTAATAATAGTTTCTTCTACGGAATGGTCTCCAAAGTGCCCACAGTAAGATAGTATTTGTACTCTTTCTGCAGTTGTGAAAACAGTCGGCATATTGAATTTTGATTGATAAAATAAATAAGAGATTTTACTTGAACTTGAAAGAGTGTAATTGGATCAGAAATAATCGGTTTTTTCGTTCCGTGTAACACAATGGGGGTTCGTGCACAATGTGGAGGGAAGACTAACGGAAATACGATTGTAATTTTTGTTTACATAATATAGTATCTGTGTTAGATATCTCGCTAATTTTGTAATTTGCATTTGTAATTTTTTCCAAATCTGTATATTTATATACATTTATTATCGTAAATTACTAACTTCTTTTTTTTATGTCCTCTTGCGTCAATCGTTACTAATTATCGTACCAGGCCAATTATTATTATGTAGCGACTTCGACTTCACTATTTGAAATTCATCAGAGCAATCGCCCCCAAAGAAGGCGCCTAGGTCACTTATCTACTGCCCCAGGTGGTTCAAACAGGTTTTACGCTCCAAGCGTATTCTTTGATGTGCTCCTAGCAAGCTGTGACGTCACAGGTGAGCCACGCGACCGTTCCATTCATATTGGCCGTTTCTTCGTCTCTTTCCCCACATGAACAACCGCATACGAGGATTTATATTTTGTCGCTCTCTCCAAGATGTTCTACAAGTGCACAGCATCCGCAGGATTTAAAATCCAGCGGCGTAAGTTTCATGTTTATTGAAGGTTTATAAAAAGGCTAAAACTGTAATATGTATACAGATGTTATGGAATACTATGCGTTTATTTCTTCTCCGGACTAACTCTTTGTTTTGGAATTAAACAGAATATATTGACATGTATAAATTTATTATATTAGAGGATGAAAATTACACTCTCTGTTATTTCTTAAAACTATGAATTTATAAGTTCTGTTATCTACAATTATTTAACGATGTTTCTGGATGGATTTGAGTACAAGAGATTGGACTCAAATATTAATATTAAAATAGCAAATACGGATAGCTTATCGAACAAAGAAATAAGAGAAATAAATTATTATTATTCCATAGATACGAAGTATTAGGCGAATAAACTAGCGAAACTTATTTATTCTAAATAGGAAAATATTTATGAAGAGTATTGATTCTGATTTCTAACAGCAAATAATTATTAGTGATTATACATGAGAACTTTTCATAATTGTAAATAACATATACCAGGTGACTAAAAACTATATAGAAATACATAGATACTTTAATTATCTTACATGTGAGTAGGTAGGTACATTACACCTCCTTTTGTAAGAATGAAAATAATTGTAAAATGAATTTTCATTTAAATGGTATAAAACATTTGTATACATTATTATTTTATTTTAACACATTTAAATAGTTTCTTTTAGTCTCGATAGTCTTTCACTTCGTCTTATCGGTGTAGTTTCTGTGAAACTAGTCTCTTCACACTTTTTGGATTCACTATAATTATTGTCTTTATTATGTTTACAATCTATACTTAAATCTGTCTCATGTACATGTTTTCGTTTACTTTGACATATATTTAGTGTTAAACAATTTGTAATTTGTTGACAACTATGTGACGGATTTCTACGAAATCGTCGGTAAAAATATTTAATTATCCTGTATAAAATATAAAGTAACATACATTTTATCAAAAATAAGATTGCATAAGTGAAATAAGAACTATTTTTTATTGTGTCTGAAAAATTAATATTTGTTTCTGAGGTCATTTTCTCTAAATTATCTAGTTTATGGCTTGCTAAATTTAATGCATCTCGATCGAGATTATTTAATTGTAAGGGAACAAGGTGTAATTTGGATTCATTATTTATCTTAATATCATCACAACAGACTTCTGGAAGGGATAAATCTGGAATGATAGACTGAAAATTACTTTCTTTTGGATTTGAGACAGATATCAAAATAGTTGATCCGGTGTAAGTTTTGCAATTATTCGAAGTAGAAAAAATACCTGTGTTTGAAAGAACAATAGATATTGGCGTACTAGTCTGACAGCTTAAAGTTAAATCTGTTGGTTTGGGTAAAACATATATCCAAGAATTTGGTTTGTTTAATTTATGCCAAATTTCATATTCTGTTTGAATTATACGAGTATCGCAACTAGATGGTATGTTTGTTATTGAAGTTAACAATTCAGTTTCACAAATTGGATTAGTGTGTGTAAATCGGAAAGTATCAGGATTTTTGCAAATAAGTTTTTCTTCATCTAATGAATAACAGTCTTCTAATGTATCAATAGTAACATAAATGTTTCTATTTTCTGAAAGAACAAGATATTTGACAGATGGAAGAATAAAGGTAAGTCTCTTTAATGTTGGATGAATTATAGGAAGAGATATTAGTTTAAAAAGAGAATAAGGAGTATTACTAACCAAAGGTATACTAACCGTAATTAAAATCTTGTTATCAAAATATATATATTAAGTAAAATGATATCGAAATATTTATGAGCATAATCGATAGTCAATGGAAATGGATAAGTCGATGTACTAGGTAAATGCGTTACCGTTTTAGATAATTCTTGAATTAGTTGCTCAGGTGTTATAACAGAAGGATGAAGGTTATTATTTCTTGCAAATAGAATAACGTTTATTAAAGTAGAATATTCTTGTTGTAATTCTGTTATAAAGAAAGTTAGTAAAGTAAAATGTTCTTCAATTTTTTGTTTTAAATCTAAATTAAAATATTTATTATTCATTTTATCTGTGTAATTGGTAATTGATTCAAAATTTTTATCAAAAATCACTTTGTTTCGGTCTAGATTTGTAATAGAGTTATTAAAATTTGCAATCGTGGCTTTTACTACATGAATTTGTTGTTTTAGTAAATCAAGAAGATGATTTTCGTTACTTTCAGCTTTGTTAATAGCATTATTGAAATTTTCAGCATCATCACTGTCTAAGGTACCGAATAAGGTCCTGAAAACAGATCCAATTGCATTAAATAGAGCGCGTTTTGGTCTAAAATGTTCATGCAGAATTATGTTTTTTTAAAGTTTGTTCATCTTGAAAGAGTCTAGGTATGATTTGTCCTAAGAGTTTTAGTGAAGTATCACATAATCGTAATTCAATAAGAACTGGTTTGTTTTGACACAGTCTTAATGTTTTTTGATAGGTGAGATCTACAAAATTTAATTTGTCTGTAAAAGGTTGTAAAGGAATATGACTTAATATGTTCCAATGAGTTTCAATAAATTGAACATTTTTTATGTGTTCGTAATAGATTCCAGGTGATTTGTTGATAGGAGTATTGGTATATTTCTTGTGAATTTGTTCACTATTTGTCAGCCATATTATTGCATACCTGAAACAAAAGCATGTTTCAATCTATTCATGTGAACTTTTATTGGTTTTTTATTTACTAAATTGTACAATTGACAGGAGAATTTATCTCTAGAATTTTATAAGGTCCATTATAATTTTGTGTAAGTTTTTTGGTTTGACCCTTCTTTGTTTGCTCATTTGGAGATATACTAATTGTCCTTCTAAGAAAACGGTGTCATTAATCTTTTGGTCATAATATTTTTTACTGACTACTTTAGATTCTAATAGATTCGTTTTTGCTAACTCATGAGATTTTCTAAGTTTAAGTGTTAAATTATCTAAATAATCTTCATATGTATATTTGAGTTCTACTGGTCGTATTATACTGCTAGGTAGATTAGGTGTATATCCAAATATTAGTTCATATGGTGTGAATTTGGTTGAAGTATGATTAGTTGTATTATATGAAAACATAGCAAAATCTAGCCATTCGTCCCAATCGGATTGATCAGCTTTAATATAATGTTTAAGGTAGTCTGCTAAAGTAGCGTGACTCCTTTCTAATGCAGCATTTGATTCTGGATGATAAGCAGTACAATTTATATGTCTGATTTTAAAAAGCTTGGCGATTTGAGAAAATAATTTGGAAGTAAAATCTCGGCCTTGATCAGTAACTATTATATCGGGTTTTCCAAACTTGCAAATAAATCCACGAACCAGATTTTCAGCGATAGTCTTGGTTTCATGATTCGGAATTGCGTAAGCTTGAGAAAATTTTGTTAAGTCATCTTGTAATGTTAATATGAACTTATTACCTGACTCGGTTAAAGGTAAAGGACCTACTATATCTAAAAATATTTTTTCTAATGGATTTGAGCTTGTTGTTGTTATCTCCATGGGCTTTACGAATTTTTTTCTAACGAGTTTATTTTTCTGACAAGATTCACAGGTTTTTATAAAGTTTTTAATATCATTTTTCATATTATTCCATTTGAAATGTTTTTTTATACGATTGTATGTCCGATGAAAACCAGAGTGTCCAGCCGTAGGACTAGTGTGATTCTCTTGTAATATTGTAGTTATTTCCTCAGGTCAGGATTTGTTAGTATATCATGATAAATGATAATAGATATATCAGTTTTTCTAAAAATAAACCTAATCATAGATCTAATTTTTCCCCAACTTAATTTATCGTAGCTAAAAGTTATTCTGGGTAGGCAAATTTTTAATATTTTATCGTTTAATAACCAGTCTCTTAATTTTATTAGGGAATTAAATATATCTTCATAAGAGGTATTGTCCCAATAATTATTTTTTATAAATATGTAATAAAAGTTTTTATTTTGATCAGAAATATATATAATGTCATTTAGTCTTGGATTTTTGGCTTTCAATTTTTCTATATGACTGAATTGTTTATTTATTTGTTTCTGAACGATCTCATTAAAATTTAAATCTACGGAAACAAACAATGCTAAATTTTGTGAAAATGATGTAATCTTTTCATTTGTTTCTTTTATATTATCATTTGTTATTAATATAGTTTCGGATTTAGATAAGAACTGTGAATAAGTGTCATTATTTTCTTTACTCATTTTGTTTATTTGTAAGCTGATTGTTTGCCGGGTTTTTGTTTTCTTCGCAAATATTTGTTTCAGATATGGTTAAAGGAGGACGACTTAAACAATCAGCATTTTGATTTAATTTACCTGGTTTATAAATAATTTCATAGCTATATTCTTCTAATGCTAATCTCCACCTAACGAGTCTTGATCCGGGATCTTTTACATTAAATAGCCATGTGAGTGGTTTATGATCCGTATAAATGAAAAATTTATTTCCGTACAAATATGGTCTAAAGTGTTTAACACTCCATACAATTGCAAGTAATTCTTTTTCTGTTGTGCTATAGTTTGATTCCGCTTTGTTCAAGGTACGACTAGCATAAGCAATAGGTAAATCATCTGGTACTTTACCTTGAGAAAGTATGGACCCTATTGCATAATTACTAGCATCCGTTGTTAAGACAAAGGGTTTGGTAAAATCTGGATACTGAAGTATTGGTTCTGAACAAAGTATTGATTTCAGGTTCTCAAATGACTGTTGTTGAATGCTTGTCCAATTAAATTCAACATTTTTCCTCAGCAGTTTTGTTAAAGGTTGTGTTAAAGCACTGAAATTTTTTATAAAGCGTCTATAATAACCAGTGAGACCCAAAAAGCTCTTAATATCTTTTTGTGTTCTGGGTATAGGAAAATCTGTAACAGCACATACCTTTTTTTCGTCCGGTTTGACACCAAATTCAGTTATTAAATGTCCTAAATACATTACTTCGCGACGAAAAAATTCGCACTTATCTGGTTGTATTTTTAAGTTGAATGTAGACAATTTTTCGAATACTTCTTTTAATCTTTTATTATGATTTTCTAATGTATCGGCATGAATGACTATATCGTCGAGATAGACAAAACATCTGTAATTTTGTATTCCTGAGAGGACAGTATTCATTAGCCTTTGAAAAATACTGGGAGCATTTTTTAATCCAAATGGCATTCGTGAATATTGATAATGTCCAGACGGAGTTGAGAAAGCAGTCTTTGGAGAATCCTCAGGATCCATTTTGATCTGGTGAAATCCTGATGTTAAATCTATTGTTGAAAAATATTTTGAATGACCCAATTGGTCTAATATATCGACTATATTCGGAAGTGGAAATGAATCTCCTATAGTAATATCATTTAGTCGTCGATAGTCTATGACAATTCGCCATTTCTTCTTTGCTGAAGCATCGGCCTTTTTTGGCACAACCCAAAGGGGCGAATTCCATGGCGAAGTTGATTCTTCGATAATACCTTGATCTAGCATACCTTTTATTTGAGTTTCGACTTCATGTTTGTGTACTTCAGGATACCTGTATGATTTAGTGCTAATAGGTACATTAGAATTTAAAGGAATTTTGCAAGTTATGGCATTTGTACTGGTAAGTTGATCTCCTTCCAGATAAAAGATATGATTGTACTCCTTGCAAATAGAAATTAAAGATGATTTTTCTTCACTATTTAAATGATCTGTTCTCAAGGCATTTTTTAATTTAGCAATTCTGTTAGAATTCGTATTATCTTTATAAGAAGACATTTTTCGTATATTTGCATTGTTTTGTAAATTTGGAATTTTTTCTATTGCTACTTGAATATCGTTTAATTCAACATCCGTTTCAGTAGTGTTTACGATTGAGGTTAAAAAGAAATCATTTTTTACTTTAACAACACTAGGACATAAAAATACACCTTTAAAGATTTCGCGTTCGGGACATAATCCTTCGCTTAATTCATTATTTATTACTTTAATTTGAACAATTGTTTCAGTTCTTGCGGATAGAATAGTTTTATTACTTCTTGAGTTAGAATTAGAGTTTTGATTTAGTATAAGATCGTCTGAACAGGATTTTTCTTCTGAACAGGATTTTGATTTATGATTTCGTGAAGAGTTACAAGTTTTATTTGTGCATATCTCAGTGGATTTTACACATTTTGGACTTGAATTTTCTTTGGATTTAGAGTTAGATTTAGATTGAATTGGATTGGATAGTAGTTCTTCACTACTTAAGGTTATTTGGATATCATTGGTTTCTAAATAAGAATGATCCTCTATGGATTTAGCATCATAAGGAAATATTTCATCGATATTAGAACTTGTCTCGATATTTTGATCTCTCAGAAATTCGTCATTGTCATTGTTTAATGGAGATTTTATATATTCAATTGGAATAGAACAATTTTTAAAGTTTAATTTATTTTCTTTATAATCAATTTGGCATTTATTTATTTCAAAAAAATCGCTACCTAATATACCGTCGAAATGAAGAGGAAAATCGTCTTCTACGACATAGAAAACATGAGTTTGGACAAAATCTTTTATCTTGAAATTTACGTTACAACTACATATAGTTTTATTTGGATTTAAGACATTTTTATCAATGCCTCGTAGAGTAATAGACTTAGAATAAATTTTTGGAATGTTTAGTATTTTTGAATATTTAATTAAAGAAATATCTGCGCCTGTATCGATTAGAAACTTGCAAGAGGATGGATTAGAATTATTTACTAAGGGTAAATCTACATAGGAAGTGACTGAGAAGTTGATGGTTGTGATACGGCCTGAACTGAACGAACTCCTCGAGAATCGACCGTTGGTTGTCGAGGATTCTGGAAGTTTAAAGAATTTGTTGGATTTTTGTTTTTATTGTTAAATTCGCGTTTTCTACATTCTTCTATAACGTGACCTGGTTTTTTGCAGTATCTGCAAAAACGTTGGGAAGTGTTGGTATTTTCTTTTCTTAAGTTTGGAGGAAAATCAGAATTGGAATTTGAATTTGAAGGTTTATAATTTTGATTTTGAGAATTTGACCTTTGAAGATTTGAATTAGGATATTTTGGGTTTTGAAAACTAGAATTTTGAAGATGTCTAACATTTCTATCTGAATTGTTTTTATATCGACAGTTATTTGAGGAATGGTTATTTCGTTTGCAAATATTACAGAATGGTCTGAAAATTTCTTGTCTTGATAACTGTTCTTGTTCTTCGGCAATTGCTATAGCAACAGCTCTTTCTAAGGAATCTGGATTTCGGGCTTTGATTAAAATAGAGAGGTCTTTGTTTAATCCTCTAATAAAGACATTTAGTGCTTGAGTTTTTAAGAGTTTAGTACATGCATTTCTTGCATCTGGAGATAAGTCTGGATCAAGTGTATTTATTAATTTTATATAGCAATTTTCAACTTTATTTGCAAATGACATTACATTTTCACTGGGCATCTGACGTAAGGAATGTAATTCCAATTGCCACTGACCTTCAGTTCGGCGTTCAGAATAAGCATCTAATAAGAAGTCTTTTAAATCTTTCCATTCGTCAAATGTTCTGTTTCTAGTTATGGCCCTAGCTTTATCGGTTAATTTAGTTTCTATAATGGCTAATAAGATGGGTTTGGATTGCGGATTTACTAAATTGTATGCTTTATCACAATTGTCTATGAATTCGTATAATTTTGATTTTGTACCATCAAATCTAATGAGAAGTTTTTCAGCTATTTCAATTGATACTGACATTTTATTTGAATTAGAAGTAGAAGAATTTGAAAGAGAATTTGAGTCGGGAGAAGGTATTTGTTCGTCAAATAAGTTACTTATATCAGGATATAAAGTAGACATACGTTTACAAGATTTTTAAAATATGAGACAGAATTTAAGATAGAATGTACTTACAAGTAGAATATTGTTGTTGGTCGCATAGTCTATTATTCCACGGGTTCACCTCTACTTCCGATGGAACTACAATTGGGTTATGACTGGAACTGGATTTCGAACTGGATGTACTGGACCCCAATGTAATTAGTTGTAGTGGCGATTTTTCCACACTGACAGTTTTTTTGAATGATTCCTCGAAGGAAACAAGTCAATTCAAAAATTCCTCAGCTCTCCTTCTATCAGCAATCAGAGGAACTCTGCTACTAATATCCCACGTTCTGACACCAAATTTTGTTATGGAATACTATGCGTTTATTTCTTCTCCGGACTAACTCTTTGTTTTGGAATTAAACAGAATATATTGACATGTATAAATTTATTATATTAGAGGATGAAAATTACACTCTCTGTTATTTCTTAAAACTATGAATTTATAAGTTCTGTTATCTACAATTATTTAACGATGTTTCTGGATGGATTTGAGTACAAGAGATTGGACTCAAATATTAATATTAAAATAGCAAATACGGATAGCTTATCGAACAAAGAAATAAGAGAAATAAATTATTATTATTCCATAGATACGAAGTATTAGGCGAATAAACTAGCGAAACTTATTTATTCTAAATAGGAAAATATTTATGAAGAGTATTGATTCTGATTTCTAACAGCAAATAATTATTAGTGATTATACATGAGAACTTTTCATAATTGTAAATAACATATACCAGGTGACTAAAAACTATATAGAAATACATAGATACTTTAATTATCTTACATGTGAGTAGGTAGGTACATTACACAGATATTCATTTATATATTCAAGTTTACTCAATTTCGCAAAAATTGAATAACTATTATGAGTTATAAGAAATTTTTATATTTGTAATGTTAACCAAATAGCTTGTCACGTTTACAAAAAGTTGCATTTTTATACTAGGCTAACTGATATATTATGTAGAAAAAAAAACATTGAGAATAGATTTATTGTTCTACCTTTCGGAAATAAAATATAAACATGACATGAATATGGCTCGAATTGCTATTTTCAGAAGCCGAAGTTATCTTTGCAGTAGATTTTTTTTTATATACCAAGCGGAAATATGTATGTATGCTGCTTTAAAAATTATGAATCTTGTAAAGTTATAAACGTCACATGTTCGTTATTTTTCGTTATAGCGGTAAACTTTCTATCTACTAAATATTCTGATTACTCTTGGATTAGCTTAATTAGCGATAACATTTTTTATGTTGGCAACTCTGACTTCCGCCTGCCAGTTTCACTTCTAAAATAATACAAAGGGAAACAGTTTTTATATATCTTTTTCGACCATTTAAAGTGGGATTTTTGTTCGTTTATATTGTTTAAATCTCTTATGGAGTGAGTAGATATTGATATTAATTGTTTTATATTAATTTGTAGTTGCTAATTTTTTATAACTGCCTTATAAATTCTTTTTGATATAACCTAACCTCTCTAAACGGGTACACGTAAACTCATACAAACTCGTACAAACTCATCACTGCAATAAAAGCAGGAATTTTAAAATAGATCCGAAGAGATTGGCAAACTGATCACTGGCCTACTTGGATCTTGTGACAGGTAAATGGTTGCAAACCGCTAAGGTTTGATAATTTGCAAGAATAATCAAAGTCCGAATGCAAATAAAATAGCAAAGTTGGGAAATATTTCAGATATAACCGGAAATAACACATGCTCACAAATATTTTTATTAAAAAATTCATTATTAAAAATCTATGTAGCTGAATTTTCAGATACGGATTTGATACAGCGAATATCGAGAACGCATTACGAATATTATGCAGAAAAAACATTAGGAAGAAAAATAATAAAAGTTGATGACAAAAAAGATCCAATATAGAGGGTGTTTTTTAGAGATATAGAAATGTATGTTGGTAACACTTTTTTACTGTCAGCCATTTTGAGAGCTGTCATGTGATTTACGTTAAGTTTGATTTGGAATTTTAGCATGAATATACTTGACGCCTGAACAAAGCTTCCAAATTGTACAAATTTATTTTGAAAATTGTGGTTCTTTTAGATATACGTATCGCGCATTACATCCATTTTATGGTCGAGATAATAGTCCATCAGAGCAAGTAATTCGATTATTCATGGAAGATTTTTTCACCACGTTTACTCTAAATGATAATATTCATCCAGAGACACGTCGTTCAGTGCTTACAGAAGATGCTATTCCTACTGTAGAGCGTAGCATACAATAAGACCCAAATTAGTTTATATTTAAGCTTTTGCGTAAAGATCTTGCTTTGCACGCTTACAAAATCCAACTCACACAGGAATTGAAGGTACATTATCGTCTAGCAAGGCGTAAATTCGTAGATTCTGTAAGTGGATCCAAAACGAGATTGCCGTTGATTCCGATTTTCTTAACCGAATTTATTGTAGCGATTAAGCTCACTTTTGGTTTAATGGCTACGTCATTAAACAAAACTGCCGTATTTGGAGTTAAGATAATCCTCAAATGAATGTTTAGAAACCATTACATCCAGAAAAACGGACTGTTTGGTGTGCTTTATGGTCTGATGGAATCACTGAACCGTACTTCTTCAAAAACGACGCTGACCAGACGTTACAATCAATGGTGACCGCTATAGAGCCATGATTACAATCTTCTTCATTCCTCAGTTAAACAATCATGATGTACAGTAGCCGTCGTTTCAATAAGACGGCGCAACATGTCACACAGCCCATGCTACAAAATTGCTTTATTGAAGGAAACGTTTGGTAATTGCATAGTTTTACGTTTCGGAGAGTGAAAGGGTCTCCAAAATCATGCAATTTAACACTGCTAGACTACTTTATGTGAGGATATGTAAAGGTGCAAGTCTACACCGATAAGAATGAAATGAGTGACCACTTGGAGGACAACATTCGCCGCATTATTGCCGATATACGGTGACAAATATTTGAAAAATGGAAAATTGGACTTCCAGATAAACTACATCAGAGCCAGCCATGACTCTCATATATCATATCATATTTAAAATATAATGTGAAAAAATGATCTTTTATCAATTTAAAGAATCATCTATATACAGAGCGAGTTTCTGCAACCCGGACATAGTTTTCTATCATTCAAGTCTCCTTAGAGACTTGTGTAGTCACTACTTTCCATTTCGAGGTAGATGTTTAAATTCCATTTTTCCACAGCTTTCCCCGTTTGTTAATTTATGCTGGTGTGCCTCTGTGCCTCCTATTATAATGTATTGTGTTTATATCTAAACCCTTATGTGTCTTTTGTGAATTATTCAATCATTTGGTTTATCATGTACGTTATGTGCTGCTCATATTCCGCTAGAACCACCTGATCATGTTCAAAAAAGATTGTATACAAGTGAATGTAATTCACCTATATATCTACACCTATCTATCACCTATATAGATATATATATATTATATATATATATATATATATATATATATATATATATATATATATATATATATATATTGAGAAATAACAAATAGAGTTTTATTTCATACAGACCAATTGCTGAGACTACAAATAATATATATATATATATATATATATATATATATATATATATATATATATAAATACCCATGGGACTGCATATTCTTATTCACTGTTTTAAAAGTACTGCGGAGACACATTTTAAACAGGGTTTGAGGATAGACAGGAGCCCTGTTTAAAAGTTTTTGTTTGTGAAAAACCGTCAGAGTTCTACTTTTCGATTTTAACAACAGCTTGATTTCCCATGTACTATACTTTTACATTATTTATGTATACACTATGTAAAATAATTTACAAAACACGCGTGAAACTCCATTCTTCTTTCTAGAAGAGCTCTTTCTATTTTCTGCCAGTTGTTTTATGCTGAATATACTGTCCATGCAGTATTGGTAAGTCCATCAAAATAAAGAGGCTGCAGTGGCTAGGCCACTTTTCATCGTAAAAACATATTTATAATCAAAAACCATATGGGGCAAGGAGAACACGCAGGCCAGAGCACGACTTACGAGTGTTTGAGTACGAAATTGGAAAATCAAGACCAAGGATTAGAAGGAATGGAATCTGATCCTAGAACCAGCCAGGCCAAGACCCACTATGGGTTATGGAGCTAATGGTGATGATTATATTGTCCACGCAGCACCGCCCAGATCGAAATCCAGTTTGTTCTTATATTCGTAAAACTTTTCTATTGATGATGTAATACTAATACATCTCTAGTTACAGGCTGTCCTATTTTCATTTTTATAAATGGAATTTATGTAAGAGCTTTTCTATTCCGTTGGAACCCTTTTACTTTCTGGGCACTTATTCAAAATTACACCAAACTGCTCAATGTATTTCTTCGACAGTAATGGCACCTACTCCGTTAACATATCTTCTATAGATCTAATTGTGTGTCGTAAATACTCTCCACTTGTTTGTTCAAATAGGTTGCTACACTTGTCTTTCCACTTTTCCTTTACTATGGGGTTTATTCTTCTTCTTTTATTTGTATTTCTTCTAAGAGCGTTTATAGTTTCCCAAATTTTTCTAGATTAGGGAGATACCCTACAACTGAGTCAGCACTTCGGTTTCGCGCGATTTGTTTTAAATAAATAAATAAAAAATTAAATAAAAAATCCACTTAGGGTTTTCAGCGAGTGTTGATCACAAAGTTCTATCTATCTCGCACCATTTTCATTGAATACGTCTTCTCCGTGTAGTCCATTTATTTTACTCTTAAGGGCTTTACGCACTCTTTCGTTCAGAGCATCTAATAAGACTAGTTATTGGCTACTTTTTGTCTTATTCAGTTCCTAATTTTTTTAATTCTCCTATATTTGCAAATATCAGCTTGCATCTATGACACCATATCGCGCTAGCGCATCAGCCGAGGAGTGCTACAGAGTTAAAATGGACGTGAAAGAGGTCCAAGAAAGGTGCGTGATTACATATTTTCAGGATAAGCAGTTATCGTGAAAAGGTGGCGTCGCGAGTTTAAGTGTGAAAGAGAAGATGTGAAGATGAACATGGCGGAAGTCAGTCAATCATCGTAAAAACCGAAGAAAATATAAGAACAGTCTGTGATATTATGAAGGAAACAGGCTTTCTTTTAATGTTTTAGCTATGAAGGACAAAGGACGAAAGATAGGCACATCATTATGATCCTGAGACAAAAACTCAAGAGCAAGCAGTGGAAACATGGATGATTATCCTCACCTCGCGAGTTCAGAGCTGTGGCGTCAGCCAACAAGGTTATGGCCTCAATATTTTGTGACGTACAAAGAGTATTGTTGATTGACTATTTAGAAAAAGCTGATGCTATAATAGACTCTTCTTATGCCCCACTTTTACCAAAATTGCGTAAAGCTATACAAGAGACAGTTATGAAAAGGTATGCTTTTCTATCAGGATAATGCACCAACACACAAGTCTTTGGTTGCAATGGCTGCAATTCATAATGCAGGTTTCACAATTGTGGAGCACCAGCTAGACTCTCCATATTTGACCCCGAGTGACTATAGAACGTTTTCAAAACCAAAAGAAGACGCTAATGGGAAATTTTTCGATCAATGAAAAGTGATAAAGTGTCGTAAATGGGTCGTTGGGCGCATCCGAAGAAAATTTCTTCTAGCACGCTATCGCAATGTTGGAGCACCAATGGTAAAAAGTATGTTGAACTGTAATGGACCATAAGGATCATATAAAAAGTATGGACCATAGAGACCATATGTAAAAAGACAAATATGAAATTCATACGGTAGATGAAATATTTATAACATTACAATTGGTGGATTATCGGTCTCTTTCTGCGAATAAGCTAATGCTAAAATTATAACGTTAATAAAATTAGGTGATGTGCAACTTTGCAAGGTAACAGCAATCAGAATTTTTTTGGCAAATGGTAACTTTTACTAAATCGTTTTCTTAAGCCAATTTGTTTTTTAGATTGCTATCTTTACCTATTCGTTAGTAATTTGTAAATAATTTACAGATAACGTTAAGAAGAGTTATCGGTATGTAGTTTTTTGTTTGCCTTGTGTTCTCTTTTATACATTACGAGTATTACTGTATATACACTTGAGAATTCTAATAAATCCTGAAAGAAGATACATCCTGCATACTACTATATCGTAAAGCATTATTCGCTGCAATAATAATTTTATTAAAGAAAACACAGACTTTCAACAAGGCTAATATAAAATGATCACAATTCTTACGGAAGATAAAAGTTGAAATTTAATTTAAACTTTTTTCAATGAGTCTCTCTATTTTATGAGTTTCTTTATAAGTCTCAAAGTAGTGATAGTATTAAAATTCAGATACAATGTTATTATATTTATTCCAAATTTATTTAATTTTCTTCTGTACTAGCATAAAATGGCAGAATTACTCCGTTGACTTTAAGATTCACATACTCGTTTTTAGGCTTTTTTTTAACTAATCATAACTTTTATAGTTAGAAATATTACAGAACTACAAAACTTGCATATTGTAGTTTTTGCAGTTCTGGACTCTCAAATGATTTCTATATAGGATGAATATTACAGACAGGTCACTAGAATACAAAAAATAATAGGAACAGTCTACATTGTATTAATACTTAAATTTATTTAAGGCAGCAGTAACACACACTAATATCGCAAGTGAACATGTATACGTCATGTGCCGTGAAGCACCCAATGGAATGCTGCTAAAAAACACATGGTACTACAGTTGGTACCTACAGTATAAATCCAGAAGCAGGTCATCCGCGTCATTGTAAGTGACGTGATACCAACACAAAAAGTATTTATTAAGTTGTAGGTCTGTTTCTTCTTAGAATCTTTTAGCCAAGAAAACTGGAATTACAGCCACTGGACATATTTTATTATATACACGTAGAAATAATATTTGAAGATTTTTATTAATGTAAACTTAAAAAAATATACCATAACTTATACATAAAGCGTTTTTATGAAGCACACGACATCCGAAGTCCGGATCACACTTTTAACTGCGATCGAATTGGTAACACTTATTTGACATTTGCGGTGTCGACACTTCAATTTTATTTTTATTATTTACTATTAATTAAACTAATTCCAAAATGTCACATAATAGTTAAATACTCGTAAAGAGATGATTATTTCTTTGATTCATTATTTTGAACAGGGGCGTGATAATAACGGCCCCATTCTACTGCTGTTAGAGAAGTATATACCTAATGTATTTTTTAGATATTTATGTAGATGCTTAAAATATACATTCTTGTTTTAGCGTGTAGCTGCAGCTTTAAATTTACATATTGCAACTGTGAGTTCTATCTCTCAGGCCGTAAAAACTAATAGACCTTCAACATCACCAGCCAAAAAACGTACTAGGCCTCAGAAAGTTAGCAATGCTATAGAATTAATATGAGGAATTACAAAAAACTATTATAACTGACATACTGGTAGAGATATCTATAAAGAATGTGATGCTTTAAACGTGTGGAAAGAAGCTCTACAAACTGTTACACCCCAGATATGGAAAATTCTGTAAGTCAGACAGAAAATGTAATTAAAAAGTAGTATAACCGAGAGCATATACTCGATAGACTATTATAACTAATATAAACGGTGAGAGTGATCCCAGTATCAGCTGTGACATAGACAGTGATTAGTAATGAAAGCATCTTATGGCTCTTTTGAGCAATAAAATAAAAAACATAAGAGGGATGAAAAAAGTATAAGAAAGACTAAAATCTGAAAATAAAAGCATGTACTAGTGTGTAACTTTTAAGCACCACAACTTTTTTACATTGTGCACAAATTATTTAAAACCATCATATGCACAATTGATCAGAATCGATCAAAAAATTGAAAGATAAAGAAAAAAGATTGATTCAGATTTGAAAATATATTTGTAACAAAACATTTCGAAGTAAATAAGTAATAAAAAAAGTATTGTTTTTTTTTTTATTTTAGTTTACTTCTTTATACTACACAAGCGGCTCAAATTGTTTTTAACGTAAGATTATTACTTAATTCCTGTTTTCTATTTCTATTTTTTTTTATTTATTTACATCAAATTTGAATTTGTTTTGTTGTATAATCCACTGCAATAATTATGTGATATATTTATATTAAAATGAAATCAGGAATTTTTTTGTAATTTGGCAACAATGTCAACTTGACATTGTTGCCAAATGACGTGCATCGCGATTTATACTGTACCAACTGTACATAATTACCATCATCTTTGCCTTTTTAACCCAGGCAGATCGCTTTTCTAATTACAGGAGTATCTCCGGAAATTTCTATATTGGGTTAGTTTTCTTCTTCGTGTGCCTCATCCTTTAAGGACATTGGCGATCATTATGATCCATTTTACTCTGTCTGCATCAGTTCTGAAGAGTTCTATTTTTGTTTTTTCACTCCACTGCTTTAGATTTTTCGACCAGTACGTGCGTCGTCTTGGGGTCATAAAATATTAATTCTCTTCATAGAAATGACTTGTCTAATCACCTCCTACGTCTTCATCAGTTCCATTCGGTTAATATTGTCGAAGGTTTCTTCAAAGTCAATAAACTGCAAATACATGATATTGATCAGCTATACGTCTTCTTTTAAGACATTTTTAGACTGCTGATATTATGAATAAACGCACTATTTGACCTAGACCCTAGGTCTTTTTTATTTATGGACTACTTGATTTTTTTCAATATTTTCTAGTTTTCTAGTCAATAGCTTCTAGTTTTTACAAGCAGTATTGTTTCCCTATTGATAACTTAATTACCATCCCTTCACTCCAAGGTTTCGGTATCTTTTCTTCGCATCATATTGTTTTGTGAGCCCTAATTGCAGCCCTTTACGTCGTGAAGCCACGCTCTTTTCATCGCGAATATATATTCCACCGACTCTTTTATCGATGCTCTCGTCGCGGTATCTTTCTAGAGTTGCATGTTATCGCACACCGTCACCTGCTAGCTATTTCTAGAATATATATATATATATATATATATATATATATATATATATATATATATATATATATATATATGAAATGATTTCAATATGTCAAAGAGGATATAACTTAAAGGGATTTTTATATGAGTTTTTTGTTCATGAATTTCATGAAGCCATCACAATGTGGGGTCGACTCTGAAATAAAAGGGAGAAAAGATTAGTAAATTGCTAAATAAATTAATTTTGACTTACCTGGTATAGTGTTAATAATTTCTGAATAGTATAGTTGCCTAGTGTATAGGTGAATCGTCTAAACCTTAAAAGGAATAAAAAAAGAAGAATTCTTAAAAAATTATTTAAACATAGAAATTTTAAAAATAAACGTCAGAAAAATAAACTGTCAAAAGTCTGTGGGAACTAAATTAATAGGGGTTTTGTTAAATAAATTACAATGATGTGGAGATGAAAAGAATAAATTATATTAGTATTGTTAAGTTTTATATCTGAATTTTTTTTTATAAATTCCCAAATTAGATGTGATTAAAGTGCTTATGAGAAATTAATGTGGTTTGACAAATATGTCAAAACAGGACAGTTTTTATGGTTGAATAAAATAGAAGACGGAATGAAAAAAGAAAGGGGGTTGCTGTTAGCAACGAAAAAATTTGGTAGTTGGTGCTAGCTATGGCGGTTAACAAGGAAGAATAGGTTGTTGGAGGCGACGAAAATTTTGGAGGAAGAGCCCTAAAAAGGTGGAATAGTCCGGGAGTGCTTTAAAATCGTTTAATTATAATTTAGTTTTTCCACATTTTCAAATAGAGATATCCAGAATTTGTTCCAGAGAGTAAGAGAAATTTTGACTTATAAATTATAATTGGAGTGCAGAAATGTCATTTAGATTGAAAAAGTAAAAATTCATGAATTAACTAATTGCGATAGGCCTTAAAAATTGAAATATTAATGATCATTAAAATAAAAATATAATAGTACGTACCTTTAACTTCCGAAGAGAGGATAGATATTCCAGTATCACCGATTATTTTGCGAGTAGTTAGTTTTCTTTAAAAAAAAATCAGAACTGTTTGAAAGTGAGTTTGGATAATAATTTTGGGGATCATTTGAAATTTTGATTATATTTTAATGCTAGTTATAAGTCAGCGGCATAAAGTGTTCAGTTTTCTTTTCTTTATATTTCATTTAAACACTTTATAAAGTTGCAATAGTCATTTAGATTTAAGGTAATTGTAGAGAGTTTCCACATTTTGTAATCAAATTCTATTTTCACGACACATTAAGGTTTACACGATTCCTATTTTTGTAAATTTTTAAAGGCAACCCAAGTTGCAGACGAATTTTATTGTTTATATTAAATTTGTTCAATATTAATAAATAACGTGCTTCATTTGGGTTAATTTGTCAAAAATATAAAGTAAATTTTGGTTTAATTTCTTTTGAACTCTACCAGGAGACTACAGAGTTGACGTCACACAGTGACAGATTGCTTAGAACAAATAATTGAGCTAGCCGAGGTATAGTATATTAACAACGAACTACATACTTTTAAAATTCACTTCAATTCAATTAAAATTATATTTATTAACAATAAAACATAAAATAATAAAAACAAAACTATTACAATTGGCGCCCAACGTGGGGCCTCTGGGAAAACAGAAATAAGGGTGTTTTTTTTAAGCAGATTTATTAATAATACACAGATTAAAATAAAAACAAATTGGTGTGATTAGAGTTGTAGAGATTCTGGGGTAGTTAAAGTTAAATTTGAGAATAAATAGAGATTAGGATAAAATGGCAGACCGAATGACTTTAAGAAATGGAAAAGAAATCGTACCGAAAGAGAGTGAAGGAGAACAGGTGTTAGAACAGGAACAGGGTATACAGGTAGATGAAGAAAGCAGAGGAGGATCAGGAGAATTTGTAGTACAATATTTAGAGCAAGGCAGACAAGAAGCAGGACAAGGTGATAGAGAGGGAAGTCTAACAGATAGTTTGAGAGAGGAGTTGGATGAGACAGTGAGAGATAGACGTGATGAAAGTGTGGATGAATGTAGAGTGCAGGAGGAGAGACGTAGGGAAGGAGATGTTGGAGAGTCAGGGATGACACAGATGGATATGAGGCAAATAATGCGGATGTTACAACAGATGGATCATAATATTAGGGAGATATGCACAAAATGGATAGTAATATTAACAATATTAGGGGGGATATGAACAAAATGGAAAATAATATTAAAGGAGAACTTAGGAAGAGTTAATTAAAATGAGGGAAGAAATCAAAGAAGAAGTGAAGATAGTCAGGGAAGAGATGCTACAAATTACCCAAGGTTTAGAAGAGAAAGTAGAACAGGTCAGAGGAGAAAGTGAGAATTTTAAGAGGAATGTACAGGAGGAGATATCCAGAGAAAAGGCCATAATTAGAGCGGAAATAGGACAGGAAATTGGGAGCAGATTTGTAGAGTTGGGAACAGCCATTAAAGAGAATTTACCAATGGAAATAAACAAAGAAGTTAATAAGCAGAATAAAGAGATTGTTAGGGAGGTAGAAAGTGTTAAAAGGCAAACTCAGGATTATGAGGAAAAAATTACCATTATAAAAAATAATATAAAGAAGGGATTGCAGAATTTGGAACTGGAAATGGGTATGCATGCAAATCAGGCGGAAAAGGGAGATAGAGTATTACAGGGACAAGTTGAGGAATTGAGAGAGAAATTTAAAAATGCAAGTGAGGAGATTCAGCGTTTGGAATCAAATCTAGGACAAACAAGAGTAGTGAGTACTGTGGTGCCGAGTTATAATGATGGGGGAATAAAGTTTGATGGAAACCTGAATCACTTACATCCTAGAATATTTGTAGATATCATCAAAAATAAGGTAAAGAATGTAAGGGATCCAATAGAAATGAAATTGAATATTCGAAACATGTTAGTGGGCATGCCATTATTATGGTTTTGCAATAATGAAAATTCCATAAATAATGTGCAGGAATTTGAGGCCAAGTTTATTAACTATTTTTGGGGAGAAAACCAACAGGCTAGTTTCAGGGAGCGGTTGTATTTTGGAAATTCAATTATGAAAAAAGTACCAACTACAATCTGTACGCAATGCAGTTATTCCAGACAGCACAATATTTAGAACCGGCTATGCGAGAAGAGGAGATTGTCCTATACATTGCCAGGCAATATAACCATAACATGGCAGAAACAATAGCTCTCCACAATATAAAGACGATGGAAAGTTTGACAGGATATCTTCAGAGGATTGAGAGGAGTGTAGGGACGCAGAATCGAAATGGACAAGAGCAAGTGACATATAGGAATAACACAGCAAATAGACAGGGATATGTGAATCGAGGGAATAATTATAGGGAAAGAGAATTTGAGAGACAAAATAGAAGCAGGGATTTTACAAATAGGGGAGAGAATTTGAACAATGTCAGGAGAGATATCGGACGATATAACTGGGAACGTAGACAAGGGAATCCAAACAATGATAGAGAGAATAACTGGAGACAAGGGAATGACAGAGGCAATAATTGGAGACAGAACCAGGGAAATTATCCACAGGAGACGAGAAATAGGGAAGTTTACAGAGAAGGGAATCCAAGATATAATAGGGGGGAAAATGAGGAGAGAAGACAGGTGAATGTAGTTAGAACAGAGGAGAATAGGGGGGAAGCAAGTGTTGATGTAGAAGGGAGAAATTTTGTTTAGACCGCTCCTATGTGCATAATATTGTCTACTTATCAAAGTATGAACATCCAAGGGAGTTTATTAGAGATACTGGGGAATTAAATAAAAATAATAACACTAATACTTTAAAGTTTATTGAAGGGTACATACAAGATTCAGTATACAAGTTATTATTAGATACAGGTTCAGAAGTAACTCTAATCAACAAAAACATTGTAAATAATTTAAATAAGGACAAATGTAAAAACCGTAAAATACTATCTAGAAAAATACATAGAGGAAGTAGGTACTCCAGAAACAATTATCTTAGATCATGCCACATATTTTGAAAGTCCAAGATTAAAAAGAGTTTGTGAAGAAAAAAAAATCCAATTAAATTTCATTAGTATCAGAAGACCCGCATCTAATCCTGCAGAAAGATATGTCAAAGAGGTGGTAAAATTCTTAAGAATTTTGTGTGCTAGACAACATTATTTATGGCAGGAAAATTTGCCACAAGTTGAAAGATTTTTAAATGAGACACCACATGGAATCACCAAACAATGCCCATATTTCCTAATGTCTGGAAAGTATCCAGAAAGACCTTGGGAAATCAGTAATACAGGGGACATTCAAGAAGTAATGAAGAAGGTGAACCAAAATTTAATAAGAAATGCAAGTCGTTATGTAAATAGAATCAATAAGAAGAGAAAGAAAAGAGTTATTTTTGAAAAAGGGGAGAAGGTACTTATCAGGTCACTACAGGTGCCTAAAAGGAATGAAAATCTGTGTGGAAAATTACTTTTGCCATTTGAAGGACCTTATGTCATTAGTACTGAACATGGGGTAAACAGTTATGAACTAAGACATCCAGAAACTAATAAAATTAGAGGGATATTTAATATAGAGGGAATTTATAAGTATTATGAATAAACATACAAGGGTAGGCAATATTATGACACGAATTTTATATTATTAGATATAAGTTTTGTAAATAGAAGGATAATTAATACATAAGCATATCTTGAGATAAATTTGATAATAACATGACTCAAATAATTTATTGGGAACAGATGTACAGAATAATGATGAATTTATATATAAAAAAAAAGAGGTTGATTTATTTTCAAGTAAATTTATAGGAGTTACAAGTATAAATAAATGAGCAAAGTACTATGGACAAATCGATATTTTGTAGAAATTGGGAAATAGGGAATATTATAATGATAAATAGTATATGTGAAAATATGTGGGAAATAAGATGAAAAATAGAATTATAGGAAATATTGAAATATGAAATATAGAGAGTTATATGTAGAGATGATGAAATGGATATTATATGCGGATACAAAAAGAATAAATAATAATGCGGCAATGAATAAAGATACTGAAATAGTATATGCGGAAATAAATGAATAAAGATATAAAATAAAGAGGGGAACAATTATAAGAATTTCTACGAAATTAGTACGAGAAATAAATAGTACAGGAAAAGAAGTAATGAAATTGGGAAAGTACTTGGAAATTTGATTCTTAAGTTGATATAATTAGTGAAAGATTTGTAGATTTTGTTTGGAGAAGTCTGTATTTTTCATAGAGTAAATTATTAAAAAAAAAATATTCAAGAGATATGCTTATTAATAAAAGTCAGTTTATTGTTATGTTAATATTAATAAAATGTTTAAGTTTATCGGTAAGAATTTAGATTTAGTAAGTGCTGATAGTTGGCACTGAACAAAATCCAAATTGGGGGGAAGTTGAAATGATTTCAATATGTCAAAGAGGATATAACTTAAAGGGATTTTTATATGAGTTTTTTGTTCATGAATTTCATGAAGCCATCACAATGTGGGGTCGACTCTGAAATAAAAGGGAGAAAAGATTAGTAAATTGCTAAATAAATTAATTTTGACTTACCTGGTATAGTGTTAATAATTTCTGAATAGTATAGTTGCCTAGTGTATAGGTGAATCGTCTAAACCTTAAAAGGAATAAAAAAAGAAGAATTCTTAAAAAATTATTTAAACATAGAAATTTTAAAAATAAACGTCAGAAAAATAAACTGTCAAAAGTCTGTGGGAACTAAATTAATAGGGGTTTTGTTAAATAAATTACAATGATGTGGAGATGAAAAGAATAAATTATATTAGTATTGTTAAGTTTTATATCTGAATTTTTTTTTATAAATTCCCAAATTAGATGTGATTAAAGTGCTTATGAGAAATTAATGTGGTTTGACAAATATGTCAAAACAGGACAGTTTTATGGTTGAATAAAATAGAAGACGGAATGAAAAAAGAAAGGGGTTGCTGTTAGCAACGAAAAAATTTGGTAGTTGGTGCTAGCTATGGCGGTTAACAAGGAAGAATAGGTTGTTGGAGGCGACGAAAATTTTGGAGGAAGAGCCCTAAAAAGGTGGAATAGTCCGGGAGTGCTTTAAAATCGTTTAATTATAATTTAGTTTTTCCACATTTTCAAATAGAGATATCCAGAATTTGTTCCAGAGAGTAAGAGAAATTTTGACTTATAAATTATAATTGGAGTGCAGAAATGTCATTTAGATTGAAAAAGTAAAAATTCATGAATTAACTAATTGCGATAGGCCTTAAAAATTGAAATATTAATGATCATTAAAATAAAAATATAATAGTACGTACCTTTAACTTCCGAAGAGAGGATAGATATTCCAGTATCACCGATTATTTTGCGAGTAGTTAGTTTTCTTTAAAAAAAAAATCAGAACTGTTTGAAAGTGAGTTTGGATAATAATTTTGGGGATCATTTGAAATTTTGATTATATTTTAATGCTAGTTATAAGTCAGCGGCATAAAGTGTTCAGTTTTCTTTTCTTTATATTTCATTTAAACACTTTATAAAGTTGCAATAGTCATTTAGATTTAAGGTAATTGTAGAGAGTTTCCACATTTTGTAATCAAATTCTATTTTCACGACACATTAAGGTTTACACGATTCCTATTTTTGTAAATTTTTAAAGGCAACCCAAGTTGCAGACGAATTTTATTGTTTATATTAAATTTGTTCAATATTAATAAATAACGTGCTTCATTTGGGTTAATTTGTCAAAAATATAAAGTAAATTTTGGTTAATTTCTTTTTGAACTCTACCAGGAGACTACAGAGTTGACGTCACACAGTGACAGATTGCTTAGAACAAATAATTGAGCTAGCCGAGGTATAGTATATTAACAACGAACTACATACTTTTAAAATTCACTTCAATTCAATTAAAATTATATTTATTAACAATAAAACATAAAATAATAAAAACAAAACTATTACAATATATATATATATATATATATATATATATATATATATATATATATATATATATATATTGACAACTTGGCTGACAACATATTGGTTTGCAGCAATAAAAAATGAAACGTGTACTCTTCTAAATTTTATTCCAAGCTTTCGGACATTGGTTATGTCCTTCATCAGGGAGCTACAAATGTGATGAATGATTTGTTAAAGTTTGTATAATTAATTAAAAAATACGCTACTTACAAACTTAATAAGGTTGTACCATCAATGATTTTTTATAATGTTGATAAAATTTAAGCATAAAAACTATTCCTATATTTTATATATATATATATATATATATATATATATATATATATATATATATATATATATATATATATATATTAAATATAGGAATAGTTTTTATGCTTAAAAAATATGACAGACTGTGATAAATTTTATCAACATTATAAAAAATCTATATATATAAATAAAAATCTATATATAAAATATATATATATATATATATATATATATATATATATATATATATATAGATTTTTTATAATGTTGATAAAATTTATCACAGTCTGTCATATTTTTTAAGCATAAAAACTATTCCTATATTTAATATATATATATATATATATATATATATATATATATATATATATATATATACACTCGGTATTTAGGCGGCACACGCCCTTCCGGTAGGGATCTATGGAGGAGTATCACCGAGCCACAAACCCTTATCTCTTGCCGTACTGCCCCACCATAGGCCGATCAGACACCAGCATATTCTAGTCTAAGCCGCAGATTCATTTAGAATTTTAAATTGCTGCGTTAGCCTTTTTATTTTCTGTACACCGAACTGGGGATCGAACTCACTTCTTCTGAACCAATCGCAGTGAAGCGAATGAGAAACCGGCCGCCCAGCCCGCTTGGCTATCTGACCGACATATATTTCTAGGACATACGTTTCTATTATATAAGGCGCTAAGTCGGCCTTTAGTGAGGCAGTTTTATAAGTATTGGCAAAGGTTTGTTTTGTAAAGCGATATCCGTGATTATTAATGTAACTAGAATTTATGATATTGGTAATTTAGTGAGTTTTTGCAGTTGAGTGAGCTAAAATAAAGTTAATTAAACCACGTGTGCGTCACTTAATTCTTGAACTTGCAGAAAAACGTAGTAATATGTTCTTGAATAATATGTAATATATTTCGACTAAGAAGTTTAAATGATATTTTATTATTTCTGCTAGAATTTGGTTAGTTCAGTCGTCCGACAAATCAGTTGATTTGTTGTTTTTTAGCAACTTTATTTTATATTTTATTTTCATCCTTCGTAATTTTTGCTTCAGCGATATTAATTGTTTCATTAACTTCTGTCGGTTCTATAAAAATCAAATGTCAGTATCATCTTCATAAAATTTTGTGAACAATTATTGTTTTCATTTCTCTTGTGTATTTTGAATTTATTTATTTTATTATTATCATAACCAAAAAAATTATAATTTTTTATTGTTTATAATATGTTAAAAGATACAAAATTATTTTGCTGATGAATAATATTATATAAGACTTAATAATAAGCTAGTTCTAAATTTTAATTATTTGTATGTGGTTCTAATTTTCTAAAATCGTGTCTAGCTCTTGATATAGCTGTATTTAACTCATTAAATCAGACATAAGCTATGTACCATGCACTTTGGAACTATTATAACAACCAATTAAACGGAAGTAAAACACGAACCACTGATAATAACGATACAGCTTTGGGTCAGCCAGTAATTGTAACGTCACGTTTTTATTTTTCGAAATGAGGATCCTTATGATGTTGCTCGAGAGAAAATTAAGGAGTTGCGGTACTAAATTTACAGGTGATCCGATGGTAACCAATATATATCGCTAATAAACGATCGACACGAACATGCGAGGCTGTTTGATCATAACTAACTGCTCTGTTGTTTTATTGCACAGAAGGCCAAGTAACAGATTATTAAAGGTATTTTGGTCTCATAGAAATAGGAGTTACAGTAGAATGTACAAGTTGTAAAATTACAAGAACGTACTTAATTTTATCAGCTGATGATAAATTGACAATAAATATCTTGATTCGTATAATATAAAACAACACAAAAAATTTACACGCAAAATATGGGCGAATGCACAACTTAAAAAGGGTTCTTTGATTATAATCTACCTCCTAACTTTCAACTGCCTTAATATCCTTTGGTTCTTAGTCTACGTTACAGCAGATACTGTTTAACTTTAAAATTGAATTGATTAAAGACTCATTGCATACAACTTAATTTAAGTTGATGTTTATAAACGGTTATATCACTTACGTGTTTTAAAATTCATGTATAAGTATTTAAAGTTCCAGCTATCAAACACCTGATTTAATCGAAAATTATTCCAATACTTTGTTCAAAACTTTTGTTTTTGTTTAAAAGTGTCCTCGAAGTCTGACGTCCTTGTCAATAGGAAAAAGATAGATAAATCAACATCAAATTTGTTAGTTAGGGCTCTATAAGTAGTTATAAGATTTTCACGAAATCTTCTATCTTGAGACATAGTACAGTTTACTTCTATTCCGTGGTTCTCCTAGGAAGGAATTAGTCTGGTTCCCTTTTGCACAGATTCGAGAAGATTTTGACATCTGAGCCAATCAGTCTTCTATACTGGTTCGACAAACTTAACAATCACTTCTATTAATTGTTCGGTATCTGCCTTTAGTAAATCAGTAGGTATATGGTCAGTTTCTGTAATTTTATCATTCTTTGGGTGTTTTAGAGTATTTCTAATTTCTTTAAATCCTTGAAAAGGGCATAAAATGGGTAATACCGAAGTGAAACTACTATGCTATGCAAGGGTTAATGCTGACGAAATGCGGCAAATAATTATAAAATAAATTACTCACAGAATCAAAACTATTATAGGAAAAAGAAAAAACACTAAAAAGAAAAACTGGTTTAACGACGAATGAGAGACAGTTTTAAAGCATCCAAACGAGCAAAATAAAAACATATAGACAGTCCAGAGTAAAGGCAAAAATAAACGATCCAACCAAAAAAAAAGGACAAAAAAAGAATACAATGTAAGTATTCTCGAAGAACTAGATTCTATTATAATGAACATAAGTAGACATTTTTTCGACAGAAAAAAAATATATATAAAAACGGCTTTAAACCGTTGAAACTGTCATAAAGATCGACTAAGGTAACCTGGTTACGTGGAGACTGAAATGATAGAGATCTGGAGAAGATACTGTTAGAGTTTATTAAGACAGGATATAAAGTATTTTCCCTAATACTGTCGGAACGATTAACTGAGTCTGTGGAATATTAAATAGAAGATTATTAGGGTGAATGTAGGAAAAATCAATCAACAGTAGATCAAATCTCCACGAAAAGGCAGTTGGGAGAAACGGTAGGAATATAACAAACAAATTTACCAGCAATTTATCGCAGGAATATTCGGTAGTGCTAGAAATTTAAATTCAGTGAAAAAAGAAATATACATTATTTTTATTTTTTCCATAAGTACCTATAGTGCACACGGTGCAGTGTAGTGTTTCGTTTTTTTATGAGGTAGGTATGTCCCTTAAATTTTTAATATGTTTGAATAACTTTTGTTTTTTTTTACATACAACACTAAATTTGTACGTAGCTTGTAAGAAGCATACATTCTCATGATATGATAATGACCAAGATAAATGTTATTCTTCCTTTTTTTAAATAGCCTTTCTTATTGAGGTCATCTTTAACACAATCATTTTTACAAGTTTTACCAGGTCATCGAATAGTTAATATTTAACATTAGATCTTCTTCTTCTTCTTCTTATTGTCCCGTCTTCTAACGAAGGTTGGCGATCACTTCCTTAAACACTTCCCTATCTTTTTTAACGAGAAATATCTGTTCAACACTGAGGTTGGAACAATATCTGATATTCGTCAGCCAAGATGATTTCTTCTTTCTTTGTAAATCTTCTCTTCCCTCTACTCTTTCTTGCATGATGAAGTGCAGAAGAGAGTATTTATCGTTTCGAAGTGTGTGGCCTCAATACGATAGCATTAGATAAAGATGTAAAAAGGTATTAATTTATAATATACATTTGTTTGCAAGATGTAAAGTTTATGTGAAGTTAAATTTATGTTATAGCCAGTAGTAAATACAGCTGGTTGATAATAAATTTGTATTGTTTAATTTCTCTCACAATCTTCATTTGTTTCTTTTTGACAAAATTTTTCAAAATAATTCTGACAGGAATGTAACATGACATGACCATATAAGGTAAGAGTGATTATTTGTCGTTTTTTTAACTATGTATGCATATTATTTCTTAACTTAATCTTGTAGCATTATAAAAATCGAGGTTTCCTGGTCCCTATAAAAATGATCAGGTTTATTTTTTTCTTTTCATTTATTACCAAATCCTGTCTATTTACTTTACAGTTGGTACGTTTCAAATTTCTATTTTTTACCTAAATATCTTCCATGATAGATATATGGATCCACGTCCCAAAGCTCGCCTTTATGTCCTTCAAAATACCTGAGTATTCTTGGATCTAGGATTCTTCATTTCTCTTTTAGTTATCCTTGGGCCAATTTTTATGCTTTTTTATTCTTCTAGTGGCGACTGCTCTAAAGAAGGTTGGCTATAACCATTGCAAATTTGTTTCTTCCCTGTTTTTACCTTTCATAATCAGCTGTAACAACTCGTACTTCTCATTTCGGAGTATGTGCTGCATATATGCCGTCTTCCCTCTTTTAATGGTGGTCAAAAGTTCTGTATCTCTTCCCATTCTGTGGAACACCCGAGTTCTGGCTATCCTCACTATCCACCTAGGTCAATAGTACGTTAACGTTACAATATTTATATTATTAATATAAACATTTATTTATACCTATTAATAAATAATTTATATTAATAAGTCGCTCGCCACTGCGTAGCTTTCCATACGTATATAAGACGATGCCAATAAGCTTTGTATGTAAAAATAATAATAAAAGATAAATACAAAATAAATAAATAACTATATACTGAGGTAGTACCTACATCTTTAAAACGTCATAAAAATGTATTTACATCATTTCAACGCTTCTAACAAAAACAGTTTTGACTTAATGGCAACTAGTTGATTTATTCCGCTGCAGTTAGCAACATCGTAATATGTGTTCTAGTACCCACTTTTATTGGAGTAACGGTAATTTTACTATACTAACAAAAAATAAGAAATTAACCAGAAAATTGCAAATAAGTAAAAGGATAACACTGCATCCGGTAAACGTTAAGCAACACCTGATCGTTTTGTTGAATTTAATGGTTTTAAGAAAATACAGGAGCCTAATGAGTTCGTTAAATAATTACCGGAAAATAGGTATATAAAAATAAAATTCTAAGCTATAAAAGACTGCACGTTGACAGAGAGTATCCAATTATCTCATAATATAATTATTTCAATTGGAACCGATACTAAATATAAGTGAACATGTAAAGATTCCAAGTATGCTATGACAATAAGTTAAAACTGATTTCTAGTTTCAACTTTGGTATTGATGACAACAAAAAAGGCAGTAACTTTTCCGCTCAAATAAAAATAAAATAAATATTTTTAATCAGATCTAATTGCCTCATATTTACTCACAGCATGACAGATATTTCTGAGAGACAGATAAGTTTTCTGATAATAGAAAACTGGAAATAAAAATACAATTTTTGAAAACTGGAGAGCTACATTAGACTAAATTTTTTTCGATGGTTATGGTAAAGTGTAGTCTAGAACCATAAAGTGTAGTCCTTTCAAAAATATCGCGTATAAAATATCTTGCATGTTAAGTAGTTAATGCACAATAGGCTTAAGGTGTTTTTGACAATTCACCCTCTGACCCCAACAATTTATTATTACTTCTTGAGCTACCCTCTTTCTAATGACCTTTCATACGACACGATCCAACCAGCCGTTCTTGAGAGGAACGACGTCAGAGTGGAATTAAAAGGTTAGCCCAACCGCCCCAACCTCAACTACAATAAACAAATTAAACTTTTTTTTAATCTTTGTTTTGACTTCAGCTGTAACAATCAAGTTAAAAATATGTGTAATGTATAGGATGTATGTAGGGTAAGTCCGGGAGAGATGGCTCGTCTGGTGAGACGACTCGGTCAAATATATCACAGTTTTATCCTATTTGGAGTCAGTTGCATTGCGTTATTTGATGCGTGCGTATGGTATTAGCAATACGCGGTTGTTTCCCTGTTTTCCCAAGGTTGAAAGCTAAGATGTTTAGAAATTCTTATTTACATCTTCTTAAAACTTTTTTCGGTATTCGTCAAAACTATTGTGCAATTATTTTTGTCTATATTTTATCGAAGTCATGTTTTGATGGCATGTTGTTTGTATCGTTGAGGTTATGTAGGCATACTTGCCAGTCCTTTCAAACATTACCAACACACGGAAATTAAGTGGGCCATCTCATCCTGACAATTCGGGTTAGTTGGCTCGCAAATGTTAGGGAGATTTGGCCTATCTCTTTAGTTACTGATATAAGGATATTTTTAGTCATAGTCATAGTCAATGCTGCCGCCAGGAATTTTGAAGTGCCACCACCTACATTAAGAAGAAGAATGAAAAGTAACAATTTAAAAAAAGTGCATTAGGAGCAAGTAGTGTTTTAGAAGAAAGATGAAGAAAGATGAAGAAAGACGAAGAAAATGAAAATAAAATAAAGAAACAAAGTTGCAGAAAGCAAGCTGGTTTTGCACCTACAAGAGCTGGAGTTAGAGAAATGACATTCAGATTAGTGGAAAAATTACATATTAAAACTACTTTCAACAAGGAAAAAACTTACAGATTTTGACTGTTGACAATCATTCTTTACAAGTTTCTGTTACAAGAAGAAACCCTGACTTGAGTATAAGAAAATCGAAAGGCGTATCCTTAGCAAGAAGTCGAGGCATGGACAAAAATGATGTAAGCAATTCCTTTGATCTGTTAAAGCAAGTTATTCTAGAAAATGAGTCGATGGAGAAGCCCGAGAGTTTATTTAACATGAACGAAACAGGACTCCAACTGAATAATAAACCTGCATTTTGTTGTAGCCCAAAAGGGATCTAAAAATGTAGCATCAGTAACTTCTTCATCACCTGTCGCAATGCTGAGGTTGACTTCCTTCCCCGACCTGCATATTCAATAAAAAGCAAGAATTCGAAGACGGCATGCCCTCAGGATCAAAGGTTTACATGAATGAAAAATCCGCTTACATAAACACAGATATATTTATTGATTGGATAACACATCACTTTGTTCCTAGAAAGCCCCCAGGAAAAGGAAAAATCCTACAAAGAAGATTGCTGCAGTTCGGAAAATTATTAAATGAGGCTTGGACAAAAGCTGTCTCAGTACAAAATGCCTATCTGGTTTTCGCGCATGTGCTATTTATCCAGTCGACCGGAATGCAATTCCATAGTACGCCTTTCTTGACAGTTCAACAACACAAATTACTGAAATAGATGATCTCCAACATCTAAACCTACCATCTACAAGCAGTTCGACGCCGTCTCACGCGTCACCATTAGAACTACCATTTATACCTGTCCGACCTGTAAAGAAAAAATCACTCCCGGTAAAATTTTAGATATATATCAAATATATCTCCAGTACCTTCTACATCAGGTATTTCACAAGTAAGGAAACGCGGTAGACAATTGGCTGCAGTACTTACTAGCCCAGTGAATTTGGCGATACGCAAAGATTTAGATGTTAAAAAGAAAGAAAAGGATGCTAAAAAGAATACAGAGCCTCTGGAAAAAAAAGTCAAGAAACTCAAGAACCAAAAGAAGATGTTTTGTGAGTTATCTTCTTCATCATTGAAGACTATGACGATCATATGGAAATGTGATGATCTACAAGATGAAACAAATTGTGAATGTTCCCGCCAGGGAAATATATTCAAAATTGAAACAAGAAGACTTGGTACAGTGCGTGCATTGCAATTCTTGGTTTCATGAAAACTGCTCAAAATAAGTTAATTTATGTGATATATGTGGAAAAGTATTGACAAAAAAACGTGCTAAATAAGATGTATGATCGAGCCATATCACTCTTAATGTCCGAGTCATCTCACCCTGACACATCAGGTGAGTCGGCCTGTTACAATTTTTTGTATTTTGATGTTTACTGTTTTTGTATATAAGTATTTGGCTTAACCAACTCTGTACACTTTCTTCTAATGATATTTTAATATAAATATATAAATATTTCAGAGCGTAGATTTTTTTGTGCTAAGATACAGACAGTAAAAAATTTGAGCCATCTCTCCCGGACTTACCCTATACGAACAAGTCGTCCCTGCTTCAAAGTAATAAATAACGGGGTAAAAAAATTGGTTGTCCAAATATTTTTATTTCACCATAACAATAAAATCGACCAAGGAGAGGATCCATTTAGTACTAGATATCTATCTTTTATAAAAAAAAGCTTTGGCCCTGCAAAATTTAGAAACATTTAGGAAGTTTTATAAACAATTAAAAGTATATTAAATAGGAGTTGACCGATCGAATCCTCCGAACTCTCATTTGATTTTTAATTGAAAGAATTTTAATATACATAATGCTTCTTGTATAAGAAAAAAGAATTTTCACAAAAGTTATTTGAAAAATAAAATATGGCGAAAAATTGACAGTTTTGGAACTTCAATCGTTAATTTTGCAAAAACTATTGGGTCAAATTTAATGTAGCACAGCTCAAAATTAAAGATTTTTTAATTTGATACAATAAAAATAATCAAAAAACACCGTTTTTGCACCTTAAAACTTCCATAACAAAATCAAAACCAATAGTTTGGAGTTGCCCGCACTTTGCCCTTCATAATGCTGTGCTGGTTAAAATTTCACTAATTAATGCATGTTTTTTTTCTACAGGTTGGGCTGTATTATATTTACTTGATACGAGTACCGCCAAACACTAGACTGAGTGTCAGGCACTAATCAAGGGATTAAAAAATGTTTTAAAGCGTTCTGTTGAGGAATCAATCATCTTTCATATATTTATCCAATCTATCAATTTGTCATATTTGTCAATTGTTAAGTTTTAAATAATTTACCCAACTATTGTTAGTGGGAATTAGAAATTACTAAATAATTGAAACTACATCCTGCTTGTTACCTAACGTACTAAAAGTACATTTATTCGATCTATAGTTAAGAAGCTTTTCTTAAGACATACTAGATAGTCTTTGATTGAAAGGTTTTTTGATTAAAAGGTTTATGATTCTACAAAGGAGCTTAAGAAGTCTATCAACATTACCTACGCCTTAATTTTGACGGAACTGCATAAAAGAAAGTGCAACCTACAACAGCTGGATTTGGTACAAAGATCAATATTAAACCTAAAGAAAATTCTGCGGACAATTTGTCAGTTTTTGAGTTGTCTAAAATACATAAATACTTTTTAACACATTTGTTAAGTTACACGAAAATTGATTAAACCTTGTTGAAAATCCTGATATAAGTGTTCAAGAGTAAGAAAACCTGTTTCAGGTGAACGAAGTTGTTACAGCATTATCAGAAAGTGAAAGTGACTACGAGGACATGATGATTCGAATATAAAAGACATTATTGAAGCCTACAAAAGTTTAAAAGGCATTGAAACATTTTTTGTATTTAATGGGAATTATAGTTTTAAAGACAAGTCTTTTGTTCTTTATATTCATGTTCTTTTGCAAACATAAGATGATAAGTGCCGCGATGATGTTCCTAACATTATGTATTTAACATGATTTATTCACCGTGCTTCGGGGGGCACGTAAAGCCCTCGATCCCCCCGTTGAATATGCAATTGGGGTCCGAACAATTCGAAAGGATCGCCCCGGCAAAAATGGCATACGATATTATTATTATTTCTTTCCTGAAATGCTTAAATTTGTTAGTTTGATCAACGGTGAATGTAGTACTAATAGTAATGTAGAAATAGTAAAAAATGTACATAGACCTGGTAACAAGCTGCTACCTTGTCTAAGACCTTGACATGCTGTGTGTCGTATTTTACGCTTATTGAAATTTTTTCGTAGTTCTTAGTAATAAGATAAGGCATTGTTGTTATAATCTTTTGTTGGACTTTTTCTTTTGCTTCATAAATAAACGAATTTTATCTTTAGGTCGATTTTACTTCAAGCATTGGTTAATAATTATTTTTTAAAAGCTTTATTTAGTAATACAATCCCACCACATTAACTACGTTAGGCTTAAATCTCTGTCACTTGCTATTTTCAAGAAGTTTACTAGTATATCAACTTACTAATGTAGCAAGTGGAGATTCATTAAGATATATTGTATTCGAAATTATTTGTATATATTAAAGTGTGTGCCAAAAGAAGCAGAACGGTCGAATATTTCGCGAAATTTACATTTTTTTACATTTACATTTCAAAACTGAAAAACATATTTTTGATATTAAAAATGTATGACACAAACATGACCCACCCCCTCTGGATGTGGTAAGAGCATCTTTGAAATCTTAAATGGAAACCCCCATTTTTTAGTGCAGATTTGGATTTCTTACGCAAAAATAACTAACTTTTATTATAGACACTTTTTAGAATTATTGATAGATGGCGCTATAATCGAAAAATATTATTTATCCTGATCTTGTAGCAGCGTTTGAAAAATATTAACACTATTTTTATGTTCTTCGATCCGATGTCAATTTCGCGAAATATTTGCCCGCCCTTTTTTATGTACGTCCGGTATAAATATAATACAATACATAGCTATTCCTGGAGCTTATTTCTAAACAAACATAATCAGTTAATACGATCTAATACCAAAATCTGTTAAAATTTCAACAAATCTTACAAACTAAAGAAAGAATTTGAAGATACCATATTAAAAAATGCTAATAAAACAGATAGGTACTGCAATGTTTAACGATGAGAAAAAACTGCGTCGAGTATGGAAAATCACGGTTAAAATCGAAAAGTTAGTGGGTTAAAGTTATCTAAAATTCATAGTTAAAAAAAATTCAGAAGCCAATATAAAATGTACAATATTAAATCGATATAATAAGAACTACAAATAAAAAGTAAAGAAAAGGCGTTATTTATAAGTGAAAGATCATAATATAGACATGTAAGATTCATTTATGGAATTTTATAAAGCTTCCAATACCAAATACATAATCAAAGACATAAATGTATGTATAAAAGTACAATTTCAACAACACAATAATTTTATTTCAACTTAGAAATCCTCTAAAAGCCTATGGTTTTTATGTTCTTGGTAAATAACAATTTATGACAGCATCACCTTAAAGAACTCTGTAAAAAGCTGGTCGAACAAGTAGTCTTCTTCTCGCAAAATCGTTATCTAGCGTCCATTGCACTTAATTACCTTTTTGTTACTTTAATTAACCGAAAATTACTTCTTCAAACGAAGCGTAACGAATGATTGAACAGCGAGCAGCTTAACTAGTCAGGAAACGTCGCTTTTCAAAAATGCTCCTGAGCTTACGTTCGCATTTAATGACCAGCAAATAAAACATATATGTAGAAATACACAGTAGTCGATCTAAAGAAAATCAATACAAACTTCTAGAAACACCCTTCTGTTATTGAAAATTAATCTGACAAAATTGATAAATGACTCTTTTAAAAATATATTGAGATGTGTGCACATGTTCCACTCCTGTTTCCGTTTTGTCACCCTTCCATTTATCTCTTCTATATTACATGCCCTTCTTATGTTTTCGCTTCTCTCCCTATCCAACAGACTTTTCCCTGATATTCGTCGGAGTATTTTCATCTCTGTTGTTTCTAGTAGTCGCCTCGTTTTAGATGTGTCAGGTCTTGTCTCCGCCGTGTATGTTAATTAATATAGGTCTAATTGCTGCTTTATAGATTTTTGTTTTTGTGTCTTGTCTTAGGTATTTGTTCTTCCAGATTGTGTCATTAAGAGATCCCGCCGCTTTACTTGCTTTTAAGCTTTGTTGTCATACTTCTTCAACATCTCCGTAACTAGTTGTATCTATTCGCAGATAACTAAACCTTGCTTATTACTTTATTATTTTTCCATCAATTTCGATTTTACCTCGTACCTAGTGGGTATTTAGATATTGTCATACCTTTGATATGATAAATTTGATTTGATATGATTAATAAAATTAAAATCGCCATAATGATATCCAATCTCCGATAGGAGAGGCACTCAAAGAAGAAGATACCTTTGGATTTTTTTTGCTGATATTATCATATTGTATTTCTTGGCTGTTGTATTGAAGATGTGTGTTAATCTTTGGAGCTCGTCTTCTATCTCGGAGATTAATGCGGCGTCGTTTGCATAACATAATATTTGGAGTTCTTTATTCCCCATTCTGTCACCATGACCTTTACGTACTGCTTGTATTATTTCGTCCATTATGATATTAAAGAGAAGTGGGCTTAACGAATCACATTGTCTGACTCCGCTTTGTACTGGTATACACTGTGTTAGTTTTCCATTTATCTTTGCCGGTATTCGATTATGGAAGTAGATGTTTTCGATGGTTTGTATAATATTTATTAGTATGATTCTTTTATACAATGGGTTCGACTTGAATACGATCAAAAGCATTTGTCAGGTCTATACATAGACACCCTGGTTTATTGTACTCGATGGCCTTTTCTGTGATTTGTCTTAGTACAAATACGGCGTCTACGCAGGATCTTCCGAATCTGCATCCTTGTTCATCTTATAAAGTTGTTAGTTTATTGATTTTGTTGGTTAGGACTTTTGTGGTAAGCTTAAGTGTGGTGTTCAGTAGATTTATACCTCTATAATTGTTGGGGTTTTCTTTATTTCATTTCTTGAACATTGGTATCATTATGCTGTTTCTCCATGCGTCTGGTATCTTGCAGTGCAAGATTTGTTTTTGTATAAGTTTTGTCATCTCAAGGGTTATACTTTCTCCTCTGTGTTTTAGAAGCTCGTTGGTTATTGGTCCTGGTGACTTTCTATTTTTGAGTGAATTTATGGATATCTCTACTTCCTGTGTCTTTTCTATTTCGTTATTGTTCCACAGGTGTCTCTGGATTTAGGAGTATTTGATGTCTTGTACTTCGTGTAGACCCCTCGTTTCTCTTTACATTTCTCTTTTATTTCTTTTCTGAACCATGGTGTATTGCTGTTATTTCTTTTGTTCAGGATGACTTTGCGTTTTCCTAGATCTTCTATTGCTGCTTCTTCAATGTTGTTTTTAATTTTCTCCCAGCTCGCGTTTATATCTTCGATGTCATCTATTTGTTTCAGCTGTATCCTCTGTGCTTGCCTCCTTTAGTGCATTTTTCTTGTAGAGCCGTTCCACAGTGATTCTACATTAAATTTTTCCTCGATAATTTCATGTAAAAAATGTTTTGGTGTTATTTTCATTATTATTTTTGCTAGTACTAGTTTGTGTTCACTCCCTGCGTCTGCTGATTTTAAAGTTCAGATATCTAGAATCTGCTTTGGGTGGATACCATATTTCTTGTGAATACAAATCCATCTCATATGAGCATTTTGACGAATGGTATCATTTAGTAAATCTAACAATTTTTCAAAGTTTTACCACTGATTGCGTAACGTCTTTTGTCACTTTCCTACACCATTCGTTTCTGTTCCTACATTTAACTGTTACATTTGCCTTTCCAGTAGTCTGTGACTCTTTTTAAAATCATCTAAAGTTTACCTTGAAAACTGTCCGAATTCTGCACATTTATCAAGGTTTTTAATTATGTAGCATAAGCTGTTAAATGATATCAAAGCCAATCTGGTTAACTTTTTTAATTTACATTCTCTCCTCATTTCTTGAGCGATTGTCAGGGCGTGGTGGCACTCTAAATATTATTAGCTTGCTGTTTCCATTAGCTAAGATCTTGTGCCTAATGGACGGCTTCATGTAGGAATTTTCCCACCAGAGTCTTCATTTGATTTGCACATCGTGTTGGAGATCTTCCTCTCAGTCTTCGGCCTTCTACATTTCCTTCTACTACCAATAGTTCCATGGCCCCTTTTTTCTAGCTATGTGGCCGAAGTAAATTAGGTATGCTCGGTTTACCTTTTTTAGCAGCCTGTCTATTATATGGAGCTTTTTCAGAATTGATTGGTTGGTTATATGTTCTGTCCAGTATACGCGAAAGATTCTTCTATAGACCCACATTTCGAAGGCTTCAATTTTATTCCTATTGATTTTTTTGAGAGTCCATATTTCAGCTGCGTATGTAGAAATGGAGAAAATAAGGGCATTTATAAAACCTGAGCTTAGTATTTCTTTTTATTGTTCGGTCTGTTCGGTATTTCGTATAGCAACCAATAAAATCATTATAGCCAGAATGATCGCCAACGTTCGGAACGGACAGGCACCCTAAGAAGAAGAAGTTCGGTCTGTTATGTTATTTGGTAAAACTTCGTAGTCTGCTAGACGTTAGTTTTTTCGATCGTTCGGTACTAAGTATTTATATATGTTCCATACACTTTTAATATTATTGTATTTTATAAAAAAAATATATAGAAATCTCATATACACTGTAAAGCTTCACATTTTAAAAGAATTTTCAAATGTATCTACTAAATGTCCCATACAACTAGAACAAATTAAAGTTATGTTTGAAACGTCCTGTATATGATTTTGGATTTCAATTCTCCTTATATTTTTCGTTATGTTAGTAAAATCAGGTTTTACTATCTTATACATGATTCTTTCAAAGTTAAAATTATTGTTCTGAAGCTATTTTCTTGTGGCATTTTAAATTAATTACTATTTAACTGGGAATAAGCCACAATTAAAGGTAAAAATACGTTTATTGACGTTTCAATTTCCATTTCGGAAATCGTTCTCAAAATACAAACAGTAAATTTACATTACGACTTTTTATATCGTAAAACATACTACTTCATGTGAGTTCACAAAGATTTCCATTATTATAAAAAAATCGTTATAACACTATGAGAAAAACATACAATTACCACTTTCCAATTATTTTTTTTATTAATTTATTTTCACTGGTCACACTTTTATGACCTATATATTGAATGAAAAGAGAAAAATAAAGACAAAAATTTGAATCGAAAAAATAACATAAAAAATTATGATTTAACTTAAATTTTAGATATTAATATCGTTTCAAGTTATATAATTTCTTTATGTTTACATGAATTAGTAGCATGTTATTCTAGCAACCAAGATCTAGTTCATCACATAAATCAATATCTAAGAGTACTAACCAAAGAATAGGTGTCATGAGCTGAACGTATTATCCTTTGTATGATCAAGAAGTATTATGTGACCGATAGTGAGTGTTTGTATGAAGTCCAGTGAGGTGCCTTCAACTTCTCCGACCGGAAATACTATTTAAGCGTAGACTTCCAACTGCATACTAATAAAGTCGACTGCTTCTTAATCTTTCTTCATAATGAAATGATTCTACCTTTAATTCAGTGGCTGCCGTAACGTTATTGATGTGGGTGTGTAGCAACTTCAGTTGGGCGTTATTAAAAAATGTATTTGTGTAATGCGTGCGTATGTACGGGAAAACCTATATACAATTCTTTAAAGCATAAAAATGAAATAATAGAAATGGCTTCAAAAAGCATTAATATCTTATACTAAAACTTTATTTACCAGTTTGTTAATCCTTGTATACCCTACCAGATTAAAAATAGATCAACAAGGAAAAGATAACGGGAATTGAATTGTTTTAAACCAAGTTTCTGTGATTAAACTGATTTTTATTCTACCCAGTCGCTTCTACCTTGAAGTATTTTGAGTAATGTATAAAAAACCAGTTCACGAAAGGTTCTTGTCTAGATGAATTGATATGTCGTGGAACGCAATTTTCGATTCCCCATGTCGATGTCAGTCCATTCATCGTTTGCTTGTTTTGAAAATGCACAGATTTAGGCAAAAATCTTAATGTTGGTTTCGAATACCTACAACTATTCGTATTTCTACTTTGTATTTGATTTTTATTCATTTGGAAGGTCTGATGGCTCAATTTTTAATTTTGAAATGCATAGTCTCAAGTTTTTACATCTCTGGCGGTCATTGATTCTTTGAACGTCTGTGAATCTTCTCTCTGTAAACTTCTTGGTCTACCTCGTTGTCTTCTGGTGGCCGTAGTCCATTGTTATATCTTTTGGCCATATATTTTCAGTCATTCTCTGTAGGTCTCCATACCAGTTTGGTCTTTTGGCTTTGGTAATATCTATTACGTCGAGATCAATGGTAATTTCTCTCCTAATCTCTACGTTCCTCAACCTATCAAGTCTAGTAAGCCGGTAACATCGTCTACAATAGACCGTTTCCATGGCCTTAATTTTTTATTTGTTTCTTGATTTATTTCTCAGAGTTCGCCTCTATACAAACCAATACTTTCTATTATTGTTTTATACATTCTTCTTTTATTTTCTTTTATTTTATTATTCCACAATCGCCCCTAGCTAGCTGTCTAGTGGCTGATCTTGCTTGGTCAATCCTAGAATTTATGCTTCGTGATTCCCTGCTTTTGATGTTATTTGGACTCCCAAGTATTTAAAGGTTTCAGTTGATTTTATAGTTCCTATTTCAAATTGTAGGCTTTCTAGATTTTCTCCTGCCACTAAGTACTGCTTTTTTGTCCACTTGGTGTACTTCTCTTTAAGTTTTCTAAGCATACAGTCTATATCACCAATCAATTGAATCCGGAAAATTCTATAAAAAAATACACTTAGATGCAAAAAACGCAACGGAGAGAATTTTGTTGAAATTCAAAGTATTTCAATTTTTTTTATTTTTAGACCTATTTTGGTGATTTTTTTAGCACACTGTAAAAATTAATAATTTTTAATTTAGTTTAGTATATTTTAAAATAAAAATTTTTATTTGACTTATACGGGGTTGATCGAAAGGTGGTTTTTTATCCACACTTTGAAACATCCTGTGGAATAATTCCGTTAGCGGATTTTCGTAAAACCTTGTTTTTCGGATGCAGCCATGTCTTCTAAGTATTATGTGTTTTGTTTCATGTGAAAATATGGATTGGTAAATTTTTGGAGCGAGATTACTTTGCCACCCACAATTTACGACTTTTCCTATTATTACCATTATCTTTTGTATTAATTTGTAATACGACGATGGGGCCTTAGTGACTGATATCGATGGAATGTCATGTGGACATCAAAAAAGCTCTGTATTTAAATAAAGATTAAAAGCAACGATATGATTTTGGATTGAATGAACAATGATAGCAATAAAAAAATATAAAAAATACCACTTAAATGTAACTTAACCTAAGTACGAAAATAAAGAAAAGCTGTATTGCCTCCCCTAGCCTCTATAACTGCCTGTACACGTCGGCTCATGCTGTCTATGAGGTTGTGAATATCATTTTGCTGGATGTTTTGCAATTCCTTTTCTAGAGCCAAGCGAAGTTCGTTAATTGGGACTTTTGCGACTTCGCGACCTCTAATATTTCTACCAAGCATGTCCCAAACGTGCTCTATTGGGTTCAGATCTGGCGAACTCGTTGGCCAGTTCATTTTATTAATACCAACTTGCTCTAAATATTGCGTGACAAACATTGCATAGTGGGGTCGCGCATTAACTTGCATTAATAGAAAACCATCGAAGATGTATTGAGAAAAGGGTACTACGTGATTCGCTAAAATTTCCTCAATATACCGGTGTGCAGTTAACGAACTCTCAATAAATACCAATTCAGTGTGCGCCTCTCCGGATATTCCTGCCCATACCATCACCAAACCCCCTCCCTGGCTATCGCGGGGACTGAAAGCGCACTCCGCAAATCCCTCTCCAGTTCGACGCCATACTCGTTCTCCCCCATCTGATGAGTGAAGACAGTATCTCGACTCATGCATAAAAAGAACATTACTCCATTGTCCTAAATTCCAATGTAAATGTTCCCTGGAACATTGTAGTCTAGCCACTCTGTGCCGTGGACGTATATTGGGCCCAGTTGCTAGTCTACAACTTTGCAAATCAAATTCATGTATAAAACGACTCGTACAAAACGATCATCTAAAGCGGTAGCTTTGCGCTTCCTGTCACTTCCTGCATTACGCTTGTTTGTTCCAGTTCATATAAAACGTTCCACTACCCTTTGGATGGTAGAGCGATGAGTGTGTAGTACTCTAGCCACATATTTATTATTTCAGCCATCTTCAACCAGAGCAACGGCTTTCGCACAATCTTCGACACTAAGAACCACGATCAATTACAGGAAAACAAAACGTAAGTGTTCATATGACATAATGATAACAGTCACCAAGGCCACCCCGTCGTATTACAAAATATCTTCAAAATAATGAACCAGCTCTAAAAATGAACCAATGCATATTTTGACAATGAATGAATTAAACAAAAAATATAATGCTTAGAAGACATGGTTGCAACCGAAAATTCAGTTCAGAAAAATTTTTTACGAATATTCGCAAACGGAATTATTCCACAGGATGTTTCAAAGTTAGGATAATAAAACCACGTTTTAATTAACCCCGTACAATACGTCAAATATAAAATTTTGTCAAAAACTGACTATAACAAATTAAAATTTATAAATTTATATACAGTGTTCTAAAAAAATCATCAAAAAATGGCTAATAATAAAAAAATTTAAATTCTTTCTCCAAAATTTCCTCCGTTGCGTTTTTTGCATCTGAGTGTAGTATTTTTGAATTTCTAAAATTTAGATGTTTATAAAACATACGATTAAACCATAACAAAAAAGGCACGCCCATGATTTTGAAAATTTATGAACGGATGTGACATCATCACTTCGTAACTTTTACGATCGAAGATGAACAGATGATCAATTGACAAGTGAAGTGTGTGTGTATATGCACAATGGATTAGACTGGCCGTTTGTTCATTAAGAACTGTCTCTGAATATAAATATACTAAACATATTCACGAACAATATGTTTTTATAACGTTATCATTCTAACGATATCAATATGGTTAGTTTTGTATATCGTATCTTGGATGCTAATTAATAAAAAGAAAAAAAAAACAGTTTACTTTTCCAGAAGATATAAACTTTGTAACTAAAAAAATTTTAAAAGTAATTTGGAGTGGAAAATATAATTCAAAACAAAAATTTGCTCTAAATATCAATACCATAAAAAGTTAGGGTTGAATTAAAAAAAAAACAAAAATATAAAAGTCAATGTTTTAGCAAAACTTTGAAAATATAATAATATCCAGAGATTACTATAAAAATAAAATTTAAAAAAATAATATTTCTAATAAACAGTACAGAAGGAAAAATGTCAAAACTGTTACGGATAAATTTAGGTTTAAGATTAAAAAAAAACAGAATAAATGAACACAATTATGTGTTCTACTAGTGTCTTCTTTTATAAATTCCTTACAAATATGGTAAACAATATGGAAAGTCAGTAGGAAAATAACCATCGAAGTAAGTAGAGAGTTATATAAAAGTATGCTGAAGAACTCCAAGAACCTTATCGTCTTATTTATTTACAACCACATTACTCATTCATCAAATGTGACTGGTTCTATGACCAACAGTTGAAGCAAAAAATACGCGTATTATGAAAATACTAAAATGAAAAAACCGTTTACAAGTAATAAAGCAACCTTTTACAAAACCTTCATATCATATTTTACTGTCCAACAAAGTTATCGAATGAAACTCAAAATTATGACACTAAAGAAATTTCGCTCTAAATAAAGCATTTGATTAGTGTATTGAGAAGCCAATCCAGAACTACTATCTAATTCCAATTCACTATTGCAGGCACCATAAAAAACCGAGACCGTATTAGAAATTAAACATAAAATATGGTCCTTAGTAAAAAGTCCAAAAAACTTGTTTGTTAAGAGAGATGATGATATTACTGGAAGCAAAGAAAAATATTTTGCAACGAAGAACTGTTTGTGATACTGGAAAAGAGCTTCTTAAATCGGGGACACACCTTTGTAAAATGAGATGGGGGGACTACGTATTCGTATTCAGTGAACAACTTTACATAATATAGAATAGTTTTCATCTATTTCAACCAACCTTTTTCATGTATACAGAAATCTACCCAGTCGTCGAACTATGTATAATCGGAGTAGAATCGGAGGGCTGTATGATAAGTGTATCACGGGCTTTTGGGGCGCCTATCTGTTTATTGCAACACGATTATTCTTACTTTGATGGCAGCGATTCTGAATAGTACGAATGTAGACATGCTGAGCCATTTCCTCAGATTTTGAAGCATAGAAATTCTTCTTCCCTGGTTCCTTTTTCCATACAATTTGCCCTGGAAAACGAGTATCAACAACCACACCACACCTCTGTAAATATGAACATTATTATCCTTAATTTTATGGAAGCTATTCCGAACAATACGATTGTAGACATGATGAACCATTTCCCCATGTTTTGAAGCCTAGAAATTGTTCTTCTCCCTGGTCAATTTTCCAATCAAATTAGCCCTGAAAAACGAGTATCAACAAACAATGCCTCTACTCATTTCTAATAATATGGCCCAGACATTTGGTTTATGTACTCAATGTATAAATTATATCTAAAAAGAGCGGTGTAAGAAATAGCGATTTCTTGCGTTATTAGGAAAAAGCGCCAGGAACAAATTGTAATGGATATGTACCCATTACATCCAACACTATTCTTACATATAATTTTTAATGACCGTGTGGAAGTTTAGATTTGCTTCCTTTGTTTAAGCCAGATATGACTACCTTATTCATGATACAGTATTGTTAGTCTACAAAAAATTTCTTGATGGCCCCTATGCGAGAAGTGAGTAGCCCTGTTATTCTATTGTATCTTCTTCTTCTTCTTCAGCCTTCATTTATCCATTGTTGGACATAGGCCTCCTCCAATTGCTTCCACGCTTCTCTATCTGTTGCAATTCTCATCCACTGCTTTCCAGCTACAGCAGTTATATCGTCTATCCATCTCTTTTTAGGTCTTCCCACGCTTCTTTTTGTTTCTCGAGGTCTACAGAATGTCACTTTATGAGACCATCTGTTGGTGTCTTGTCTTGATACATGTGCTACCCATTGACATCACAATGTAGCTATCTTTCCCATGATGTCGGTTACTTTAGTTCTTCGACGTATTTCAGTGTTAGGAATTTTGTCTCTGAGGCTTATATTTAACAGGACCCTCTCCATGGCCCGTTGAGTTACTCCTAATTGTTCTGCCATTTTTCTTGTTATTGGCATAATTTCCAATCCATAAGTTGTAACTGGTAGTATACAAGTGTCATAGGTTTTTCGTTTTAAGTGTATTGGGATTTTTCTGTCTTTTAAAATGAAGCTCAACTTACCAAAAGCAGCCCATGACAAGTGTCTTTCTAGTCTTTCCAGTCTTTTTTGTCAACGTAAAACACTTTTTACTGAGAGACAAATCACAAATTTGTTGAATGTTCCAAAATCAGAAATCCTCTAGAGGATCATAATTTTTTATAAAATGTAAATATTTGGGTAGGGTATTGGAAACTGCTATTTACTCTTGTCTACGAGTAGGCGTAAAGATATTATTAAAAATCTGACTATACAATTATTGTTGCATTAAACTGTTTATTTTGTTTATCTTTGAACGTTTTTTGTGCTTATTAATGAAACATTAATACATTTGATATGAGATATGACAGACGACATAATCATCTTTCACCTTACGCCAATTTTTATGGTTTTATACGCAATGGTGTGTTGTTACCATCTAGACACTGGTCAATAATTACAACAATTATATATAATCCTAAACATGTTGCTTTTGACTACAAGGGCAACAAAAATGGAACAAACTACTTCAATCGTCACAAAATCCATAATGATAAAAAAATGGCGGAGGAAACAATACGCCTACAACTTCTTATGCCGGGTCCAGACCAAGCAGACAAAACAAAAACATTCATGTTTCGCGACAAAGTGGCGACAAATCGAAAACATTGTTGAGACATTTCTGAAACAATTTTGTTTTGTTTGCAGATTTGAAAACTTTTTCAGGTCCCGTCTCAGGTCGGTAAAGATCAAAAGGTCTGTGTTTTGTCTGTGTTTTTGACGACAAGTTGTCGACGCAGTGTGGACGCGTGTGCGTGCCAAAACGAGTTAAGCAGTAGGAGAAATAGAATGTACAATTTTTATCAAAATCAAGTGTATTTTTCTGTTGTGTAGTGATTAAATAAATACTAGTGTATTTTTCTAAACATGTCGGGGGACAAAAAGTGGAATACACAAAATACATGCAAGTTAATAGAACTTTACAGGGAGCATCCGATATTATGGGACCCTAAAAATAAAGATTATAAAAATCGCTACAAGAAAGCCAATGCATTAAAGGAAATTTCTTTTTTCGCTAAATGTGCCACTAAATGATGTTGAAAAGAAAATAAAGAATGTTAACAACCAGTATGCTAGAGAAAGACGAAACTACAAGAAACTTAAAAAATCTGGGGCTGGGAAACTTTTCAGTTCAAAATGGTTTGGTTATGATTTGCTAAGTTTTTTGCGAGACAAAAATAAGCCTCGAAAGACCTTGCAAGTTGGATGTTCAGAAGAAACACACGTAAGTTAATTAATATTTATTAATATTTTTTAAAGTTTATCAAATTCAAAAACTAGGTATTTTTTAATCATTCAATTATACAGGGTGCTCCCACATATCATGTCAATATTTTAACAACCTGATTTCTGAACCAATATTAAGGTGAATTAATATCTATACTGAAAAGGAAGCATTTGTGGACAAACTAGTATAAAACAGTGCATTTTTTGATACGCTGTACATACATGGTTAAATAGTATATATTATAATAAAAGTATTATACAAGTTAACAGTATTGTAATTGCCATGGTACTTGACCTTGATTTGTCATAAAATACTCAGCATACTCATCTCTGATGGCCCATGCCTCCATAGATGCTTTTCGTAGAATATTCGTAAGAGATAAAAACGAAGCACTCGGTTGGGGATCTCTTCTCCAAGAACCTGGTTCTAATGTTCCTGTTTCTAAATCTTCCTTATCAAATGTTCCTGGAGGACTGTAGGTAATTACTTCTGGTTTTTGAATTTTTTCTTAAGTAATTATGAAGCAAAACGCATGTTAATACTATTTTTTCGGCCTTCTCTGGTTGTAATAACATCGGTTTACGAAGTACGCGAAAAACAGCTGCAAGTATCCCAAAAACATTTTCAACCACCCTACGTGCTCTGCATAACCGGTAATTAAACACTCGATTTTTTGACTATTTTTCTTGATGCCCACTATATGGCTTCATTATAGCAGTTGTCAAGGGGAAGGCATCATCCGCTACAAGGATATAGGGTACAGGTAATTGCCTATCAGGTAGCCTACAATTTTGTGGGCGATTTAACGCAGAATCCTCCATCAATTTATGAAAACATGTACTCTTAAATACACCTCCGTCTGAAATACGGCCCACACTTGCATAAAGGAAGTTATAGTTTGCATTTACAATTGCAAACAATATAATGCTAAATGTACCTTTATAATTATAAAATTCGTTTGGGTTTTCGTTTAGCAACCTGAGATGATGATGAGAGCAAAAAAACAACAACTTGCGGCTAGCAATAAATCTTCAGTTTCATTTTTTTCTTGATTAAAACGCCACATGGTTAACCAACACTAATCACAACAACAACGTCACCAACTGAATTTTGTTTTTATATTTTGTTGTTCTGGTGTGGACAGTTTGTCTCAATTTTGTTTTGTCTTTTGACGACAAATTTTGTCGCCGGTTTATCGTGTTTTTGTTTCAGAATTGTGTTTTCGTTTTGTCTGCTTGGTCTGGACCCGTTGCTGTAGCTAAAACAAGATCTAAAAATGTTTTTCCAAAAAAGAACAAGCAATTATCATACAATCTCATCCTAATCTTGAGATACTGGACTCCGTTAGAGCAATTGGAAACATCGTTGTTTGTGTCTGTCCATCCATTCGTAGTGAGGTCATAAAATAGGCACTTAAAGATCTCGGACTTCAAATGGTGCCACCTATATAACTATTAAAAGCAAGTATCGATGGTCACTTGGTTAGCTCAAATACTCTTGAAGAGAAGCAGTATGGAACAACCAAGGAAAAGCTGATGTAATCTGATAACCTGGTATAAGGTAATGAGAAAATAGAAGATAATAAAATTTAGCGAATAATAAAATAAATTTGAGTATAATTAATGAGAGATATGTCAAGTAGAGATGCATCTAATAATATAAATAATAGATCTTCAAACGATCTCTAACAAACTAATGGGACAACATTCATCCAAGTATGATGTATGTTAAACTGTAATTTATGTAAGACCACCTATAACCTATGCCACCTATGCTGTGATAGAAATGAAAATTATTCGATATATGGGAAAAGCGACAAAAACGATAAAATCGAAATTGAATTTAGAAGTAATCTTAGCAAAGTACCTATCAATTTCAAAATAAGGAAGGACGAAAATAACCAATACGAGTGTCGATTGGTTTGATGAAAGGAGTAAAAGAGGAATACATGGACATGTTTCATATCATATTAATCGTCGTTAATTACATATAACTTGCCTGTAAGAAAAGTTCTTATGTGATATTAAAAAGGTTTATATACTTATTTAAAATATAATACTAACGATTGAAAAGAAGAAAGCGTCATATCTGGGCTATGTGTTCCGTAATGATAAGTACAGTTTGTTACAGCTTCTAGTGGAAAGCAATATTAAAGGTAAAAGAGGTTTGGGTAGAAAGAAAAACTCTTGGCTGAAAAACTGAGGGAGTGGTTCCAAACATTAGAAACTACAAACATAATACATGCCGCACAAAACAGAGAAACATATCGTTTGATGGTCGCCAACCTTCGATAGAAGACAGTACATAAAGAAGAATGTGGGAAAATGGCATCTGTATTAATCTTATCAAAAATCACCAAGGCTAGAGGATACGTTTTATCCCCCCTCGCTAATCTAAAATAAGAGATATGTAAAAGATTTCCTAAGCAATTAATAACCTTTCTAGAATACGGTAAACGGTAAGTCTGATTTTATTTAAAAACTGTCCAAAGGCCTCCTACACTGCGTTTAGCAGTAGTGCGTAAAATCAGAAATAACGTACGCAAATCACAACTTAACTTCAAGGAATAAATACTTGGAAAAAACAAAAAACAGCAACATTAACGAGTTCAATCCTCAATAAAAAGTTTAAAATCTTGTTCCAGCGCCACCTGTCCCAGTTTCTATTAATATTTTGCTAAAAGTAAAATCTTCTGTCCTTTATAGACGTACAAGGTTTACTAACGACGGAGCGAGAAGAACTAACATCATCTGGAATGCATTAACGTTGGGCAAGAGCATTATAGAAGATAGTGAACCTATAAATCGTCTTGAGTTTTCTGTGCAGTGGCGTTCTTTGGATGTATAGAAAAGTTAAAATAATTAATTAACATATGAATTAATGATGAACAATAAATAAAACATATAGCACAGTAGGTGATAAGTGAAGAATGGGCTTAACATTATATAGGACTATATCTATATACGTCAGAGAAAAAAATCAAACTTTTTCGTATAAATTAATAAAAACATATTAAAATAGTTTATTTTTCTTTAAATTGGTTGAGTTGCTGAAATAAATAATATCATCATCATTCTGGCTTTACAACCCTGCAGGGGTCCTAGCCTCCTCAAGAATTTCTCTCCAGTCGTCCCTATCCATCGCCTTTCCCCAGCAAGCACGTATTCGCATATTTCTCAAGTCTTCATCGAGGTTATCAAGGAACCTTGTACTGGGTCTTCCTCTTCTTCTCTGACCAATGGGTCTATCAAGGAGCGTTTTTCTAGCTGGGTCATTTTGTTCCATCCGCATTACATGTCCTATTCATCTCAGACGTCCTATCTTAATATGTTTAAGGATATCAGGTTCCTGGTATATTCTATAAAGTTCAAAGTAGTATCGTCTTCTCCACACTCCATTGTCATTGACTGCTCCATCGATTCGTCTTAGTACTTTTCTTTCGAAACATCCTAACATGTTTTCATTATTTTTTGTTAGGGTCCAGCTCTCTGAACCATATGCTAGGACTGGACGTATTATTGGTTTGTAGAATTTTATTTTTGTATTTCTTGATAAAATTGTGAATTTAAGGAGAAGATTAAGCCCGAAAGAATCTGTTGGCCGTGCAAATTCTGCGGTTTATCTTTACGGTAGTATTATTTTCAACTTGCTTACGGCAAGAAGAGATTAAACGTAGATGTGATCTAGCAAAAGTTGCCCACAGCAAAAATGACCAAAATATGGAAGGACTGTCAAATTTCAAGAGGGATAAAGATGAGGTTGATCAACTGGTTAATATTCCCAATACTGACCTACGGATGTGAATCTTGGACTCTGAGACAATCGGAGAGAAGAAAGATAGACGTCACTGAAATGGTCTGTTGGAGACGAATGTTACGAATTCCTTGGACCGACCGTAGAACAAATAATTCAATTTTAAGAGAGCTAAAAGTTAGCCAACGACTCTCTAGTAAAGTCCATCTATAACAATTAAAATATTTTGGGCATGTTATGAGAGCAAACACAGAAAACATGGAAAGACTCATAATACAAGGAAAGGTAGAAGGCCGAAGATCACGAGGAAGATCCCCAACAAGATGGATAGATCAAATTACAGGAATATGCCAAAGACCTATGCATGAATTAAAAGAAATGACCAGAGACAGAGATCTCTGGAGACGGACAATACACGACATCACGTCGACCACTACACTCCCCCTGGGGGGTCAGGATTGAAGAGAGAGAGAGAGTATTATTTTCAGTGTTAAGGAGCGCTCCCAGGTACACAAATTCGTTCACTGTTTCGATGACATTGTTTTCTATAACGAGTCGTCGTAGGATTTGTGATTGCGTGCATATTTTTATATAATTTGTTTTGTTGGTGTTTATTATTAAATCCATTTTTATAGCTGATTCTTTTATTACTACATACGCCTTTCGTACAGCGTTTTCCGTTCTCCCAACAATATTCATCAGCATAGGCCAGGATTTGCACTGATTTATTATATATTGAACCAGTGGTTTTAATTCGTGACATACGTATTACTTTTTCCATAGTCTGATTAAACAGTGTACAGGAGAGAGGGTCTTATAGTTCAGACAGTTCCCCCTGAATTCGTACTCTACATTCAACTTTTTCAAGAGTTAGTTTTGTTAAATTTACCAACAAATTTTTTATTCCGAGCTCGTTCATTGCTTTGAACATTTCTCTTCTATTCACAGAGTCGTAGGCTGCTTTGTAGTCTATAAATATGTGATGAATATCAATACCATATTCCAGTGTTTTTTCCAAAATGTGTTTCAGGGTTGCAATTAGGGATTTCAATCCAGCAGCATTTTCAGTCCAGATGGATTTTTGCAAGATTGGCCTGAATCCAGCTGGATCCAGCGCGGATCCAGCAAAATGTGAACGCAAAATAAAACCACGATTTCAATGTTTTCTTTATGTTCATTTATTACTATTACAATTCGCAATCAATTTTACCTCTCTTTAACTTAAAATAAGATTAAAAAAAAACTCGTACTCAGTACGTCGGGGAAGTGAAACATAAGGATTTGCTTGTAACGGCTGAGAATTGTCACGAATGAAACTTAATTCAAAAGAACTTATCTGTTGTAAGAGTAGTCCATTTGAAGCAAATTTCATTGATGGTAATTGTAAGCTGACAGAAGTTAAGTAATATGTTTTTCTTCCATGGGTTACTAAGGACGAGTTTTTTGTTTTTGGATATCATGATAAAAATCTGTCTGTGTTATAAATTTCTAAACAACAGAAACATGAATTATTTAGTTTTTTGGAAAGGAGACATTAAAAAACATATTTTATCGATCATCTTATCGCCTAAAATATTTCGCACAGATCTGCACACACAGCCGGTTGTGGAAAAAGCCCTTTCGGCCTCTACGCTGGTCGGTTTTAAGGTCATCAAATAGTCATAAACCATGGACAAATGATCGCCTTTCACTCCTTCGTTCTCACAAAACGGTCATTTCCTTTTTCAAAATCTTGTCATAATCTTTTTGAGAACCAGTTTTTTTTTGTTATAAAAGTTTTCTCTCTCTCGTTTCAATTCAGTTCAATCTCAAGTTCTTGTTCTAAAGTAAAATTCATGGGCTCCGGAATAGCTGGCATATCTTCTACTTCCATTATGTCCTCTAGCACTGCTTCCACAATCACTTGTTTATTTATACGACTTAACAAATTTTTCATCTCTTGTCGCATTGCATTTTTTTTCGGCATGGGGAAATAACCAGGATTGTTTAGTCCTTCGTCATACTTTTTTGGATTTTATAAGTACACTAATATACCTGTCATTTCAGAGAGGCGCCGTTCTGCGATTCTGTTGCGTAGTGCTTCCGATATCCCTAGCACTAAGGCTAGAGTTGTGGCCATTTAGTTTGTCTAAGACAAATTTCAAGGTTGTGTCGGCCGTTATCAAAGTGGACTCTCTTCTGCAAACAGCTTCTACAGCCAGTTTCACCGGTTGAAGAGTGGTGATCAACTCATTGTTTATTGACCACTCGCCAGTAGAGAATTTTGTCGCAGAATCAATGTCTACTAACGCTTTATCGATGCAAACTTTTAGGCTGTAGAAACGTTCCAGCATACTGAGCAAACTGCCACCTTGAGCAGCAGTCAAGAAATAAACTTAATTCCTTGTACAGTACATCAGATTGAGAGAGGCACTTATTAAGCGTGAAAACACTTTTACTAGCGAGAGTCAACTAAAAATTAGACAAATAGAAGAGGTCTAAGAGTCAATGGGTAGGCGTAGGCGATGCAGTCAAGAGAGAGGGCGACGCGATGATGCAGTTCAATCGCACTTGTGGCAAGTCGTACCTGCTAGCGCGATATAATGGCAAGTTGCTGACTCACGGCTTTGAATAAAGAAGCTAATGAAAACATGAAGTACCTTATTTCGAATTTGACATGTTTGCGGATCCGCGCTGCTGAATGCAGCATGGTTTGCTGGATCCAGCATATAAAAAAACGCTGGATCCAGTTGGATTGTTGGATGCTGGATCCAGCAATTACAATCTCTAGTTGCAATCTGATGAATTGTCGATTTCAGCCTGGTATTTTCCTACTATCTGTTCTGCATATGGTGCCATACGGTGACATAGTACTGAGGAACATATTTTATTCGCTGCATTTAGAAGCGTACTTCCTCTGTGGTTAGAGCATTTATAAATATCTCCTTTTTTGTATATGGTGCAAAGTATTCCAATATTCCAATCATTTGGGGAGACATTTCTGTCTTTCTGTGTCCATATTTCTGTCATAAGCTGTTGTAATGCCATAATGGTATCATGGCCACCTTCTTTATATAGTTCAGGAAATAAGTAATACCTAGTGAATACGTAAAAATATTGCAAAATGTAAAAGTAACAATAATAGTTGAAATAGCGAAATATTCCTTTATAAAAATGAAAATTACGCTAAAAGTACATCTAAGGAACAGTGTTACTGATTCGATATTTTTTAAATAGGATATAGCTATGGTTTCATTTATCAGTTTATCAGTGTTTATCAAAAATTCTCGTGAAGGTTTTCGAACAACTCATTCGGACTACGGAATGAATGATTCATTACCTGTTTGGACATTGCCAAGCATCTAACACAGTGTGACATATTTTACTTACTGTAAATATTAAGCTAGAAAATTGTGTCATATATGTACTTCCTTATCTTAAAAACCTATATCCTTACAGACACCTTTAAAGAGGTCATCATCATTCTCTTTGCCTGTATCAGAATTAGAGGAAGTTTCAGACATTGATCTGAGCGACGGTAAGAATAAATCTGTGAACCTAAAAAAACGAAAGCTTAACTCCGCCACCGACACTACCAGTCAGTACTTATACAAAAACTAGAAGCAGGCAAACTCAATACTCGATCATTTTAACATCAACACTATTAAAAGAACAGTTTAAAAAACAAGGAACAAAAAAAACCAAAGGAGGATGAGATTGAGAAAGTTAAACGAACAATTGGAGCTACTAAGATAAAAACAGAAAAATTAGTAAAAAACAAGACTTATGACGTGAAAGCACACCAAACACGAGAACGCGAACTATGTGCAGTATATTCAGAGTTTGGATCAAATCAATTATGGTGGAGATGTCGTCTCTGTGGTCTCTGAGCTCATGCAGACTGCACGGAAGCGGATACTGCTACTCTTTATATTTGCTCAGACTGTAAATGTAACCTAAAGGAATATGTATTTTATACTTAAACGTAAGTAAACTTAACCATCGAACTTATCCATCTGTGATCGATATTTCACATCCTTGATCGATATTACCCGAATTGTTTGAGTTTCAAAAATATGTATTTTTAAAATATTCGTAATTAATATATAATATTTTGGAAGCAGTAATTGCTTAACTGAATGAACTAAATGTCGATATTATAAGTTTCAAATTCGTAAAAGCTATAGCAAACAGTCTATAACAGTTTTGTCTTAAGTAGTCGATATTCCCCCACCTTCCTTTAGTTTTAACAACTTATTTTGTTTTGTATTTCTTTTTTAAAAGTTTTTAAATAAATATAATAAATAAAAATAAATGTATTTATATAATTTTGAAAAACTATTTTAAAAATCATATTTCCACGAATTCTCAGGTTGAAAATTTTTGGGAATATTCATTCCCAGATAAACAAAAGCTATTTTATTAAATATACTGTATAAAAAATCAAATTCTTATTATTTTTTATCTGTATTCATACTCATAATAAAATAATAATTAAACATGTATAAACTTATAAAAAATGTATTTAATCATTTCGTTGATTGAATAATCCAAACTTATTCAACCAAAATCCAAAATTATTCAATCAACGATCATTTTGAATATTTTTATGATATAAACTGACCTATTAGTGCCCTCTAGCGACTGAACGTTAAAACCTACTGCAGAGAAAACCAAGTCTCTACTCACGTAAACGCGCATCATAAATCTTGTTTATTGGGACTCGCTAACAGGTGGCGCACATAAAAGAAAACGTATTTTTGATATTATACTAATGTAAAAATAAATATGCATGTAAACAAAATAATACTGAGTTAAATTATTAATTTAAGTAAGTATTATTCTGTTTACATTTAAATTATAATAATCATATGCGATAAATAAATCTCAAAAATTGAGGTAGAAATCTCTTACGAAACAATTATCGAAAAAATAATATAATAACATAAATACTTATAATAATATAAATACTTATAATATACATGACATAATAATGTACATTATAACATATTATGTATTATGGTTATATGTGATTAAGCCACAATTACTGTTTGTACCTAATGAAAATCACATTTTTAACTTGATAACCAATGTTTATCGTTTCGATTTCCACTCCGGAAAACGTTTTCAAATAAGATTAAGTATTATACTAATTCTGGAAAATGTATGGGTAATAAATATGTACCCCTTTCAGAATCTGAAAAATGCAAAAATGAGGAAGCTTGGTGTACTAAAATATTTTGTCAATCTCAGTTTTTCAATCTTTTGTTTGCAATCATTTGAAAATCCTTAGCAGTCCTTCTGATCTTTATAATGTAGATGTTTTACATTTTGGGTACAAAAAAAAATATTATTTTATTTATTTCTTTATATATTTAATTTAATACAATTGTTATAAGCCGAAGATCATATGCAAAAAAAAAACAAAAATAATTCTTTTGGCAAATAAATTATACTCAAAGTTTATAAAATACTACAAAAATGTTCAAAATCTGTCCCAAATATACACTAACTATTTCTTCTCTGTCACAAACAAAACAACACATTTTGCAAGAGTTCTTCTATGTGAATTAGTAATGAATAGATAAAACTTTTTAAAGGTCCATATAAAACATTCCTCGTCATCTGCTCTACAACTCTAGCCACGAGTCTTAGCCAAGTTTTCTTTTTTAATCCACTCTTGCCAATCTTGTGCAGTTAACTCCCTGCGGTTGTTACTGCAGCCTTTCATATTTTTTTTTAGACCTACTATCGGTCCCTTCCCTTCCCAAAATATATTCAGGAGTCTTTCATCACTCGATCATCGTAGGTGTCCTGTCCAACTTATTCGTTTTGCCTTAATGTAGATTACTATATTTTAATCTTCATAAAGTGTCTTGGAGTTCCCGATAACGTCTTCTTCTCCTTTCATCTGTTATCTGTTATCACAAATCCCAAAGGTCGGTCGTATATTTAGTTCGAAGCCCAGTAAGTTTGTTGCTTCACACTGGTTCAGCTCATCATTAATTTGCGATATGCGGACGATACAGTACTCCTAGCTTCTAGTCAAGAAGATCTGCAAACACTACTTGATAATGTCGTTGAGAGTTGTAAGGGCAAGTCTGGATCTGAACATACGGAAAACCAAAATACTCGTAATAAGTAAAAACAGCATATAAAACCGTTTATATAGTAAAAAAAAACAAAACTTGAGCAAGTTGATAAATTCGTTTACCTTGAACAGCAATTAAATTGTAACGCAGAACCAGTGAGACCTAAAATTGGCATTGAGGATCCCCCTACTTCGCTGCTACGTGTTCTCGATCTTACTTTATGGTGTCGAGTCCTGGACTGTGAATAAAATCGATCTAAATCGCCTTGAGACTTTCGAAATGTGGTGCTATAGAAGAATTTTAAAAGTTTCGTAGGTGGAGAAGATTCGAAACTCCACAATACTACACTTGAGTGCAAAAAAATCGACTTAAAATTATTTTGCGAAAGTATGTCTCCTGTTTCAATAAAAAAAAGTGTAAATTTAAAAATATTTAGTGTACAATTATTAACCTCATTATTGAGTTTGAAAAAAGTTTTGATTTTTGGAAAATCGGCTGACGTATTACAAATAAATAATGCATCACGTAGAGAGGGGGTCATAATTTGACCCATTGAAATCGACACGCACCCACTTAACTCATTTGGTTAACTTCGTTAGCATCAATTTCCATAGGAACCCACTAATACATTAGCCAATTAAGTTCGCAACTTCATAACAAATGGATACCACATCCGTCAAAGCAGCTCAAGTAGTAGCATTATTCAGAGAAGACCTGAGACAGAAAGCCGTGGCAAATCAACTAAATTTAAGCTAATCTGCTATGTGTCGAGTGTATCGTCGGTGCGAAGATACTGGTGATTATGTCCGCCGACAAGGAGGAGGTCGTAAACGAATAACAACAGAGAGAGATTGATATGTGACTGGTGCTAATGTCAAAGAAGAGCTTAGAGAGGCCCGAGGTGTGGTTACCAGTGTTTGGATAGTCAAAAGGAGACTAAAAGCAGCCAACCTGACAACAAAAAGGGCAGCTACTGGTCCCAAGCTAACTGCAGCCCAGAAGCAAAGACGGTAGAATTTGCTCGCGAACATCTGGATTGGGACGACTATCAATGGAATCAGGTATTATTCTCCGACGAGAGTAGGATCTGCTTACTGGGCAACGACAAGAGGTGTCGAGTCTATAGAAGGCCAGGGAAACGATTTTCTCAATGTTGTATACGAGAAATTGTATCATATGGAGGCGGTTCTTGTATGTTTTGGGCAGGCATTTCCATGGATGGGAAAACCGAGCTGGTTTTCGTGCCTGGTGGAGGACGTGGAGGAGGCTTAACGGCGGATCGGTACATCAGAGATATTTTGGAGGAACACGTGGTTCCACGCGCGGGATTTATTGGTAATGCCTTTATTTTATTTCGTAATAATGCACGGTGTCATACCGCACGAGTCACCACTACCTATCTAACCGAGATCGGTATACCTACAATAAATTGGTCTGCGTTGAGTCTGGAGATAAATCCAATAGAGCATGTTTGGGATGAGCTTAAACGAAGGGTCCGGAGCAGAAATCATGCACTAAGGAGCATAATGGAATTGAGAGCTGCGCTTAATGATGGGAAGCAATGCCTCCACAATTTATTACGAAAGTCATCCCATTCATGCGAAATCGATTGGAAAGTGTAATTAGGAATAGGGGTGGTAATATCAGATACTGAAAAACAAAAAAAAAATCATTTTGTAATTGATGATTTATCTGTTTATTACGTCTTTCTTGGGATAATTCCAATGGTGAATATTTGAGAAACTCTGTTCGTATTGCATATTGTTTTTATAATGCATCTTCCAAATAATGAAATAGCACTTTTTGTAAGTTCAATAATAAAGTTACTGCTTGCACATTACATATTGTTATTTTCATACTTCTTACATTAAAACAGAACGTGTAATCTCAAATATCGCTTTTGAGTCGATTGTTTTGCACTTAAGTATAGAACGTCTCAGCAAGACTACTGAGATCATAAAAAGCATCAAGCAGAGAAAGAAATGGACAGATAGGGTAAGCAACGAGGAAGTCTTAAGAAAGGCAAATACTGGCCTTTCACCGACATTATTTAAGATCTACCTCGAGCAAACTCTAAAACTTTGGAAACGCAAATGCAAAAACATGGGATTACCGATCAACAACAATACAATATACACTTTGTCATTTGCAGACGACCAACTTGTACTAGCGCAAGACTACGATGATATAGAATATATGACAAGGAAATTAATAGAGGAGTACAAAAAAGGTGGTTTGGAAATAAACATAAAAAAGACCGAATATATGTGTATCGGTGGGACACAGCAGGACCTTACACTGGGGAATGGCGAAATTATTAAACATTGCGACGCATATAAATACCTGGGTATGACCATCACACAAGAAGGAAACGTAGACCGGACGATAGAAGAAAGAAACAACCAGGGAAGAAAAGCAATTACCCTTCTCAATAGCATACTGTGGGACCAGGCAATATCAAACAACAACAAACATAGAATATACAATACAATTGTTAAGAGTATAATCACTTACAGCAGTGAAGTATGGCAAATAAAAGAAAGATACAAGAGAAAACTTGAAGCAACAGAAATGGATTTCTGGAGGCGCTCAGCAGGAAAATCAAGATTAGAAAGGGTAACAAACAACAGAATTAGGGAAATAATGAATGTGAAACACACAATAGTAGATGACATTAGTACCAAACAGCTTAGATGGTATGGACACGTACAAAGAATGTCCGAAAAACGACTCCCGAAACAAATCCTAACGTGGACCCCTCATGGTAGACGAAAAAGAGGAAGACCCCGCCTTAGTTGGAGAGAAGGCATAAATCGAAGTATGAGAGAAAGAGAATTAGATGAAGACATTAGGATGGACCGAAGTGAATGGCGACTAGGCATCGGAAGACGTAGGAGAACGTTTTAAAACCGATATATATATATATATATATATATATATATATATATATATATATATATATATATATATCGGTTTTAAAACGTTCTACGTCTTCCGATGCCTAGTCGCCATTCACTTCGGTCCATCCAAATGTCTTCATCTAATTCTCTTTCTCTCATACTTCGATTTATGTATATATATATATATATATATATATATATATATATATATATATATATATATATATATATATATAAATACTGGGAGAAAACTATCAATTTGATGAAGATACGAAAAATTGGATACCCCGGCCATATTCTGAGAGGAAAAAAATACGCAATCCCTCAACTAATCATTCAGGGAAAGATTGAAGGCAAGAGAGGAGTAGGTCGCAAACAAATGTCGTGGCTACGGAACATAAAAAACTGGACAGGCATAAATAACACTGGCGATCTTTTGCATGTCGCAAAAGACAGACGTCTGGCCTTAAGATAATTCGCCAACGCACTATAGGAGCACGGCACTATAAGAACAAGGGAAAGCTACAGTATTATTATGTAAAAAAATATATGAGCCATATTAAAAACCGTAAACATATATTTTACTAATATTCTGTTCATTCACGATTTTTCTAGATATTACCTACCTGATAGACGATAGGTTCCCCTTCGCTATAAAAACAACAATCGAGCTTTGTGGAGACGGGCCGATGTAAAAATACGAGTTTTTAGACCATTCGCCGCTCTGTCTACGTCGAGAATGCCATCGAACTTTTGACGATATCCCAATGGTTTCATATAAATAACGAGAATTTTCATTGAGGAAATCAGTCAAAAAGAAGCCCGCGCTCGCGTATAAAATGTAACGCACGTATAGATAAATTGTGTAATTAGTAGTCAAATAAATTGTTGTACAGTGATTTAATAAATTGATAATAAATTTTCGTATTTTAGTAAATTAAAATAAAAACAATACATTAGAATTAATAGTCTTTACAGTATTTCGGACATCTAATGAGAGGTCCCAAATATAGGTTGCTCCAAAATATCATGCAAGGAAAAATAGCAGGCAAGCGCAGTCCAGGACGAAGAAGAACCTCATGATTAAAAACTTGCGAGATTGGTATGGTATGATACAAGCATGCTATTTAGAGTGGCAGTGAATAAAATTAAGATAGCTATGATGGTAAGCATCCATACGTTATTGTGTGTCGAATTATGGTTTTATATACTCATGAGAAACCACTACAAAAGATTGCATATGTTTAAAATCTTAATTAAATATCTAGTCTCAAAAAAAATTGTTTCCCTGGTTAGGTGTTGTTAAAGCATCATTCACGCTGTTTTGTGTATAGCTGCTTACTTGTACAGTGTTTTACACATAAAAACATAACCAAACTTTAGATTGTCAGAAACAAAAAATGGTCCGCATGGTGACTATGTTACTACAGACACGTAGAAATAATCGACTCAATAGCCTCCGTAAATTATATTTTTTTAAATACTCTGTATAAAGTAGATCAAACCAAGTGATAAGTACTTAATTAGAAATTATTACAAATACGCATTAAATAAACAAAATCATTTGTTGGAAAACTTGATAACGAAAAAGGATAATGTAAATTAAAAATTATCGTACATTTTTTATACACTATATTATTTATATCTAAAAGATAACAATTAACAATTGATCGAACAGACGAACAGATAACGATTCTGTGAATATTTCAAACTGTATTAAAGTTGTGTCAATTTTTCATGTTTACATACTAGGCGGTCCGATAAGAACTTAGTTTACAAAAGAAAAACAAAAATTTTGGAAAAGTAAAAAAAGTTATTGTTCAACATAGTTCCAGCATACACTTCAACTTCTTTGATCCGTCTAAAAAATACCTTTTCTCGTGGTTTGCAAAATAGGCGTAAATGGCGGCTATGAACTCATTCGACTCAAATTATGCCGGACGACTTTTTCAAATTCAGAAATAAGAACATGTCGCACGGAGCCAAATTTGGAAAATACGGAAGATTGGGCAGCAGTTAGTAACCCAAATCGACCAATGTTTCCATGACGACGGGGAAGATGTGAGCCGGTGCGTTGTCACGGTGGAAGGGCACTTTTTCTTAGAAGGGTCGTTTTTCTGCAGTTCGGTATCGAATCGGCTCAATAATTCGGCATAGTATAGCCGACATTAGCCGATATTACCTTTTTGCCCTTCTCTAGATAATTAATGGAATATGTGAATCCCAAAAACCCGTGGGACCGTCATAGCTTTTTTCATAGTAAATTTGGCCGTGATGATCGCCAATGTCCTTAAAAAAGAGGAGACTACATATGGTAATATTAGCAAAAAAATGTATGTATCCATAACCCAAGTCCAAATTCCCAGTACAATCCTGCCTAAAGCTGAAAAGTACTTATCTTCCTCCTCAGCACTTTCCAATCCACATAGTCCAGCATGACAATGTTTTTAGTTATTTGCCAATTTTTCCCAATGAGTTTCCAATATAGAGAAATAAGGTAGTCTGCTACACCGGTGCCAAAAATCCCTGAACTGGATGAGGCAACCAAAGACTACGACTATTGAATAACCTTACATAATACCAGAATTGTCATCGTTTGAAAAATTGTTAAACTCAAGAAAGAACTGCAGGCATACAACATAAGATATCATTGGTATTAGTGATGTCAGAAGAAAAGACGAACGACAACTAACATTAAGATCACGATTCAAATTTTACTATAGAGAAACTGAAGATACTACAGAATTGGAAATCAGCATTTGATGCACAAAAAACTTACTAAAAGATTGGAATACTCCTAATGTTGTAGAACAATCCCATCATGGTAAATACATATGCAATCGAAAGACGACTCCACAGAACTACTTATCAGTCCCTCTTATGTGTACAAATTATTTTCGTAAAGATACTAAACAGACCAATTGGCTCCCAAACTAAATTTCTATCAACCTAAAGAGCAGGCAGGAACCTACAGATTAACATTAACAAGACGCAAATAATGACTGACAGCAGCTTTCTTATGCCCAAAATTTCATACAGGATATTAACAACACGGTCTTTTGAGATGCCTACTGTCCCAGTTATCTCGCGAATCTTCAATCACCAATGAAATTATGTTATCCTCCGTGATAGCCGTTTGCGAGGCAGTTAAGTGCGGCTCATTAAACTCCGACGTTCGACCAGTTTGAAACTCGTTAAATCAATTTTCGACGATCGGCATCGAAGGAGAAGAGTCACTGTACACAGCATTCAAGATTCAAGCGCTATTTGATTTCGCCTAAAATTTCCCTTCCAAAAACAAGAATCTAATCACCAACCGATATTACTCTTTTTCCGCGGATTTTTGCAAAATCCGCGGATTTGCCCCACACAGTCAAAATAAAAAAACGAAACAATCAATTGCGATAGTGGCGTCATCGGGCAGTGAGGCTAAGTACCTACTTATTGGACCGTCCTCTTGTATCAAGCAGCTAGCACATTGCATAAATTAGTTTTTATTTCATTACTGAAAAGGTAGAGGAAAAGCATTTTATAATAAAAAAAATTACTGGTTTATTCGAACTTGCAGTTATGTTTTTTGCAAACTACGCTACAAATAACAAATATCGAGATGACCATCGTAAATATATGCACGCGGTATAGAAAATATAAAAGGCTGTTTTAATGAGAGACTACTATTGCGCTACCTGCTGTAGCGTGAGTTATATTAAACAGAGAGAAGGGAGAAACACGTTTCTAAATTGAAAAAGCTAATGAGGATGTCACAGTTTAGATCATTTATTTACATGTGATTATAATAAAAGAGCAATAACTGCTGGTGACGCTGTTTTTTGTGATTTTATAAGGCATACGTTAAAATGTAAGGAAGAAAAAAGACTGAGCAAAACTTACGACGTAACGTAACTAATAGTGGTAAATAAAAATCGAAAAACGGCATAATATTTCAAATAATTTTTTTGTCAGAAGTAATTTGTTTTTATAATCGATTGTACTTCAGCCAATTATTGTCCATCTTATTGCTTATTGTACATACTTCATTCGTGTCACCCTCTGGCTCAGGTTTTAGTGCTAAGTATTCACATAGCCGGGAACGACAGCTTTACGTGTTCTCCGAAGCACGGTGGCAGCAGCTCAGTTAACTTATATAATTTCTAGTGACGGAACCGAACCAACCAGCTTGGTAAGCCACTACCTAGTACCTAGCCACTGAGTTATGGCCGCTGTATCAATATGCGAAAGAACGAAAAAAGTACACAGCGCCTAAAGAGTTGTTAGCAGTGTGCGCATGTGTGTGCGTGTGTGTTGTGTGTGGTGTGTGTTATTCCTTTAGTTTAATTACAATATGACTATTAGTTTCGAGTACTAAATATGTAAACTTTTTCAGAGACTATCTCACTACACTACACTATACTTAACTGATAAAACGTCATAGCAACGCCACGTTTCCTATTGACAAAGCTCCTTCCTGTCCGTGATTTCTCAGCGACAAAATTATGACAGATCCGTCACGAAGGTGTCTGGTAATTCTATTCAGTCAGTTGTTTGTCAGTGTTTGTCAGTTTGACAAACATCATTGAGGCGTAATCAATTTTGGACAGATATAATAAATCCATACGAAAAATCACGATTTGGAAGCCAGTCAGGTGAAGAAATAAAAAAATTGGTTTCGGAAAATGTCCCATTGAACTCGCAGAGGTCCAGAAGCTCCATTTAGGCCCAATTTTCGAAGTTGCTATGGGCGAGAAATTTTACGCTTGAAAAATGTACTACCATAACGAAACTAGCAAAAATTCTCGAGGATTTTGCCTCTAACATGAAAAAAGGCAATGGCGAAGACTATAAAGAGTCGTCTGTAAAGACAATGTAGAATACTAGAATACTACAGCAAAAATGGCATAAGGAAAATATTTTACGAAATACGGCATAAAAATCGACCCTTTCACAGATATATCTTTCAAATGTGCCAGGTTGACCAGAGATACCAAGCGGAGGCAGCTTGGTATGGAAGTGTTCAAGAAAAAAGAAAACTCAGTTCAAAAGCATTATCCACTGAAAAACTATTAAAAATCATCCAAAGCCACGACGACGAAACCCCTATGGAACACAAAAAAAGTTTTTTCACCTTCGCTTATTTGAACTTGCTGCGTAGGCAATGAGTACGTACACTGCAAGATTCACTTTTTCCAGAAGGAATTTGATGTTATGGGAAAATTTACGGGTCGAATTAAATAGAACACCATTTTTTCCAAAACAAATCAAGGTGGTTCGAAAAGTTTGGAGATTATTTTTGAAATTAATGGAAAAAAGGGGACCAAAGATTTTATCAGACATACTCTTTCTTACCGTTCACCCTAACTGAAAGAATGGATCTTGGTTTAAAAACTGTCCACTTAGAATCAACACTGTATCCAAGTGGACAAAAATGGCATCTGAAAAAATTGGAATATACAAAAAAAAACAAAATAACACACCATTCTCATCTGGTGACCACACACCAACACCAAGCAAGGTGTTTCTGAACAGGAGTTGTAATATGTGTAAAAGAATATGAATAGCTGAATTCCAGTCACCACCAGAAATTAATAAAAAAACTCAGAACAACAAATGAAGACTACGACTGGACCTTCGAGTTCCCTAATAATACAGGTCAATAATACACAAAATCATGCTTTGGTAGAAAAGAATGGGCAAACTACTATAGCGTATAATAATTGTACATTTAATGTTAATAAATAAAGATTATGTTTCGTTGATATGGTGCATTAACTGTCTCCTTAAATAGTATTGTGGAATATCACTCGAGAGAAAATTATTTACCTGCAAAATTTTCTTCTGGTTTTATTTAAGTTTGTTGCCTTTTGGCAATTTTAGCTTATGAAATTTGGACAAAATCACTCGACTGACATCTCGTCATTGAACTGTCAAAATTTAATTCTCGAAAATTGCCAGGCAACTTTCATACAAGTCGAAAATACTGCCGGCAAAATTTTCTCTTTTATGATATTATATACGATAATAATATGTAATTATAAATGAATACATCTATACAAGTCTTAGCTTTAGAATAAATTAAGTTCCAACAGCCTTCCATTATGTTGGACGCATATTTGTGATCATATTTGAAAGTAGAGGTTGTTGCATCTGTCCAACAAGGGACAAGGGACCTAATTATCTTAACTCCAAAAAGTGAAATTCAGGCGAAAAATAGGTGAAACATGAAATTATAGGATTTTCAAAAATAGCAAAGTTCAATTTATTTATAATAGTATATAACGCACATAACATTTCAGGATCTTCTTGCGAACATGTAACAACAGGTTTCTGTTACATAAAACTGGTTTTTAGGTAATAAAAGCCTTACGTGACATTTCTATCCAGGTTATTATCTCTTCATTAGAGTCACAATTAACATTTAACCAGCTACCGAGGTATTTAAAATGGTTCAGCGTTCTACCTCCTCTCCATTAAGCGAAAGCAAACCTTGATCTATATTCATCTTTCCAACCGCCATCTTTAAAATGTTAATTTTAAGGCCTCTCCGATAACTTGCTTCACTGACTAGATTTACTAATGTTTGGAGATCTTGATCAGACAGACCACTGTATACATGGCGATTGCCCGCAGATACATCGGAAAAAGTAGTCAGGAACCATATAGACTACATTATGATCAATGAAAGATACCGTAATGCTGTTAAAGCCGTGAAAGCATATCCTGGATCAGACGTGGTCTCAGATCACAATCCACTTATCGCCATGATTACATTCACCCTTAAAAATATTAAAAGACATCAAAGAATCCCTACAATAGACACAAAAAAACTTAAAGAACCTAAAGTAAAAGAATGTCTTCAACATGAACTGCTTGTAAACTGCAGCAAATCGAACACAAATAATGATGATATTGACGAGTACTGGGATCGACTAAAACATTGTCTATTGGAACGCTGTAAAGAAATACTGAAGACTTCCGCAAAGAGAAAAGAAGAATGGATGAATGACGAGATTCTCAATATAATGTAACAAAGAAGACAATTTAAAAACAAGGACAACAATAAATACAGAGAGATAAACCACGAGATCAGGAAGATAATAAAGCAGGCAAAAGGATTGAAATCTCTAAAGATTTCTTCAGAGAACAGATTAAAAAAACTGGATGATAAAACACAACCCTGTCGTACTCCATGTTTGATGGGTAGTTTTTCAGTGTGACTATCTCCAATTTGGACAGAGGCTACTTGATTGTAATATAAGTATTTTAGCAGTCTTATATCGTAGTGGTCAAGTCTTGCTGCCCGTAGGCAATTGAAATGTGTTGTACTCAGTCGAATGCCTTCTCGAAGTCGATGAAACAAACATAAACGTTCTTTTGCTGTATAGATAGATATATAGGTTAATTGACAATTTTTACATAGTAAACACTACATGTCATGTCACAATAAAAATAAGTCACTTTTGTATATTAAAAACTAAGAACTAATACAAGAACACATAATAAAACATATACAGTGAAAATTAGATATATAAATATAATAATAGTCTCCCGTTTTATACCGCACGCGGCTTTGGGAGTATAGCAGGGTAGTCTGCTATATCTAGGGCCTACGGTATACAAGGAAGGTAACATGGCCAGTGCTACGCTTCAACCGCCTATTATTACCCCTGGTTTTACCCAAGGTACTCATTTTATTCAGGCTGAGTCGACCTGGGGCCTATAGACATTTTTAAAAATGCCTAGTTGTTCTTGCCGGCGGTAGGATTCGAACTCACGACCACCGGCATGCGAGGCAAGCACACTACCGCTTGCGCTACGCAGGCCCATAAAATTAGATATATAAAATTATAAAAAAAAGAAACAATTCAGTAAGGAGTAATATAGTTTTCATAAAAAACGACCACACTAGGAGCTCAAACAAACAAATTCCTGTAGACTATAGAAACAGTGTTACAGTAGAAAGTGTTTTGCTAGTTTATAAAATTGTTTAGAATTCATTGCCTTAATATCAATATTTTTGTTTAGGTTTAAAAAACAATTATACAGATTATAATCTATTGTATTAAGTTGTGTAAGACACAATGTGGAATATGGTATAATGATATTACTTTTATTTCTTGTATTGTAATGATGTTGATCAGCATGTGTTTTTACATCTTGTATATTATTATGAACAGTTAACAAAGTTTCAAATATATATATATATATATATATATATATATATATATATATATATATATATATATATATATATATATATTGAAGGTAAAGGAAGAATGCCATACTTTTTAAACAAGGGTTTACAGCTGGCGCGATATTCTGTCGAGTCAATAATTCGGATTGCTGCTTTTTGAAAAGTGAAAACTTTATATGCATAGGACGAGTTTCCCCAAAGAACTAGGCAATATGTCAGGATACTATGAACCATTCCAAAATAAACTGACCTAAGAATATCTTGACTCACAGAAATAGCCAATCTGCGCATAGCAAAAATCTGAGAGGCGAGCTTCTTACACAATCGTTCAATATGGTGCGACCAGTTCAACCTTGTATTCACAGTAATACCTAGTAACTTTACTTTTTCAGATGGTGTAACCCATCTATCAGAACTAAATACTATTGTCTGGGTTTTCTGCTCGTTTAAATTAAATTTGTTACAGTTAAACCAGGATTTAGATTTTTCTAATATTTCCTGACTGTTATCAGTTTTACCTCTACATAATAAGGTTGAGTCATCTGCAAAAAGAACACAGTTGGTGTTATCCAATGCACTTGGTAAATCATTTATATATATCAAGAATAGCAGAGGTCCCAAAACTGATCCTTGTGGTACTCCGGTTGAAACTGGTAAAGGATCAGATTCTTGATTGTTAAATGCAACAATCTGTGTTCTTCCTGTAAGATAGGATTTTAAGAGGTCATGTATGGTACCCCTTATTCCATAGTACTCCAATTATATCAATAGTGTTTAAATATTCACACAATCAAAAGCTATTGTAAGGTCACACATTAAGCCATTAGTATTTTCACCTGCATCAAAACCGTGAACAATATGTTCTATTACATCTAATAAAGCTTTAGTTGTTGAGTATTTTTTTCTAAAACCAAATTAAGATCTAGATATAATTGATTTGTTATCCAAATAATTTGCTATACGATCTTTAATTAAGATTTCAAAAATTTTACTTATTGTTGGTACTATGGTAATAGGTCTGTAATTGTCTGGAGCATTTTTATTTCTTTTTTTATGAAGTAGAATTACTTATGATATTTTGAATACATCAGGCCAGTAACCCTCGTTAATACATTTGTTAAATATTATTGTGAGTGGTTCAACAATTGTATCAAGCGATTCCTTAATAATTTTACTGTCCATAGTAACCATAGTAGTCAACACATGAGGAATTTTTTAATTTGTATATGCATTCTTTCACATCAGATGCTACTATTGGAGACATAAAGAACGAACCAAACTTTCTAGGTAGTCTGCTAAGATAGTAGTTTATGTCATGCTCAGAGTCTCCTATTGATTTCGATATAATATCTGCTATATTCGTAAAGTATTGGTTAATTTCTTCTGGTGTTAAGTTCAGATTAGACGTAGTATGTTCCTTATAGGTTTCTATTTTAACAATACTCCATATTGTCTTACTTTTGTTGCTGAATTTGCTAATTATGTTAGCATAAGCAGTACGTTTTTCAGCTTTTATTGCTTGCTTATATTTTTTTCGTATTTGACAATATTTAATCCAATTGTCAATAGTATGTGTTTTCCTATAAGTTGCTATATCTTCCTTCGTCGTAAATTTTGTTAAAGAAGGTAGTAAAGTAGGTAATGTTTTCCTCGTCCAAAAATTTAAGTAGCTCAGCAGAGATCTGATCTAGTCCAGTGCTTTATTATTTTTGCTTGCTGTATCGCTTTTCTTTCATTCTCAACTAACGGGCATTAATTTACTTTAATATCTTCTGAAAGTCCTCCTGTTGATATATCCAATACTTTGATTGGTTTTCTTCGTACAGCTTTAACTTTTTCTTTGAAGTATCGCACTTCCAGTTCTAAATTTGGTTGTAATGTTCATTACAATAGAATACTTACTAAAAATTATTCGCGGACACATTTAATGCGAGGACCATTTTGTCTCAACTAAACCGTATAAAATAAAATAGTGATCAACTAAAAAACTTTTTCCTGGTTAAGATTATTTACGAACATTTATGAATGCCAACATATATGATCTAACAATTTTTCTGACACAAAGCTTGGACTGTATAAATTTCATTGTCAGATCTCTTTTGAAAATAAATCAGCCAGAAGTTACACATTTTAAAAGATTACCACGCAACAAAACGGGAGATAAAAGTTGAAAAGGGAAACGTTATGAACAAACAGTTTAGAAGATGTAATGAGCGCAAAATGTATACTGAAACTCGCAGATATTGCTCGGATTGCAATTGCGCTCAAATATTCCACCTTTTGCTTTAGTTTTGTACATAGCTACTTTATATTTCCTGTTTTGTTTTTGTTTTGGTTTAATTTTTGAGAAATAGATGTTCTTTTTAGTTTGTACATCACTTTCACGTTTATGATTGGTAAAGCAAGTTTTAGTAAATATGATTTACAAAACGCACGGATTATTTATGTTTTGATATAATAATCTTCTTGTTCTTCTCTAAAAAAAACGCAAAAATGATGGTCTATTATACTCTAGTGATTTATCAGTTATTTGCTTTATAACGAATATTGCATCTGAACACGATTTTCCACTACGAAAACCCTGTTTTTCATCTGCTAACCTTATCCTCTGATTTATTAACCCTTTTAAAATTTTAGTTGTAAGTTTCAGCGTGGTATTTAGCAAGTTTATACCTCTGTAGTATTCTGGCTATTTTTTATCTCCTTTTTTGAATAATAGAATTAGTTCGCTGATATAATAATGTACTGTTAATTTTAAAACATTTGAAATTATAACACTGGACAAAATTAAGTAAAGCGTATACCTTACAAAAGTGCTAATAAGATGTGGGCTGAAAGATACACCCTCCCCACTTCCGGCGTTCTTCCTTTGTTTCGACGTTGTTACGGATTTTATTTCATTAAGGCATCATTAAAAAAGCTGACATTTAATACGCTACTTGAAAAACCGGATATTAAAAATTATGTCCTTAACTTTTATAAAGTTATTTACATTCACGGCTTTAATTGTATTAATCAGGACAGAACTTCCAAATATGTTGGTGCGTTGATACTTGTTTATTAATTAAGTTAATCATAAGTTGTACGATTATAAGAAATATTTCAATTATTTAGTGTATCATGAAACTTATACAGATATAAGAGATAGATTAACACAAACTTTTAAAATAAAATTTACTGAAGTAAACCAAGACGAAAAATTTATATTATTGCTTTGTACCTCCAGGTCTTACCGATTTAAAAATAATCGTCTAGTGGACTAGTAAAGTATACTTTTTGATTCCGACCACCTGCTAATTTCTTACATAAATAATCTAAAGTCTATGTGTTTGCAATTGGCAGCTCATTACAAATGCAAACCTTCAAATAGAGGTTAAGGGTTAGCGCCAAGGCCATAAACCAATGCCGTATGGAGGTAGTTGAAACCAATAAGGATAATAGTTAGACGATAGACAACGGTCACAGCAATACAAAGAGAACAACAAAAATTATCGTATAAGTCCTTTACGAATGTGAAATTTTTAGGGAAATGAGACAGATATACACCAGCAAAACAATTATTGAGCTAGGAGAAATCCTTAAAGTCTCGATCAGAAAGTTGCTGGCTATTATCAAGAGCACGTTAGTTCTTCATGGAGTTTAATGAAAGGAAAGCGTTTGGTACAAAGATATTATTATAATCTACTACTACTATCGGTTTACAGCGTTCTCCGACGCCTTCCGACTCCTAACCGCCATTCTTCTCTATTTAACCTCTAGGTATGGAGGGATTTGTCTTTCCTCTAGTTCTTTTTCAATTCCCTCTCTCCAGCCCCTTCTCGGCCTTCTTCTTTTCCTTCTCCTTTGTATAAATCAATCTCTTCTTGATTTGCCTACAGCTCTTCTCCAGAAATCCATTTCTGTTGCTAGTAACAGTTTATCTGGTCTTTGTTTCATTATCCAAACTTCACTGCCATATGTGATTACACTTTTAAGTATGGTGTTGTATATGAGTTGTTTGTTCGCTGTAGATATTGTTTGGTCCCACATAATGCCGTTCATCATGGATATGGATTTTCTACCCTGTATGTTTCTGTCTTTTATAGCACCATCCAGTGTTCCATCTTGAGTTATCTTCATACCCAGGTACTTGTATTCATCACAAGATATTACAATCTCCAGAGCCAAATTCTTCAAGGAAAAGTAGAGTAAAAATGTGGACCAGGAAGGCGAAGAATTTCCTGGCTAAAATATCTACGTACGTGGTTCAACACAACAACCACAAATCTTTTTAGAGCCGCATTTTGCAAAATGCAGATTGCCATGAGGGTCGCCAACATCCGAAACGGATAGGCACTACAAGAAGAAGAAGAGCCAAGTGGTATTTTGCCTTATTTCAGATCACAGAGATATGGCCCTTACAGTGTAGGTAGATGATAGAACAACGGTGCAGGAAATGCGAAGTGAAAGAAGAAATTATCGTATATGTCCTTTACGAATGTGAAATTTTTAGGGAAATGAGACAGTTATACACCAGCAAAATAATTTTTGAGCTAGGAGATATCCTCAAAGTCTCGATCGGAAATTTACTGGCTATTATCAAGAGCACGTTAGTTCTTGGTAGAGTTTAATTAAAGGACAGCGTTTGGTACACATATATTACAATCTCCAGGACAGAGTGGTATCTCGGCAGATGGCAGAGCAAAATGATGAATAAAAAGAAAATGAAGGAGAAGAGGATCTAACGTTTCAGAACATTATTACCATACTATAACAAGTATTTCTCTTACTAGACAGGACAGTTAATATTGTGAATATACATAAATATACGTTTTTCAAGTCGATTGTTGTTTGAAATGCAAATGCATTAATAGAATTTTATTAACTATTATTCGTCTTCTATGTTTGGACTGAAAGACAAATAATTGGTATTTCTAACCCCAAATTTCATTTATTACTATAAGTATTTAAGGAATATAAGTTAAGGAATAAACCACAATTTTAATTTAAACTACGTTATATTTGACGTTTCGATTTTCACCCCGAAAATTAAAACTTGTATTTGGACAACAATTTCCTAGGTGAAAGTCGAAACGCCAAATATTCCGTAGTTTAAATAAAAATTGTGGTTAATTCCACTGGTGTATAGTAGAGAACCTAGAGACTTTCCACAAGAAATACGTTCGGAACCATTTTAGTAGTTATTATTAGGTTGATTGGTCATAAACATTTTTGGTAAAACAAACTTAACTTAAATTCAACGTATTCCTAAGGCTAAAAATTACCAAAAAAGAACCGACTGTGCAATCGTAACAGTGACTTTAAAATAATTTGACTAATGAAAACGTTTAAGAATAGTGTACGTATTTGAATATCTTTCTGTTATATATACTGCACTCATAAAATAAAACTCACCCAAAGATGCTTCCGGATCAGATAAATCGCTGATCGATGGTACTTTCTGAATAGAATCCATAGCTCTGGGAGCCTGATCTTCATCGCTTTCATCGAATATTTCTTGTTTCATTACAGAAAAGGGAGTCAAATATTCAGGATCGTCATTCTGAAAAATAAAAGATACTTATTTTAATTTAACAATAAACGAATTCTAGACAGATGCTTATAAACGAACACGTTATGATTAAACTTTTTAAATTAAGTAACAAAAATAAAACAAATTTATCAAAAAATCGTTACGAGTTTTTTGTGAGGTATCTTGTATGCTATCTTAGTTATAACATAATATCGACGTTAATATGGATGAATCCCACAGGTGAGCAACACGCTATACTTCAAGTATTACCTAATCTGCCTATCTAACGAAGCTAAAAATGCTGAAATTTGTACTGATTCCTTATCCTCCATCCACTCTATACAAAATGTATACTTCGAACACCTCTTAGTGTACGCTATTCATGATATATCTATCTAACCACTTTGAGGTTTTCCTCATAAAAAGAAATGGTTTCCTCCAAAAACACAACCTTTATGAAGATACACTAACCAGACATATGCAACAAAAATATGTACAAAATAAAAAACAGAGATGGAAACATTACTACGGATAGAACCGAAATCCTCGAGGTTGTCGAATCCTTTTATCGCGAAATGTATAAGAGCACCGACGAAAGGCAAAATCAGTTCCTGCATAAAATCACAAACCAGAGATCAGAATGAATGCCATATAAAGTCATAAAACCATGACATAATACCATATAAAGTCACAACGGCACTTTTAGACATATAAAAAATAACAAATCCCCTGGCGATGACGGAGTACTGATTGATCCGATTAAAGTCGGTGGAAACACAATTATCCAGGCTTCTGCCAAACTTTTCACCAAATGCTCTACCAAGGAAAAACCCCTTCTCAATATAACAATAGTCATTGTTTTATTACACAAGCAAGGAGACATAACAGATCTAAACAACTACTATCCTATCAGTTTGCTCTCACACATATAAAAGCTTTTCAAAAAAAAATAGCAAAAAAAGACTGGAGCCTTCTATCAGATCTATTAAATTTCTATCAGCCTAGAGAACAAGATGGATTTAGATCGAGATACAGGACTAACGACCATTTACTAGTGATAAAGGACCTGTTACGGGATACAGTATGATGATACAGCAAGATAATTCAATAATAATGTTGGAAAAATTAAACTACGCTTCCTTGGAGGCCGACCTAAAGATAAACATAAACAAGATGTTTATTAGAAGAAAATGTAACGTACAGTGTATAAATGAATGGACACAAAATAGAAAAAAAAAAAAAAGAATGGAATAACCACATAAGCAGAATGGAGGAGACCCATGTCGTCAAAATAGCAAGAGATAAGTCACCAATCGGCAGAAGAAGTATCGGACAACCGCGCAAAAGATGGAGTGACAACCTTACATAGAGGTATTAATCCGAAAGTAAACAAGCAGAATTGCTTATAAAAAGGAAGAAGAAGAAGAAGACGTAAATAATGACTAATCTGGTGTTATGTCGAAATATTGTTGTTGACGGATTACCTAAGATTACCCTGAATAGCGTCCGGTAAATTAAACTATATATTTAAATATTACCAAATCATTTGCCTCAAAAGAAAAAAATTTAACCAGTGCGTTACCTGTACTTACCTTATGGAGCGGAAACATTAATACTCTTAAAAAAGGGCGTGTGACTCAGAGAGCTATGGAGCGCCAAATGTTGGGTGTTTCTCTAAGACACCGAATCTCGTATGAAAAAATACGACTTAGAATAAAACCACCAGATCTTATCGAAAAAATCGCGTCGTTAAAATGGAATTGGGCAGGATACATCGCCAGATTATCAGATTACCAATGCACAAAACGTATTGCCGAGTGGACGGAAAAGACAAGAAGCACTACGGAGCAGAGGACGCCTACCAACCAGATGGATTGACGACCTGAAGCATGTTAGCAGCAACAAGATGCAAGAAAAGATACCGAGACATAGACAGAAAGACAGCTCTACAGTCAAATATATTCGACAAGCTAGAGGATTTAGAATTTGTGGACATATTTTATGTTTTATCACCTCAAATAGGCAAAATACTCAAAACTTCTATGTTTAACGAAAGCCCACCTTCAGCGTCACTTTTACGTGCTCCCCAAAACTTTCCGTTTTGACTCACGAGTCACCCCTAAATACCTCACGCATTTCTTTGGAACCAAACCACTCTCTTTCCTGCACATTCAATTATTCCGTCCCTTTTCCTTGGTCCCTTGAGAATTACCCGCAGCCAGTTCTAGCTCAAACATTTTCATCCATTCCTCAACTTGGTTGCATGTACGCTGTGCACCAAAGATAAGGTCCTCCCTGTCCCGCACCACTACCAGCATAGCGAGGTCGTCCGCAAATGCGAATGGGGTTACACCCTCTCCGTATTGTTGGCACACAACCACGTCATATGCCAAGTTCCACAGTGTGGCTCCTAGGACTAACCCCTGCGGTACTCCAACCGTCACGTCAACCACTACTCCTTTTTCTACCACAATTTCTCTTAAAAATGGTCTAAAATTTCTCTTAAAAATTCTCTAAAATGGAAAGAGGTAATGAAGGCTCTCGTAGAGCCTTCATTACCTCTTTCCATTTTAATGTGTTGAAAGCGTTCCAGACGTCAAACAACAGTAGGATTGCCCCACCTTTCTGGTTAATCCCTCCCCACGTAACTCCCGGAAGACATCCATCAAGCCATCCACCGTGCTCCTATTCTTTCTGAAACCGTACTGCCTGGGTGACAGCCCGCCTGACTCTTCAATTACTATTCTATTTGATCTCTTAAGAGCCTCTCGTATAATTTACCTATGCACGACAGAAGGCAAACAGGTCGATACTTGTGTTACCCCTTTGGGAGTAGCACGAGCCTCGAGATCTTCCAATTTGCCGGAAATCGCTGAGTTTCAAGCAGTACATTGATGTGGTCCAAAAGCCACGTCGGCTCCATACTGCCAAAGCGTTTCACCACTTCTGGTTGTATTCCATCGAGTCCCGGAGCCTTTCGTGTCTTTAGGGCACTCAACGCTTCGTTGAGATCGTCTACGGTAAAAGGTACAGCTCGCTCAGGTTTGACGTCCCACTGCACTCCATGTCAATGGCCGGGTGGAAATAGCTCTCGGGTAATCTTAAGCTTCCTGTCCAGTGGCATCTCATACAGAGGGTACATATTGAACTGGTTCATTACGATTTTGTGCCCCTGACCCAAACGTCCTCATCCAACTTGTCACACAGTTCTCTCCAGTGCCTCTTCTTCTCGGCTCGGATCTTCCTGTTCAGTTCCTTCTTTCGCGCATTCTATATAATATCCATTCTGCTAGCTTCGGTTACTTCGCTCTAGTCTTTTGATGGCAATGCATTTCTTCCTCTTATTGGCGATCTCTTCGCACCACCAATAAGACATTTTTATTTTTTCATCTACCGTTTATGCAATTTCTCATAGTCTCTCTTATTGATTCAATAATTTCTCATATTGATTCAAGTCCTTCTGCCGATGGCAGTTGGCATCTTCTCCTCTCTATCAACCATCTAGAATACTCAGCAAACGCTAGCCAGTCCGTTCTATCTCCACATCTGCTTTCTGTTTAGTTCGCCGATGACTCCACGTTGGTAGTCGCTACATCGACGATCGAAAAGCCAATGTAGCGGTGTTCTGTAGCGCACGGTCCAGTCTCTAATTTTCCTCGTCGCATTCTGAGTGACACAGGTGACATCGATTCTTCTTCTTCTTCTCGTGCCACTCCTAGCGGAGATTGGAAATCATCATGGCTGCTGCGACTTTGTTAGCAGCGCGACTGAAAAGTTCAATCGAACTACACCCGAACCATTCACGTAGATTACGAAGCCACGATATTTTTCTTCTTCCCACACTTCTTTTGCCCTTAATTTTGCCCTGCATGATGTTTCTTAAAAGTTCGTACTTTTCACCTCTCACAATGTGCCCCAAGTATTCCATCTTTCTAGTTTTTATCTCATTTAGAATTTCGCATCTTTTGTCTAAAGTTTGGAGTACTTGCGTGTTAGTGACGCGGTCCATCCATGATATTCTGAGAATGCGCCTATAGCACCACATCTCGAAAGCTTCGATGTTTTTTATGGTCAACTGTTTTAGTGTCCAAGCCTCAACTACATATAACAGGGTAGAAAAGACATAACACCGCAGCATTCGTATTCGTAACTTTATATTGATATCACGATTGCAAAAGAGTTTGCGTATATATATATATATATATATATATATATATATATATATATATATATAGCGGTGTTTTGTAGCGCACGGTCCAGTCTCTAATTTTCCTCGTCGCATTCTGAGTGACACAGGTGACATCGATATATCGACTGGTCCAACGAAGACTGTAGTAACTCATTTTTTATGTAATTGAGATAATTATAAAAATGTATTTACACTGTTACCAAAATTCATTAATCTATTAAATGGATGTTTTTATAGCATTAAGTGATACTTTTAATAATGATCTTACAAGGGTAAAACAGATTTAAGACAGAAATGGTCATAAGTGACTTTTGAATGAGTTACTATAGTTTTCGATGGAGATATTTTTAAAGTAATAAATACCAGAATTATTTGTTTCTTGACTTTATTTATATAAAATGCTACATTTTGAAGAAGCTACTGATATAATTTGCAGTTTTATATTTTAATTCAATTTTCCTCATCCGACTCTTCTTCGCTCTCAACTGAATCAACTTCGAGCTCGACTGTAGGAGGTACATAACTCTTTGAATTAAGATTTTTATAAAATCCATGGTACATTGTTTGTATTTTGCCGGTATTACACAGCCACAGTAATCTTTTTAGCTTTTTTTCTTCAATTGGTAATGGTGCATCATACAGTTTCGGTGGAAATTTGATAGTAGTGGAAGGCCGTCCTCTGCATTTTTGATTTAATTTTATGTCACAATCTCTAAAACCATCATCGAATTCGTATTTAAACATTATAGAATTTTGGTGTTCATGCGAAAATTTTATTTCTCGTATTTTGCTAACTTTTATTGATTTCTTTTCGTTGTCAAGTTTCCAATTCTCGGTATCAGTCAGTTTTTTAAAATTAAAAAAATTATCTTGGACATTTCCGTAACATCATAAACTCTTCCTGTAGTTTTAGCCATTCTAATTAATGTAACCCACTGTTCAGGCACATATACAACCGATTGACTTTTCTTTGCATTTTCGATAACAGCATGCATACTGTCACCCTCGTTCTGAGTGTGGCCTTTTTCCAGAAATCTGTGAACAATATCAATATGAAAATGAGCAGCAGCAAAAGCAAACATCGAAAACACAAAACGATTCCTATTTTGTCCCCCACAGTTGTCTGAGTAGAATATTATCGTTTTAACACTTTGTTGTGCCTTGAGATCTAAAAATTTCCAGAGGCAACTGGCAATTTCATTAGGACCTCTTTTAGCCACCTGCTCGTGCCATACATAGCAGTAACCCTGATTATTTCCAACATCATAAACTGTAAAGTTATATGTAGAGTATTTGCTTTTGTAGTAAAAATCACTTACGTTAGACAAAGGGGTAGCTAAAACCTTTTGAAGGTCAAAGCAAGCCACACACAAGCTCTTATCATCTAGTGCAAGCTGTTTGTCTATGTCTTTTAAGTTTCTGATAACTTTTTTGTTTTTCATATGGGACTCATATTGTTCGAGCAATTTTGCTTTTTCGACATCACTAGCCATATTAAAAACAGAACAAACAGTACACTGGTCCTTTTTTGGTTTGAAGAACCCAATATTGAAGTGTTCATTGAAAATATCTCTATACTGGCGTGGTATAAACAAAAATGAGGTAAATGCCTACGTAATATTTTTTCATGCGGAATTTAAACCAACCTGTAGAACATTCAGGATTAATATCAGTCTCGTGGTCACTAGGATCCTCATTCGCCTTTTTGTATTTGCTTTCTTCTACAATACTTTCAGCAATATGTTTACCTCAAAAAATAAGTAGGTTTTTACTTTGCTGTTATTATTTTAAATAAAGTTTATTATAAATTTACCTTCAAAAGAACGATAAGAAATATCCGTTTCAGTGTTTTTATATGCTTTCTCAGCTAATTCCAATATTAACTCACTTCTGGAAAACATTATGGCAATTATAACAAAACTAAACTTTTGAACATTGAACCTTAAACTAACGCAGAATACCGTAGTAACTCATGTTACGATACCTATGCTATCGCCTCAGATAGCAACGAAGACTATTGTAACTCAAGATACGATGATTTTCTACGGTTGTTTTTCATAAATCGGAGATACTATAAAACTCTAACACGTAATATTGGTTGCATAACTACGTTTACTGAGATACGATTCTTTCCTGGGGAAGATATCATTATGTTTTATTGTTTTGCGCTCGTAACTCAAAAAGTGGAAAATTTGAGTTACTACAGTCTTCGTTGGACCAGTCGATATATATATATATATATATATATATATATATATATATATATATTATATATATATATATATATATATTATATATATATATATATATATATATATATATATATATATATATATATATATACCTGTGAACGAACAACGAACGTTGGTTCCTGACCATTATCTAAGACAACTACTAAGTCCAGAGTTCCTATGTCCTATCCATTCCATAAGCATTTGTCCGCGAGCGTCCATTGAGCTATGAACAATATGTACTGACGATGCCTACTTGCAGTTAAACAATGGGAAACAAATATTGTGTACAAACACGACCAAAAAGTAAAGATATGGTGGAGATATATAGATGGTGCATTCTCCATCAGAAGTACGGTATCCGTACCGTACCGAAAATTTAGACGGCTATGAAATTGCGCACGCGATACATAGTTATTTCAATATAAGGTTGAATGTTCGAATAAATGAACTTTGATGGTACACAAGACAAATATCGAACACAGTAGTTAATCAAATCTTGCCCAAGTACTTTCGATCACAAGATCATCAGGGGCATTTCGTCAGTTGTGGCCTATCCAGCAGTAATAGAATGTTATAAATGTAAATTGGGACATAACAAATACACTAAACAAAGACAAACAAACACTTTAAAATTTAAGAAATGGAGAAGCTACATTTTATATAGAAGCCGGAGACAGAATGAACAGAATGGACAGTTAAAATCAATTTTCTCACAATTTTTACTTCAGAATTTTTTTGAAAACGATTTCCGGGTTGAAAATCTAAACGTCAAAAACAAAACAAAAATGTTATTTTTATTTCAATTAATTGTAGTTTACTCCTATATATAAACTATTCAGTGCAAAAAGTAGTCGTTATTTTTTGGATTAAAACTTTTTAAAAACTAAAACCCATCTAATTGCTGAAATTATAAAGTTTCACCCCAATGTGACTCGACACCGGATTTAATAGCACGTCAGCACGACAAGAAACAATTCTATAAGCCTATCCCTAACCTAACCAGTCGGGCTTACAACTTAAAAGATGCTACAAGCAGTATTAAAAGATGCTGTATTTTCTGCTACTAGCAACAACGAACGAGTGTATTCGATTAACTTTTTTCGTTAATACAAAGGTACAGGAGATAATTTCACAAATAACTATAAAGCTTTCGCCCGATATAGTCCTCGGCATCGCGTAAGTACCGTGAAAAACGATTGATTACTTAGGTCTTATTCATAGAGGTGGGACGTACACTTCGTTATTATTTTTCGCTCTAATGCGTTATGATGGACTAAAAGATTTTATTTTAAACACAATAAGAGATTATTAGAAATGATATTGATAAAATGCAGTGTTGCGTACTACCAGAATTATTTTTTCACATTATAAAATAGAAGATACTTGTTGAAAGAGACCTTGGTTCTAGTGTCTATGAATTTAGAAAGGAGTAACACAATAATGGATAATGCTCCAATCTGGTTCTGAACGATAAATCATTTGTAACCAGAAAAAATAAAGCAACGATACTAATCTCACACTCTCATCAGTGTTTCATAGTAACGAGTAAGATTTACTACAACGAACAAAAACATTTGATAATTTAGAATAAATAATTATGCCAAAATCATATTATATGTAACAAACGGACTTGGTTAGATAAAATTGATTGAATTACTGTTGAGAAGCTACAATAACAAGTTTTCTTTTCCAGCTAAAATAGACACTATCGCAGTAGAAAACTGTTATACGCGAAAAAAACTTAAACATAAAACACATTCCATTGCCATGCATTATCCTTATAACATACCAATATTCACAATGTAAGTGAATGATTACCAATATAATTTTATGTCGCTGAGAATAACAATGAATTATCCCAATCTATATACAAACTTGTACAAATATAACAATACTTGTTTGCGATTGGTTCTTTAGTTAGTCCAAAACATATTCTTTTTTTCATCAAGAATCTTTATCAAGAAAGACTTTAACTTTAGGGCTAAATTTACTTCATCACTATCATTTTTGCGAAAAGGAGCCACCAATCCAGAATACAAACATGTTCAAATCCGAAAATAAATTCCCGATGCTATTATAATAACTCATAACGACAATATTAATCGATTTTTTTACAGTAGATAACGATATGTTTCCGTTGCATGAGTGTAGAACAACTACTGAAAAGATGGCCGCGTAATGGTCATTTTTCTAGTAGTTGCTCATAAACAAGCTTAACACAAACTCTAAAAATAACTCAGATACAACTATCAGTTAATTTTTCAAATACAAATGAAACCACTACAGTTTTTTCAGCAGCAACGACTACTATTACACCATCAATAACATGTACTTCTACAAATTTATTAAAACTACAATAGCATGAACATCATCTACCACCCACTTAGTTTAGTAACATATATCACTGACATCCAAAACAAATATATCCGCCTTAACAACCCTAGCGTCCCACACAATTATAACTAAACACCCTTATCTTCAAATCTACACAATACAATAAGCTCGCTTAATGAAAATAAAGATTTTCAAGCACCACAAGAATTGAACATACCCAACGAAGAAAATACATCAAAATCGTTTCTCAAATGAACTATATCTGAAGCAATGGACACCTCCCATTAAGACACCAGCTAGTAGCAAAGTATTTTCAAAGCCAATCCAGAAAAAAAAACGAGTAAAAATAATAAAATCTACAATGCCCTTAGAAGCCCCAACGCAACCAATTAAAGAGTTATTCGATTTCGAAAAAGAAATAATAACCTGTGACAAAATATTGTTTTGAAGCTATTTTCTTGTGGCATCTTAATACATTTACTATTTTTATTAAGAATAAGCCACAATTTTGCTTTAAAAAAAAAATAAATTTCTTGACGTTTCGATTTCCATTTCTGAAATCATTCTCGAAATACAAAACATTAATAAATTAGAAATGTTGATTTTGTTAATTGCTAAAAAATTCTTTTAATAACTTAATTTTATCTGACTCATTTATATTGTTGTTCCTGAGACGACCTTATTGGAAGATACTTCCTCCGAAATCAACTTTAACTTAGAATACCGTAAACCGTTGACAATTACAGTAAAATTATTGATCTCATAGCAAATCATCAGAAAAAAATCTCATGATACTATCCCCGCATGATAAGTATTTGGTCTTACATTTAATTTACTCTCATTTGTGGCTTATTCCCAATAAAAATAGTAAATTGTATTTGAAAGAATTTAATTAAAAATATATGCAATTTATTATAATTGAATATAAATGGGTTTTATACCAACTATGTTAAACTTTTAATCAATGATCTTTCACCTTCTATTATTTGTATTCAATAAACAAATCTCAACATCGCCATACTTCTGTTCTATACCATTGTAAAGAAATGGTAGAAATTGTAAAGTTCTTCAAAAACATTAATATGTTAAAAAAAATTAAACATTTATTAAATTAATCTCAGGTAAACGTATATACGTTGCTAATAACCTTAGAGGTTGATGTGACTATTTGTAAAATAAAAAAAAAACATACTTTTCCTTATATATATATATATATATATATATATATATATATATATATATATATATATATATATATATATATATTATTTCTACTTTTGCTGATATTATTCCGATCTTACGTTCAAAGTATTTTAAAAATACGATAAATGATTATTTAAGTTTCTAAGTAACCCTAAAATATACAGTGGAACTTGGATATTACGACCTCGGTAGTTACGTCATCTTGGTTGTAACGTCAATTTTTCATAGGTCTGGCCAAAAACTATTCAATAACCTTATTAAAAACCCGATTTTATCGGCCAAAAATAAAGTAAGACTCGTCTATAGCGTCATAAAATTTTACAGTAGGTTGTTGTTTTTATTTTATGAAGAATAAAGTGCAATGCGTTTCCGGATTTGCTTCGGATTTGCAGCATTATTCCTTCCAAGAATGTGAGAAAATCCGTGTGCAGTTACGTGACCTTGACAGTTCTTTGATTTCTCATTTATCAAATTTTCTGTTTCAGAAGTCAGTTTAAGAAATGTTCGTTATTGTAAAATTGTGTTCGGCTCATTTTGTTTTTAGATTTTAATTTAGTAATTAACTTTTTATTTTTTATATGGCAAGTTGTAATACTAAAAGGAAGGCTTTGCCTATTAAAGATAAAGTGCTTGTTATAACAGCATTTGAAAGTGGTCGAAAAATTGCTGATGTCAGCAATTTGGACTTGGTAATTCGACTGTCGGCTCAATCCTAAAAACAAGGACAAAATTTTAAAAGTATTTAATGAGAAGAGAGAAAATGTTAAAAATATTAGGAAGTGCATTCGTGGTGATGTAGATTCAGCTTTACTCAAATGGTCGCAGTTTTGATATTCTGTATGTGTCCGGGCCACTTTTAAAGCAGAAAGCTACAGAGTTCGGAAAACTTTTTGGTGAAAATTTCACGTGCTCTAACGGCTGGCTAGATCGGTTTAAAGCCCGGCAGTCAATTTCCTTCGCGAAAACTGTTGGAGAGGCAAAATGTGTGGACGAGAACGTGACAGGTAATTGGTTATAAACACATGACCACAAATAATGCAACCATACAAGGATGAAGATATCTTTAATGGCGATGAAACTGGTGTCTTTTACAAATTAACGCCAGACAAAACTTTAAATTTCAAAAATCAAAAATGTGTCGATGGAAAGCTTTCAAAACAATGAGTCACGGCTCTTGTTTGTGCAAATATGACAGGTACAGAGAAAGCTTTTGGTTATTGGGAAAAGTTCACATCCTAGATGTTTCAAAAACATAAAAACACTGCATGTAAACTACATAGCCAACAAAAAAGCGTGAATGACTTCTGCTATTTTTGAAGAAGAGTTGAGAAAGTGGGACAAGAAACTCTCTCAAGTTTTTCACAAAAAATATACGTTTCATATACATGATATGTTTTATTTCTTAATTTTTTTATCCTAAATAATGCTGTAATAAAATTTTGTCTCGTTAAAATTTAATTTTTTTTCTACCTTTTTTATAAAGTCACTCTGATATAGCGTCATCTTTTTACTGGACCCTTCAATGACGTTATAACCAAGTTTCACTGTATATCTGAAAAATTTTGATAAAAACTTTAAATTATTTCACATCTAATTTTCTTATTCGATGAAAACCATTCCGGGCTATCGGTATTTTGTTCTGACCTCCTTTTAATATTTGCACATCTTTGTTTAAAAAGGACTATCCTTATGGCCTATGTTTATATTCTAAAAATATTTCTCGTTTAATTACAAAAAGTCCTATGTTTTATAGTTGTTAAAATTGTTTACCTTAATCTTAGTTAGTTTTTCTAGTTAAATATTTAAAATAGTTTAGGGTTTACAATGGAATTAATAGAATAAACAGAAAATAATCATTTTTATGGATGCTCTTACTAAAATAAATACCATTTTAAAATATTGAGAGAACAACATTTTTATATGTAATATCTCAGTTATTTTTTAATATCTTGTAGAAAGTAAACAAAAATAGTCGAAACTAAACAAAAAGAAAATATTTCTGATCACTGGAATATTATAATTAGTCAAAAATTACATTTTTTTTGTTCTCCTTATCTTATCCTAGGCACAATATGACTGGTCTTTTAGCTTTGTCAGTGCCATTAACCTAGGAAAAAAATACTAGGCACACTCTTAACTAATGTTATCATTTCATTTTTCTGCTAATTACGGTAGGAAATGACTGTTTTGGCGTGTAATTTTTCTCGTCACGACGGATTTGTTTGAAAAGTTGGATTAAGGTTCCTCTTTTTCCTTGGAGGGTGTAAGCCACCCCTTCTCGGATGTGAAAAAAAAAAACATTTCAAAATAAGCGCGGAAATGGATAAATTCACTAATTCTAACTCTATAGAACTTTTGTTCTATAGAGTTTTTTCACGAAGTCAATACTTTTTGAGTTATTCAACATTATTTGGACTATACAACCCTACGTGGGTTCTAGACTATACAAGAATTCTCCGCCAAGCATGTATTCCCATATTTCTTATGTCTTCATCGATGTTATCAAAGAACCTTGTTCTAGGCCTACCTCTTCTTCTCTTGCCAATGGATCTATCAAGGAGCGTTTTTCTAGCTGGGTCATTCTGTTCCAGCCGCATTACATGCCCTATCCACCTCTGACATCCTATCTTAATATGTTGTTTGAGTTATTTTCGAATGAAAATATCCATTTTTCATAATAAAAACCTAGTTTTCAGACGTGTTTCAAAAAGACACAAAATGGTGTACTTATAAGTTCTGTAGACCCTATAGAAGCAGAGTTGTAACCATAAAAGTAGGTTCTTATTTGTCAAATTCCAAATCGAATATTTCAACGTGAAATAACCGAAAAATGAAGCCCGGAAAAACTCAACAAAACTTTTTGAAAGTGTTTAAAAACAGTTTTATTTTTGTTATCAAACCTAAGCGAGTTGGGCTCAAAATAAAGTTTTTTTTTTTGGTAAAAACATCGTGGAAATCACTCCCTAATTAGCATCCCAGATGAAATTAATCGTTACCGCTTTACAATTTACTTTATTTGTGTATTGTTTATATGATCTATAAGCTTAACCGGTTCAAATTGCTTATTTTTGAAAAAAATTGGTTTTCCAAAACTTTTTTTATTTTGAAAAAATGCCATTTTCAAAATAACATAAAAAGGATTAGTGATACGAAAACTCTTGAAGAGTAAAAAAGTTTAAAGTATGCATACACACTTAATGACTCATTCAATCCCTTTCAACTGAATTTTAACTGAACTGATCTTATTGTCCTTAAAAAATCCTTTAAATTGGTTTTTATAATATACTTCATAGCTTAAAAGCTAACCAAGCTAATTGACTAAAAAACCAACCACATATTTTAGAAGATATCAGAACGCGTATATTAGAGCATTGTAAGATACAAATAGTATGTGCTATTAAGGCACTGACATACTTTCACCCATCCTTACAAACTAATAATGTAACAAAACACTGAAAACTTTGTTTTCAAAAGTTTCACAAAATTTATTTTAAACTCTTATCAATACAGCTGTTTCTGCTGATTGCCATTCTCAAGTGATCTATTCTTGGCATGCGTTTACACTTTATAGTCTCTAGTGAAATAGGTTGGGTGGATGAAATTAACACCGAATAGTGGTGTGTTGTGTGAGAGAAAGTGTTCAATAAAACTGAAAGAAGAATTCTATAAAACTGCCATAATATCAGCTACGATGTATGTAACTACATGTTGGGCAGTTAAAAAAAAGAGGAACAACAAATATATTTTTCTTCTTACTCCTCTTTATAAGCAATTCTGATTGTTCATTTTTGGATTGATACATCTATGAAAGGTTGTTAATCCTTTTTTTGCGCGGTCGTCCTATACTTTTTCTGTTGATTGGTGATTTATCTCTTGCTATTTTGACCACTTGGGTATCCCCCACGCTACTTGTGTGGTTATTCCATTATTTTTTTCTGTTTAGTGTCCATTCGGTTATACACTATACGTTGCATTTTCTTCTAGTGTCTTTACTCCTCTGTCAATCCCTCAGCACATTTGCTGTAATTCGTTGGTCGTTTCCTGTCGTTTCCAGTAGTCTTTGTGTTGTGGCTGTGTCGTGTCTTGTTTATGATGCATTATTGTCATTATTGGTGTTACACTGGCTTTATAAATTCTTGAATGCATCTGTGGTAATACGTCGGTTTCGCTATGTAGTGTTATTAAGGCATCCTGCCAGTCTATTTGCTTTTTGTATTTGATCTTTCACTTCTTTGACGAGACCTCCACAGCTGGACAATGTAACTCCAAGGTATTTTATTTCCATTATTTGTTTAATAGTGATGTCATCGATTTCTATTTTACATCTGATTGGTTCTTTGCTCATTACTATTGTTTTAGTTTTTTGTGCTGAGATTGTTATACTGAATTCCTTTGCTCTTATGAGCTATCAATCTTGCGTCATCTGCATAACAGAGTATTTCTACTTCTTTGTTTCCCATTTTCTATTTTCTTTCTTTGTTGACTCTTTTGATGATTTCATCCATGATTAAATTAAAAGAGTATAGAGTTTATTTCGCTGCATATGCCTATTGATTCTGTAAATTGCCCATTGTTGCCCTGTAAATGTTTTTGATAGTTTTTATGATATTAAGTAGAATTTATCTATTGTGTAGAAGATGGATTACATCTTTGAGTCTTACTTTGCCAAATGCTTTTTTTAAGTGAATCTGATATAGTAACGCTGGTCTATTATACTCTAGTGATTTCCAGTAATTTGCTTTATGATAAATATTGCAATAACAAATGTATGTAGTGAAAATGAAAATTTCGAATGAGTGGATTGACAACAAAGATAAAATTGAAGCTGGATATATTAGAATTATAGGGGTGATATCAATTGATGCCAAAATAAAAGAGATAGAAGCTTATGGAGAAATGTAATCAAGCAGCTGATTCCGGAAAGGCATAAAGACAAAAATAATAATAATAATAAGATTGTGCTGACATGACAATACATAAATTCCCTGGTTGGTCTCCCTGTTTATAACAATTCATGCGAAATGTTTTGGCTAACAAATGAACGAACGATAAATTGAAGAATAATGTCAAAACACCGTTGAGATAATATATGAAGCAGTGATTTGAAAGATATTTCAAAAAAAAATCGATACTGTTTAGCACAAATATTAAATGAAAAGATGGTAGTTAGCACACAGTATATTATGCATCCATAAGGTATGGCTTCAAAAAGATCACCACATAATTTAAGCCAGACCTACCCACAAAGCGTTTTGAACAGTCGATTATTCAATTTATATTTATAGGATCTCCATTCTGATGTGTTTTTATTGTACACAGAAGTTCCTATTAATAGCTAATGGTAACATGCTGGGTTACCTTTATGAATTGCAATAATATTTAAACCTTTTTCTTGACTTTAAAGAAAACAGTGCAACTTTAGGACGAAAACGGCACTTTAGCTTTAACTTAAATCAGAAGATGTAGTCTGGAAATATATACTTTTTTCTCGGCTATAAAATCATTTAGTAATAAAAAAAATGGTGGTGAAGGTTTCAAAGGTGAAATAGATTTTAAGTCATTTGCAAGTTTTGGAAAACGAATTTCGTTACTACTGAGATCTTAATTCAGAGTTAACATTTTTTTGTATATATCTTACAATTACCAAAAGAAATAATTTCTAGAAATTAAGTCCTATTTGACCATAAAAGATTACATCCATCTCTTCACATTGGAGAAATTTTGGATTAACTCATATCTTGTACATACGAATGTTTTCTATCGATTTCTGAGACGGATCTTCTTAGTAATTTACGAGGGAATAGTTGGAAATGAAAAGAAATATGTGCAACAAGTAAATGGATCAAATTATAAATGGTGCAGGGCTAATCTCAACTTAATGACATAGAAAGGCATCATTTGGTATATGGTCTTTTATAAAAGATATTTAATAAACTGTATTCAGCAGAGATATGGCCTGTTTCAATTGTTCAGACCATAGCTGAATACGTGATTATGAAAAACCTGTAACAAATTTCTTTGATAATGAATATAAATCAAAATATCCGTTCAGAAAACTAGTACTTTTATCCAAATAATTTAATTTAATAGCTCTTTATAGATAAATAAGAAATAAATATTGTTATAAAGTAATGTAGTAACGAACACTGGAACTTCTTTACATAATTTAACACCTCTATATCCTTGTTCATTCAACAGTTCGAATTTCTACTCTCATCATTCTTCATCACGTCTAGAACACCAAGGTCACGTCAGACCGTGTCTGATCTAATCATTCATAAATATTTCATTCTATTTTTAATACAAGTACTGCCCACGTTTTCTTGCTGTACTCGTTTTCAATACAGCCCAATAAAACCATTTACTTCAAATTTCTTGTAGTAAGGATCTGATTTCAAAAAATGTTCAAAGTATTAATCTGTACAATTTAACTAAACGTTACTGTAATCTATGATTTTTGAATATACCTATTATATGTATATAGGGCCACCGAAAAAATAATAACTTAGAAGGAGGCCATAGAATCACTTATTTCTACAGGTCAGTAGTAGCATAGTCATGCTGCTGAATGATGTGACATTTTATCATTTATGGTTTGCGTTGTCAGTGTAAAGTTTCGTTTTCTTATATTTTAATAAAACATTTTTGAGAAAATTAAATCTTTCTTTTTTATGTAGGCTTTAAAGCCTGTTTCTTCTTCAATATTAGCCTAATAAATTGTTTAAATTATCGCACCATCTTTTTCTTGGTCTGCCAATAGTTCTTCGTCGATTTGGTGACTTATCTCGTGCTATTCGTACTATCCTATCCTCTGCCATTATACTAATGGAGGGGTGCTCAAACGGTCGATCGCGAGTGCTTTTTGGGTAGATCTCGAGAAAAAAAAAAATTTTAATAAGTAGGTAGGTAACTAAACTACTGTCAGCAGAGTTAAACGTTTTTATTAATACTGAACTATACAAATACATAGAATGCTTGACTAAGCATCATTGCAATTCAAAGAAGTGGGGACAACAAAATACTGTCCACACAGCATATTTTATATTTACATATATTAACTAATTATTTTATTAATTCAATATTTATTATAATTATTAATCAAATTTGGGATGATATTCTATCAACTACAAAAATGTATTACGTAATAAAATAACACTGCTTGCGGCAAAAGGTGGCTTTATCAAAGGAACGCGCGGCACTTGTCAAAGAAAAGCCGTGTTGTTTCTAGACGAGAGACAGTACAGTCTAGTTTCGGGCGGCGCTTTTGACGGAAACATTCGAGACTTTCGTTCACTCCGATATAAATGTTGCGCCTGCAGGAAGCAGGAATTGGAGTTATTCTGAATTGTAACTTGATAGCGATCCTACGTCGCGTCGATACAAAGTTTATTATTATTAAATGGTGGAAAATGAGTGCAGTGAAGAAATCTAAAACGTATCATTTTAATAAGGATTGGGAGGAAGAATTTTTCTTTTCTATGCAATACTTGCAATACTTAAGCGTGGTAACTTAGAGAGGCATCATAAAACGGTTCATAAAAACTATGAAAAGGATTTTCCGCCACAGAGTGAATTAAGAAAACGAAAAGTAAGTGATTTGATATCTTATTTAAAAAAAGAACAATCCATGTACGACCAGCCAAACAATCAAAAGCAGCTACTATCGCGTCATTTAAAATATCTCATATTTTGGCGAAACACAAGAAACCATTTGAAGATGGATCGGTGGTGAAGGAAGCATTTATTGAAGCGGGTGAGACTTTATTTGGAGATTTTAAAAATAAAACAGAAATCATGTCTGCTATTAGAGAACTTCAGTTATCTCGTCCGACTGTCACAAGGCGTATTGAAGTCATGAGTCAAGACATCGCAGATAAACTGAAACATGATATCATGGAATGTACATACTTTTCTTTACAGTTCGACGAATCCATCGATATGACAGACACTGCCCAGCTCTGTATTTTTATTCGGATGGTATTCAATGACATGTTGGGTAAGGAAGAATTTCTGACAATCATTTCTCTGAAGGGGAAGACCCGTGGCGAAGATTTATATGACGTTTTCTTAAATTTTGTAAAAAACTACGAGCTACCAATATATAAATTAATGTGCATTACAACAGATGGAGCACCAGCAATAACTGGAAACAAAAACGGTTTTGTGGCATTGTGTCGAGCTAATGAAGAATGCCCTTCATTTTTTTCATTCCATTGCATTATACATCAACAAGTTTTGTGTTCAAAAGTTTTAAACACGGAGGAAATTATGGGCATTGCAACAAAAATTGTGAATTCCATCCGTGCACGTAGCTTGCAACGGCGGCTCTTTCAGTTGCAGTTGGAAGATAGGGAGTCAGCTGAACACACTGATTTAGTTCTTCACACGGACGTCAGGTGGTTGAGTCGCGGAAAATTCCTAGAATGGTTTCAAGAATTATTGCCCGAAACAACAGCTTTTCTAGACGAAAGAGGTGATGACACTCAGATTTTCAAAAACGAAAAATGGCTAAATGATTTGGTGTTTTTGACTGACATCACAATGCACTTAAACACCGTTAACTTGGAGCTTCAAGGTAAAGGAAAAACTATTATTGAGATGATTAGCGCAGTAAACGCATTCAAAAGTAAATTGCAACTTATGATAGATCTACTGAAAAGAAAGGATCTGAAACATTTTCCGTCTTTGAAAGCAAGGATTCCTTTTGAAAGCAAGGATTCCTCAGTTGAATTATGATACGTATGAGGCTGAATTATCAAATATTTTGGGACAATTCGAAATTCGTTTTTATGATTGCAGTAAATTGGAAAATATAGCATCATTTATGAGTTATCCTTTTTCATGTAAAAACATTGAGGAATTAGCTACTGAAATAGCAAGTCAGTTTAATATGAACTCATGTTCTGTTGAAAATGAGTTAATGCAGATTATATCAGATATACATCTCAAAGCTACAGTATCTGATACAAATTTCTGGCGTTTTATATCTGAAAATAAATATCCGAATGTAAGGCAAATCGCCCTTCAACTGACGGCATTTTTTGGGTCAACTTACTTGTGCGAGTCTGCATTTTCTGAAATGAAGATAATTAAGTCAAAATATCGCAATCTACTAACTGACGATCATATGACATCATGTTTGCGATTAATACTCAGTGGTTACGTACCATCTTATGAAAAGTATGCTGAGGACATGCAGTGCCACGCTTCAACATCCAAAGCCACTCCTTAGTTAAGTTTAACACCATATGTAACTCTTTTGTTTTGTAACAACAAATAAAGTCGCAATTTTGAATAACTATGAGTTTTTTCATTGATATTGTAGAGAAGAACCTAACTAAACCTAACCCAAACCTTGACTAAAATAATGTACCTATATTGTGCAGAAAGCTAATATCTATATATGCTACGGTACGCCCTACCTAGGTAGGTAGGGTGTATCGTATATGTACGACAACCCTGCATCACACACACTTGCAGTCTCTCAGAGTCGATCGTAAGTAGTCTAAAAATATTGAGGTAGATCGCGCCAGCAGTTCAAGTTTGAGCACCCCTGTACTAATGTATTCGTTCCTCTCCTGTTTCTGTTTTGTCAACCATCTATTTATGTCTTCTATATTGCATGCTCTTCTTATGTTTTCGCTTCTCTCCCTATTCAACAGACTTTTCCCTGATATTCGTCGGAGTATTTTTATCTCTGTTGTTTCTAGTAGTCGTCTCGTTTTAGATGTGTCAGGCCTTGTCTCCGCCGTGTATGTTAATATAGGTCTAATTGCCACTTTATAGATTCTTGTTTTTGTGTCTTGTCTTAGGTGTTTGTTCTTCCAGATTGTGTCATTAAGAGATCCCACCGCTTTACTTGCTTTTAAGCATTGTTGTAGTACTTCTTCAACATCTCCGTAGCTAGTTATATCTATTCCCAGATATCTAAGCCTTGTTCCTGCTTTATTATTTCCCATCAATTTCGATTTTACATCGTAGTGGGTATTTACATGTTGTCATACATTTGGCCTTTGGTCATACATGGCCTTTTTGTACTGCTTGTATTATTTCGTCCATTATATTAAAGAGAAGTGGGCTTAACGAGTCACCCTATCTGACTCAGCTTTGTACTGGTATACACTGTGTTAGTTTTCCATTTATCTTTGGCTGTATTCGATTATGTAAGTAGATGTTTTCGATGGTTTGTATAATATTAATTGGTATTTATTAAAGTTATTCTTGACTTGCGTCAACATTTTCTGTCTGTAAACCTTTGAATGTTGCTACTGGAACATATGTTACAAGAGTGTACAATTTGTTCACAGAATCTTCATCATCGTTTCTCCTTCTGGAAAGACGTACACGTACTCTGAAAGGAACATTCCTAATTCCTTTAGACCATAGTTGTTTGTTAAGTCTCGTGTCAACTCTGACATCTGGGGTACCCATCTGTTTTAAAGCAAATTGACGAATAGCCTTAATAGCACGAGGGGCACGTTTTTTGAAACTAATACCATGTAACCTCTTGTGAAGATTTACGGTATATTCTCTAGTTACTACTTCATTTATGGCAGATTTGCCTTTTTTATCACCCTTCTGCTTGGCCATACTTAACTTACTCAAGCTACTGACGTTTGAAAAAGAACAGTCAATTGTACACTCTTGTAACATATGTTCCAGTAGCAACATTCAAAGGTTTACAGACAATTAATTGGTATGTTTCTTTTATACAATAGGTGTAAGACTTCTTCGACTTGGATGCGATCGAAAACCTTTGCCAGTTTGCTACAGCCTTTTCTGGTTTATTGTACTCGATGGCCTTTTCTCTCTCTATGTAAAAGTATATAGCTATAAAATGATAATTTAATAATAATACAAAATCACAGAAACTGGGTATTCAATATATTTTTGATGACTGAAGAAAAAGCAGGATCAGTCCCATCTCCAACTAAGAACCAACTCCATCTTAGATACCTATTTAATTACGATTTTAATTTAAAATATGTAGTGATTTATATGGCCACTTGTAAAAAGTTTTGTATATTCGCCCTCAATTCGCATGGAAAAACTAAACAACATCTTGCAAGTGTTATTTTGTATGTCGCAGAGAAGTGTTAGTGTGTGTTCAAACTATACTAGACATATCAAACTGAAGACTTCAAATAGTATTATATGCATTTTGAATATAATTTATTTATTAAAAGGATTTTTTTTCTTTTTTTTTTTGGCATTCGTCTTCTTGTGCCGTCTTCTAACGAAGGTTGGCGATCACTTCTTTAAACCCTTCTCGATCTTTTGCAAGGTGAAATATCTGTTCAACACTGAGGTTAGTCCAATCTCTGATTATCCTCAGCCAAGATTTCTTCTTTCTTCCCAAGCCTTTTCCCTCCTCTACTCTACCTTGCATGATGACTTGTAGCAGAGAGTATTTATCGTTTCGGAATATGTGGCCCAGATACGATGTTTTTCTTATTTTAATTGTGTTCATAAGCTTTCTGCCATGTCCAACTCGTCTTAACACTTCCTCATTTGAGACTTTTGCAGTCCAATGAATCTTCAAAATACGCCTATATAGCCACATTTCGAATGCCTCCAATTTTTTTATAGATTGGGCTTTCAGAGTCCAAGCTTCTACCTCATATAGTAGTTGCGACCAAACATAACATTCGACGAACCTCAATCTGATGGCCATACTCAATTTCTTATTTGTAAACATTGACTTGTATTTTATAAAGCCTTTTCGAGCTATTTCTATTCTGACCTTTATCTCCTGCTCTTGATCTAACTGTGAGTTTATAATTGCTCCGAGGTATTTATATTTGTCGACTCTCTGTAGGGGTTTACCCTCCAATGTCAGTTGTATGTTGTCAACAGGGTTTTTTGAGATACCCTTGAGTTTTTTGATGACTTTTTTTGGCATACCCATGACCATTTGTAATAAACCATAAAATTTGTAATAAATCGAATCTTTAATTGTCAAATATTCTTCTAATATTTTATTTCGAATTTAATGTCCATATTTTGTTGGTTATTTTTCATGCAGTTTTTAATTTAAACTTGCTTAGAATAAATATATGATGACTAGAAACGAATTAATCAATGGTGCGGCTGTATTGAGTGGGCAACACAACTACCTACAAAAACTGTTAAAGATAAGTATCAAGATGCAATGTTTGTTTATTGTTATGCGCATAGAGTCAATTTGGTTTTAAAGTGATCAGTGGAACATATTAAAGAGTATAATTTTTTTTCAAACGTTATCAGGACTTGCTGCATTTTTTTCAAAATCAAATCATTCAAAAAAGGGCTGTTGCTTTGGATAAATTAGTACAAAAACGTTTACCCAAATTAGCAGCAACAAGGTGGATTTATGCTGGTAAAGTCGTTGAGGCTGTTTCTTGTATTCGATCAGAGCTTCGCGAACTTAACAAAATGCATACTGATACAGCAACATGGGATGGAGGAAAGGTTTTTACACTACGATGCAACAATTTAAAATTCTTTTTTAAGTTTATTTAAGATTATTCTACCAAAATCAGTTTGTTTGATATTTTACAGAAAAAAATTGTATGACATTGGATTTTGCACGAGAAAGGTTAATGAACTCGAATTTTTGCAATTAGAACGCAATAATTAAGAAAGTCTATGGTCAAAACAAAAAAAAATTGTAAATGATGATGTCCCCAAATCCAATTAGAGTCAACGAATTAACAATATTAACGATGAGAAATAGTCATCTTATCGACGACTTTTTCTAAAATTTTTGAGAATATGATTATTCAACTTAAAAATAAGTTTTCTGATTTAGAGCATTTATAGTGTTAAAACACTATATGACATTGACAATTTTAAAAATTATGCAAACAAATTCCCAGATTCATCAAGATGTAAAGCTATGTGGACAAAAATTTAACACAGTTAAGTTAAAAACAGAATTGACAGTTCTTTATAATGATCCAGACTATATTAAAAAAATGTACAAGAATTGTATCAATATTTAAAATTTTCAGAGCTTGATAATACATTTCCGGAAGCTTTTAAATTGGCAAACCTGTTTTTAATAATTCCGGCTAAAAACATGCCAAAGAAACACAAAATTGCAAGATCGAATTTCCAATGAGAAACGATTTTTAAATGGATTAATGACAAAACCCTCTCTCTACAATTCTGTTAACATTTTTGCAAATAAAGGAAATCGCCGAATTGAATTAAAATATAAACAATGGTTTTTCTTTTTCCTATTTGTTCGTTTCTTAATTTGTGTTAATTTTATAGGAGAATATTCTGTTTAATTTATTTATTGTTTATATATATATATATATATATATATATATATATATATATATATGTATGTATATATATATATATATATATGTATATATATATATATATATATATATATATATATATATATATGTGTGTGTGTGTGTGTGTGTGTGTGTGTGTGTGTGTGGAGTAGGATTTCTTGTCAAAAAGTATATCACACCATACATTTCTACACATAAACGCGTTTCTGATAGAGTAGCTTACATTATAATAGACCTAGATAATAAAACTCAGATCAAGGTTATACAAGTGTATGCTCCCACAACACATCAGAAAGAGGTAGTTGAAATGTTCTACGAAGATTTGATAACAGCATTAGAAGAAAATGATACAAAGTATACCATCATTATGGGGGATTTCAACGCAAAATTGGGTAAAAAGGAAGACAATATTGACAAAATAGGGATGCATGGTTATCGCACACGAAATGAAAGAGGAGAAAAATTATATAACTTCTTAGAACAAAAAAATTTATATGCCATGAACACACACTTCAAAAAACCAACAAATCGAAAATGGACGTGGATATCTCCCGATAAAAAGACAAAAAACGAGACCGATTACTTCTTGTGTGTGAACAAAGACTTTTTAAAGATATAACTGCTCTAAATCGATTCACAACTGGCAGCGAGCATCGCCCTTTCAGAACAAGGATTCTTATTAAACAGACAAAAACCAGTAGAAACTAGCCACATAATTATTGTAATCAGATAGATCAAACTAAAATACGACAAAAGGGAGATAAGTACAGATAAGTCTTAAGAAAGAATTTGTAGAACATTATCAACAAGAATATTCCGACATGAACACAATGAATAAAGAAATGCAACGAATACTCTTGAAAGCAGGACTGACTGTTGCAAAGAAAACGAAAAATAAAGAAGACCGAATAAGTAAAGAAACAAAACGGTTGATGGAAAAGAGATGCAGACTTCTACACGAAGGAAAGCGAAACACCAATGGTTACAAAGAATTGAATAAACAAATAAAGAAGGGAGTAAAGGAAGATTTAAGAATCTATAATGAAAACAAGGTAGAACATAAACATAATAGAAAAGAACCGAGGTCTGACATGCTTAAGATCAAACTTAGGAAAGCCTATAATAATTTCATTGAAGGATAAAGATGGAAAAGAAATAAGAGAAAAGAACGAAATCCTAAAAGTTACTCAAACATTTTACAGTGATTTATATTCCTCAAACAAGAACCCAGATAACACTGCGAAGGAAGATCTTAAGAGAAAGATAACGAATGTCAACTCAGAAATACTCCTTAACATAGAATTAGATGTCAACTAAAGAACAATAAGGCTCCGGGTCCAGATGGAATACTTGTAGAAATGTTGAAGGAAGCGAGTGAAATTACTCTCGAAGAATTGAAATTTTTTTACAACCAATGTCTTCACAGAGGAGTAGTCTCAGATGATTGGAATGAAAGTTTGACAATACTTCTCTTCAAAAAGGGAGACTGGGGAGGTCTGAAGAACTATATGGCAATCTCCCTTCTGTCCCAAATGTACAAATTGTTTATGAGAGTAATAACTAACAGGTTAACGTCGAAGCTCGATAGCTATCAACCGGTAGAGCAGGCAGGATTCCGAAAGGGTTACAGTAGTACAGTGGATCATCTTCTTACAGTCAGAACTCTAATAGAAAAAGCCAATGAATATCACTTGAACTTATACATTGGCTTCGTTGATTATGAAAAGGCATTCGACTCCACAGAACTTTGGGCAATAGAGAGAGCCTTGAATAACTGCAGGATAGACTCCCGATACAGAATGCTCATACATAATATTTACAAGAAAACAATGAAAATACAAATAGATGCGAAAACCAAAGCTATACCAATCAACAGAGGAGTTCGCCAGAGAGATGTTACCTCACCAAAGCTATTCACACTCGGACTGGAGGACGTGGTCAAAGACATTAACTGGGCAGATAAAGAAATAAATATTCCTTTAGTAATATTCGCTACAAGTTTCAAATAACTACAGACCATGATGATGCAACTATTTCAATCTTAAAATGAACTTAAGAAATACAAAACAAAAATAATAAAAAATACCCCAAACATTAGAGAAATAACGTTGAACAATATAAATTTAGAAATAGTAAGCGAATACATCTACCTGGGACAGATAATGAAAGTTAACAAAGAAAATCAAACTGCCGAAATTACCAGAAGAATAAGATTAGCGTGGCCAGGATTTGGAAAACTGAGTTAGATCTTGAAAAGCACTAAAATAGAACAATATTTGAAAACCAGAATTTACGATCAGTGTATCCTCCATATACTCACGTATGGCTCATAGACGTTGACACTCATTAAGTCTAACATGGATAAAATAGTAAAAGCACAAAGAGCGAGGGAAAGATCAATGCTCGGGGTAAGACTTATAGACAAAAAAACAAATGTGTCAGAAGCAAAACGAAAGTAAAAGACGCAGGAGAACATGCTGCCAAATTAAAATGGAGCTTTGCAGGACACAATGTCCGACTGAAGGATAAGAGATGGAACCACGAAATACAGCAATGGAGACCATGGTTAGGAAAGAGAAGCAGAGGAAGACTACAAATGAGATGGGCGGATGATATTAAGAAGATCGGAGGACACAACTGGAAGCAAGTGGCGCAAAATAGAAGACACTAGATTGATTTGGGGGGAGGCCTATGTTCAGTGTTGGATTACTTAAGGCTGAAGAAGAAGAAGATATATATATATATATATATATATATATATATATATATATATATATATATATACAGTAAAACCTCCCTTAACCGAAACCGTTTTAACCGAAACATCGTTTAACCGAAACGGATTCAGTTCAGTTTCAATAATTTCGTCAATAAAAAGTAAATTTTTATCGCAAAACGTAAACAAAACCATTAATTTCACTCACCGATTGATGCCTGTGTGTGTTGGGAAATCGCAAAAACCAAGAGCTCTAAAATATATTTCCGAAAAAGCACTTCCAGTTTTTTATAGAAGCCAAAAAAGCTCATGGATGTAGACCACTTTATTTTTAGAATGGTTGGAAAATGAATTCGTCCCAAGTGTAAAATCCTTTTTAAAATCAAAAAATCTTTTAATCAAAGCATTGTTGCTTGTTGACAATGCGCCAACTCACCTTCAAAATCTACAAAATGGTGACAATTGTCAGATTTTTGCCACCGAATGTCACGAGCTTAATTCAGCCGTTGGAGCAGGGAGTAATAGAAACATTCAAGAGACATTATAGAGGAGCATTCTTAAGACATCTGTTATTACAGGAGATGAATGAATCCAAAAGTGTTCCCGAAATTCACAAATGTTTAACAATGAAACATGTTGTTTATTGGTATATGTGCTATATCGTTCTTCATCCAGACATCAGATGACGACCCAACTGCCAGACAACAGGCAGCACGAGACCGCGACGAGATTTTCAATGCCTAAGGCGCTGGTTTCTCTGAACACACGTCAGCGGCGACGGACAACGGCTGCCGTCAACGTTTGAATGCTATGTCTAAAAGTTTATGCACTTGGTTTCTCAGACACGCCAGCGGTCACGGCTAGCATCAACGGTTGGCGTTTACCCGCTGCGTGTGTCGGTTCATATGGTATCGAAGCATTGCAGCGGGTGGACGTTATGACGGACGAAAGCAAAATAAAAAAAGAACAAGTAAAATACATACAAATAATGTTATAATTAATTTAAACATAATTTTTAATTATAACAAGTATACAATTCGTTTCTTAAATGCATTGCTGCTACAACAGCATTTCCACATTAAATTATTGGGGACGCTGTTATTGGTATTGCTGTTAATATGAATGTTTTCGGTTTTGACATCTATTAACATATTATGCAAACAGCAAATAGCAAGTATTACATAATCAATTGTGCTTGGTTTAAGCATTATCGGCGTATGGAATACTCGAAAAGTGTTTGATAGCATTCCAAACACATTCGGAAAATAAATGTCCCATTTTCAATTTGTTCTCCTAATTTTGATTTAGAAAAAATACCGCATCTCCCTCTTTTCCATAGGTTCCAATATCGACATAGAGAAATTTACAATGTGCATCTACTAAGGCTAACAAAACAATGGAAAAAATGTTTGTAATTGTAGAATAAGGATCCATTGTTCAATGGACATTGTATACGACAATGTTTTTCATCTAAAAAACTCCATTTATCTAAAAAATCTTTGGCAACACCTTCCAATTTGCTTTTTGTTAATTTTGGTAAATGTAGAGGTTTCATATGTTTACAAATCGCTTTTATTGTGTTTTCCAATATTTTTGATAAGTCTCATTTGATATGGGACCACAACATGAAAAAAAACACAGACGCTGTCACAACTCAGGCAAGAAACCAAACTACGTGGAAGTATATGTCCCAAATAACAATTCTTACCCAAGTTTAATCACAAAGAAGAACTGTAACCAACGAAGAAAAAGAAGCAAGCGTGGAACGTCCTGCAGATTTAAACACTAATTTAAAAGAACCCGAGATTGTAGAAGGTACACCAAGACGAACAAAAAATTGCTCAAAGTTCTCGATTAGATAATCAACAAGCTTTCACTCTCTCAGAAAAAAAGTTAAAAACATCTCATGAAAATTTGATCAGTATTTTGGAAAAGATGCAGCAAGTGAATGATCAGTTGTTTGAAAAATTTTTAACGCAGACAGAAACTGTACCAGAAAAATCCGCTATTCAAAAATTTTTCGAGTCCATGGCTGATACTGTTTCAAACTTTACACCATATATTATTGCTGAAATTAGGTTACAAGTTTGTAAAATAGTAACAGAGATGGAACTGAAAATGCATAACAAACATTGGCTGTTTCTGTGATAGTCAAAAATATTGTATGAATTTTTCATTATCACATTTAAAATGCATATGAATTAAGTTACTAAATGTCCTTTCATTATCTCTATTTTTAAATATATTGTGAGTCTGTCTTCTTTTCTTTAAGTTCTAATTATTAGTTCAATATATTCCCCTTCTTCAAGAAACAGTTTCGTCAACATTTTTTTCATTATCATTTTCATTATTTATAAAGTCTTTTGTATTTTTAATCTAACCTAATAATTGACGTCTATACCTATTGATATCTACCAGCAAACTGACTAATTCTAGAGAAACCACTCAACCGTTACCGACGACGTGTGGACGTTAGCCGCAACGTCCAAACGTCGACGGCCGCGGCTTACGTCTGTTCAGAGAAACCAGCGCCTTAGAGATATTTCTAGGTTCTTAATTTTTGTTGTCGTTGCAAGTTTTTTCCTTTTTAGATTGCTTTACGTTTCGTCCAACAATCAAATGGGGCAAACTATGGCGTTCTGCAAATGAACGATGGAGAGATATAGCTTCAAAACATTATTGTCGAATGAAAACGCAAAAGAAAATAGAAGATCATTAAAAAAGCATGTTAAACTTGTTTATTTTCTTTTATTTTATTATTTTATTCTGTATTTACTTATAAGAAAACATTACGAAATCACCTGAGTATTTTTTAATACTAATACTTTGACCAAATATATTATAAAAAAACTGTTATTTTTAACCGAAATTAATTCTTGTTATCCGAAACGGCTTCCCCCCAATTATTTCGGTTAATGGAGGTTTTACTATATATATATATATATATATATATATATATATATATATATATATATATATATATATATATATTATATATACTATTACATATTGTTTGGGAATAGTGATTCGTTTAGTTTTATCCCAAACAATGCTCTAGTCGCTCAATCAGTACATAAAATAATATAAAATAGCTAAAATAAATAAAAAATTATATTTAGAAGGTTCAAAATAATTTTTTTAGTAAGATTTTTTACATTATCTGGTTTTGGTGACACTTTTAAAGAAGTCACGCGTCGCCACTGCGATATATACTTCTTTCTTGATGCATGTTTGCGACTGATTTTGCATATTGGACATACTTAGTTAGAAACCAAGTGATCGAGAATAAGCAAAACTTTCTTATCCAAAGAAATAGTCGTGTTTTATATTATTTAATTTTTTTTTTGTATAATTAACGTATATGCAGATTTGCATATTCGATTGATGCGTATACAATCCAAAAAAAACTTATGGAAATAACAACGTGATAGCGATTCTCCTACAATAATAAAGTGGTTAATTTAGTATGTAAGTTTTAATACATTGGACCTTTCCCACGCACTGATCCATCGAATAAAAAGCGCACATAAACAAATGCCACAACGTCCCAAATACTAATTAATAAATGACAATATAAATTGTATACATCAACATAAAACCCATCTGAATAGACCATCGAAATGCGCTTTAATTTACATTTTATTGGAGAAACAACACACAGACATTTATACATACAGAACCGTCTTTGAATCGCGCACTAAAAACAAAAACATGCTGTAGTAAATAAGTAACATAACAAGGATTAACATATAAAAATTTTCATTTACTACGTGGTATAAATATACATATTAGTATTGACTAGTTTATTAATAATAAATCCTGTTTAGAAGAATTTGTAGTTTACTATCATGTATGTATATAAAGACAAAACACTCATACGCTATCGAATAACTTTGGTATTGTAGAATCATCAAATGCAATGATAATCACCATACTATTCGATAAAAATACGAGTGGCAAAGCGACGCCCAACCCAAGGAAACCGACCACTGATAGTGCCCTATAATATGATACTAAAGTATTCATATTTTGTCACCTCAAATAAAACTTGACAATTAACACGAAAGTATGAACATACAGAAAAACAACAAACAATCTATAACTGTATGTATCATTAGCCCTGAAGTATCTGTCGGATAAAAATTTTTGAATCCGAATGTTGAACTTTCCGTGATACCATAGTGATCAAATTTAGCTAGTAATCGATGTTTGGGAACACAGGCGAAAGCTTTGTCTAAATAGACTACATCAACAGGATGCTGATTGCTGAAGGCCAATCGTTTACACAATGAAGTAAGTCTGCGATCGTCAAACGACCTTTAATAAAGCCAAGCTGTTGGTGAGAGATGACATTTTCTTGAAGGAGAAATTCATGACATTGCTTCCGAAATAATGGATTCCATGACTTTACCAGCAATAGGAACCAGGCTGATTGAACAATAATTATTGCAATCAAGTTTATGTCCTTTCTTGAGTATAGGAGTAATCGAAGACAATTTCCAGGAGGAGAGGAGGGAACCCTGATTAAAAGAAGCATTCATTCAGCAGCTACAGATTCTGCAAAAATTTTTAAGGAAAAAGGAGGTTAGTCCGTCTAATCCAGATGATGAATTATTGCGTAGTTTTCATAAATGATTTTTAATTTAATTAATCTCAGAACAGACTACAAACATCTAAATCCTGGAATGAAGAAGAAAAATCGTCTCCATAACAAAACTAACCAATGAATGATAAAAAATAAATTCGTGACCAGAGACCTCCTTCTCTGTTCTTTATCCTTCGCAACAATGTGGTGACGTTATGGTTTCCACGTAGAGAGAGAGAGAGAGAAGAGAGGGAGAGAGATAGAGAGAGAGAAAGAGAGTAACCGGTGATGCTCTTTATTTGGTCTGACCATCCAAGTGGCGGTCTTCCTCGAGTTTTTTTACAATCTACTTTTTTTAACCACCAATCTCTTCTTGCCTTCCCTTCATCTGGCTATGTGTCCAAAATAACTCAATATATTTTAGTGGATGATTGAAGTAAGCCTAGTGGTGATGTCGAGTCACACATTTCATACTCACATTTCAAAGGCCGTTATACTTTGTGAGTTCGACTTTTTGTTGGTCTAAGTTCTAAAGCGTAGATAGGGATAGGAAAGATATCTACCCGTACCAAGCATAGTTTGGTGTTCTAAGTTATGAACGTATCTTTTGAGATTTTAGTAAGTTTGGCCGTTGATAACCTTGCCATTGTAAGGCTCTTCGACGTGTTTCTTCCTCGCTTCCTCCATTGTTTGTAATAAGAGAGCCCAAGTAATTGTAGCATATCCTGCTACATTTCTTATTTCCAACTGTTTATTTCTAGTTCGATATCTGATTTTCCGATCACCGACTGTTATTTCTCCTTGAAATCCATCGAATACAATGTGCATGATATGTTTGTTAGATATATTGAATAACGTGGGAGGGATTATATACTTGACGAAAGCCGATTCTTAATTTGAAGTTATTGGAAAATGTGTTTTTCACTCTTACGTTTGCTGTGTTGTTGACATATAGTTGTTGTAGTAAATTTATTAGATGTCCATTTTTTTAGCATGCCCCCATTTTATGCCACTTTACATTGTCGAACGCTTTCGAATATCCTGTGAAGCACAAATAAGTTTCTAGATTAAATTCTCTAGATTTTTCCACTAGAAAGCTATCATAGGAATAATATCCATAGAACATACAATATCTATTTATTTTATTCCCCTTAAATCTAGTAGGCGATATGACAAACAGAATAAATTACATAAGAAATTATTAAATGTTGTTTTTTAATGTTTCATATCTATCATTCGTCACATTTGTCAATAGGATTAAAAAGATTTTTAATCAACTGAAAATATTTGATGATACATAGCGAAAATATTTAAAATGCATTTAAAAATGATGTTTCATATTAATTGTCTTTCCGTTGTTGATTTAGAGAAATTCGGTTCTACTACATATTTTTTTTAATTTATATAGATCCCCGCATGGTTGTGAGTATCGAAAGATTGATGGCGACTTTATTAATAGACGAGAAGGGTTAACCGATTCGGTTCGTAACAACTAATATACTTAAGTATATTGTTTAACTGCTAGTTAAATTGTATACAGTTATAATCATTATCCGTGAAATCAATTTAATCAATCGGAATACATCAGCTAGATTGGATTAATTCAATAAAGACGATTGGGGAGAAGGATGCCGTTAATAAAAATGTTAACTTTGTAAATAACGGTTTCCACTAGCGAAACTAAATTAAAGCTAAATATATATATATATATATATATATATATATATATATATATATATATATATATATATATATATATATATATATATATATATATTATTGTGATATTTAAAGTCTTGGTGCGCCAAGCAATTAAATAGCTAATTAATTAATTAATTAAAATTATTTAAATGATATGACTATGATTCTATCACACTTTTTATTTTCTTATCTCAGGGTTAAATTCGTGCTTCAATATCTATGCTATTACATGTGAAAGGTAAGGTCCAAAGAATACTGGACTAATAAAAAACATATAGGATCTAACGTTATATATTGAAATAAAAATAATGAAATAAAATTCACACTCAAATGTTTTCAATAAACAAAATCTCATATAATGATTCTCAAAATTTTGTTCTACGTACGTGAACCTTCAAAATTAATGGTACAAACAATATTAGTTGAAATCTCAAAATCCAAATATTATTCTAAATCTCCTAATCAAAATATTTATATCCTTTCTAAATTAAGTGTAAAAAATTGTGTTATCAATATAAGAAAAAACTGCAGAAAACAAAACTATCTCTCTCTGATGATGAGTGGTCCAAATCCTTGTTCCTTGTAGACTATACTATTTACTCGTAGCCGCTCCCTAGGTAATCAGCAATCTTACAACAAATTATTGCAAGTTTATCGTCCTTAATGATCTCCTTCAAATGCACGAATCGTTCAAATTATGCTAGCTTCTTCTTCTCTCAATAAACTGAATCTCTCGTTGGCCTCAGTGAAAACTGACTCTTGGAATATCTTTTCTTTATGATAAACTGAATCTCTCGTTGGCCTGAACAGTGACTCTTGGAATATAAGTAGAAAATATAACTTACAATCTTTTACTGGATCAGCTTCTGTCAGATACACTAACTCCACAAAAACTCACTAAGATTCAACACTAATGCTTGCTACCTCTCGGGAACCGTCAGAGAACAATCACTGTTCGTCTTACAGACTTGGAAAACCAACTGACTATCTTTTTTTGTTTCAAAAACTAACTAAAGTCTCATTCTTAAACCAATCATCCCACCTTTTTCAATTTCATTCAATCAAAACGCGTCATCCATCTCCCATTTCTTCTTTTCGATAACACACAAATTTTTACCTACAATTATAAAATTTCCGAACATTATTTAAAAACTAATCTTTTTCCACCAATTCTTAAAAACTAACAAAAACCTATCTTTCTAAAATCTATTCTATTGTCCTAATCACTGCACTAATGTATTTGGAAAACCCGGTTCAATTGTCTTATGGATTTCACTTCAGCTTATTCACGTCATACAAATATATTTTAACAAAGAAAATCATTTATGCATATCTTACGTTTTGTTAAATACAGGTAATCTAAAATTAAAAGACTTTCATTCTTCGAAATGTATGTAGTTTATTGTTTGACTTATCTGAATTATTTTAATGTTTTTGAACTTTGAAATATTTTTAAACAAACCGATATTTTCTTGATTTTACATATCATAACAATGTATATAAATATTTTGAGGTAGTTTTATTTTTTTCAACATTTTCGTGCAAAAATCATCGATATCAGAAAAGAATAGTACGTTCAAAGCATAACGTGTGATTTTATTGAATAATTGTAATACTCATTAATGGAAGCAGTTCACTATGGAAGCAGGAAAAATCAAAGTTTGACAGGTTAGTTTTAAATTGTCAGTATTGTTTACAATTCAATAAATTGTTTTGCTGTTTTGAGAATGTTAGTTGACATGGACCGTATTTCAAGAAATCTGAGCCGAGATGAATGTGTGCAGGCAATTACTTTAACTGATGTAGGGTTAAGTTATCGTGAAATAGGCTTAAAGTTAAGAGTATCTCATACTACAATATCACGAGTCATTCAAGGTTTACGAGAAACAAACGACCATACTAGACGGCGTGGAGAAGGAAGAGGAAGACTCAAAACACCCCGCCAAGATCAGTTTATCAGACTTCGTGGTATAAGAGAACGTTTTGTCACAATGATACATTAACAAATACAAGTGGCAGATGTTCATAATATTCAAATTAGTAGATACACTATACAAAGGAGTCTCGCTGAACAAGATCTGCATGTAAGGATACCAGTCAGAGCACCAGTTTTAAACGTATATCATCGTAGAAGTACATTACAATTTGCCAGAGAGCACCTTGACTGAAATGTTAATGACTGGGAGCGTGTGTGGATCTAGGTATTGCTTATGTAGCTCACATAGATGTGTGAGAGTTATTCGACGCCCAAGAAAACCCGACATATCACCAACGTGCAACATATCACCTATTACTTTATTCAATGGAGGATCTGTAACGGTTTGGGGATGAATATCTCTTACAACGCGAACGGTACTTGTTGCTTTACTAAGAGGTTCCTTAACAAGTTAAAGGAGTATTAAAGACATTCTGTCTAATCATGTAGTTTCAGTAGCTCCTTACATAGGAAATAATTTTGTTTTCATGCATGATAATGCTCCACCACATGTTGCACGTGTGGTCCGTGGTTATTTGGAAGAGGTTGAAATACAAACCAAGAACTGGCCACCCTGCAGCCCTGATCTAAATCCCATAGAGAATGTGTGGGATATTATTGATCGCATCATTAGGGATACTTGAACATTTGGAAAAAATCCCTTACAAATCGGTTTAAAACACTTTGGTTTATATATAAAACGTTATATTAAGATATTTAATGACAATGACGATGTTAATGGATTTAACTAAAAGCGAACATACTGAACTCTTACTCGAACCTGGCGAATAATTTCTACCACATTCCGAAAAATAAGTCAAATAGAACTCAGCTATCACTGAAAGCGTACTCTCATGTCCCCGACAAAAATGTAAAATATTATACTACGTAATTAAAAGAGAATGAATATCATGGATTCCATCTATGTATCTAACTAATAAAGGGTTTTATTATCCACCTAATAAAGAGACTATATCAGCTATCATGATTGTGAAAATGGCATTTCAAAGGAAATATTCCTAATCACAAATATGTTTCCTCTGCATCTCGATTTTTCATTAAAAAAATCATGTCACTTAAATTTTATCCTATCAAACACCATAAGCATAATTATCATAACATTGTACCATTTTCAGCTAGATGAATGTACGAAAAGAAACGCTCAGTAGGTAGAAATATAAATACCCGTTTTAAAAAACACAGATAATCTAGATAGAACACCAAGAGTGACAAATGTTGAGATGGAAGTACGGTAAGATCTCCTGGTGAATATTTATTTTACATTTCATGAATGGAGCCTGGTTAACGGAGCGACAACGTCGGAATACATAAATACACAAACAATTTATTCATAAAACGCTTGGCTTGAGGAATATGGCCCCGTGCATACGAGAGTGGGCCCAAACGCAAGTGAATTGAATACGATAAGAGGCGTTCTGGTCGTAGGACGTACCGTATATACGTTATTATACCGGATCATAGACGTAGTATATTATAGTATCTGTACCTGTAAATTTGTAATATCTTATGAAATAAATTAAAAAATAAGTTTTATTCTGCGGTAATTTGCTGACAGTTTGCAAATTGTAAGCTCTACATATGCGCGAAAATAGACGAGTTTCTGAATGTATGAAAATTGTATTCGTCTTCGATTTTTATCTAAAATAAACTATCCCTATTCGTTTATAATTACATAATTTGAACAGATTTACATGAATATACTTAGCTTCAACAACGCTAATTTTACACAACAGTTTATTATTATTATTATACTAGAGAAGTCTCAATTAGCGAATAATATAAGCGTATGCTCCAATTTGGTTAGAGATAATCGAAAAAATCAATTAGGTCACTAACTTAAAAATAAAAATTATACATGTATTAAAACTGATTTCCTGTCTAATTTAAATATTAGGTTTATATGGAATTTAGCCACAATTGATTGTAATTAAAATTATATTTTTAACTAAATAAAGTTTCGACCATTCGAAATTCTAAAAAATAATGGTACAACCAACGAGATGTTAATAGGTTGTCTTACAAAATTGTCGTAATTGGTCTCGATCTTACAAACAATAGCATGTTTTTATCCTCAAATAGAAGAATATCAAATTCTGACTGTTTTCTGTGTTTTATTGTGTTATGTTTGTGCAGTGTGTATCGTTACTAGTTGCTGCCCATGCACCGACAGAGGAAAAGGAAGAGCATGTAAAAGATAACTTCTATGAGAAATTAGAGGAACTAATAAATAATCTACCCAAACAGGACATGCATATTATCTTAGGAGATTTCAATGCAAAGATTGGGAAGGAAGCAGCGTACAAACCAACAATAGGTAACCATAGTCTTCACGATGTCAGCAACGATAACGGAACAAGGTTAATAGACTTTGCAGCGTCCCACAACCTACTAATAAAATCGACAATGTTCGAAGAAAATACACAAACATGGGTCTCCAACGACGACGTCACAAGAAATCAGATCTATTATGTTCTAGTAGATGCCAGGAGGGGTAATAACTGTCTAGACGTAAGAAGCCTAAGAGGAGCTGATGGAGACACGGATCATTTTCTGGTAAAAGCGAAGATAAGGACAAGAATAGCGTCCAACACACAAGAATACACCAACACAATTATGGAATACCCAAGTTCTACGTAATAAGAAGACAGAACAGAAATTTCAAAAGGCTATAAAAATCGCTCTAACACAGACAGAAGACTATAACAACATAGACTCAGCTTGGAAAAATATCAAATTAGCGCTGATAAGCGTATCAGATGAAATACTAGGACACAAAAAGAAAACAACAAAAAAATGGTTCGATGATGATTGCTTGAACTCCATAACAGCAAGAAATATGGCTAGAAGGAACATGCTACAAAACCCCTCGCACAACAACAATGAAATGTATAGACAAAGAAGAACAGAGAAAAGAAAACTAATGAAAAGGAAGAAGAGGGAGTATCAGGAAAAATAATCAGATATATAGAAGAAAAAAGAAAGAATAAATAAGCGAAACAGTTCTTCAAAGGAGTCTCAGATATCAAGACCAGGCACCAAGCAAGAACAGGAAACTTCCTTCAAAACGACAGCGGGCAGCTTATTACTGATGACAAGAAAATCCTAAAAACCTAGAAGGAATACTTCTATCAACTATTGAACGACCAATCTAGCAGAAATACATCAAACATAGAGGTACATACAGCTGAAATAGAAGACCAATGCCCGACATACGAAGAAGTAATGCAGGCAATTAAAAAACTTAAAAATAATAAGACACCAGGTAGCGATGGTATACTCGCAGAGTGCTTAAAGCACGGAGGAGAAGCGTTGTACAGTTCTATATCCATGCTAATTCAAGACATTTGGCGAGAAGAAACAATGCCAGATGAATGGAAAGAAGGGAGTATTGTACCAATACACAAAAAAGGAAACAAAAAGCAATGTATTAATTACCCCATAACCATTGGTCGTCTGTGGGTCTTGTTTGAATATGCATTCAGAGGTCAAGTTAAAGAGCAATGGAGACATGACACAGCCTTGTCGGATACCACAATTTTTTTCGTCTAGCTTCATTTTCTGTACTTCATACAACACTTTTTCATGCTAGACTCTCTCAGAAGCCTTCTGGCAGTCGACCAAACATACTTTTTCTGGCGATCGGGGCATTTTTCAATGAGTGTTTGAATCGCAAACAACGCCTCTCTTATTTCCAAGGCCTACCTAAATCCATAATAAATGAATTTCTTTATATGAAACAGGTGGCGAAAGATTCAGAAAATGGATTTGGCAACAGAATATTTAAAAGAATCAGACATTTTGTGTTACTTAAAATACGTGTCTTTTATACAGCCAAATTTTCAGCTACCATGTGGGCCGAAAATAGTACGTCTTTTGAGGGTGTTGAAAAATGTTAAAATACCTATATTAAAGTAAGAAGTAGTATTATTCCTAAAAGAGTATACCGAAAACCAATACGTCTTTAAAGAACTTTAATTGAACATCAAATACGTCTTTTACAGGAAGGACCGCTTTTGAGATTGTAAAAAATATGTCAAAAAAACATCAAACCTGTATAACCTGTAAATTGCAGTTTCTTTAATAAATAAATTGTGTACGACTAAATGTCCAATTTCTGGTGAAGATTATACCTCTTTTCCTCAAAATCTAAGTTTTAGGAGATTCAATTTCCGGGAATTTTGTAATGGGCGGGAGCCAGTTCATGTATGGGTGTGGGAGCCAATTCGTGTAAGTTTGGAAGACAGTTAAAGTGCGCCGAGTTAGTGCTAAATTAAAATAAAGTTGAACATTGTGTATCTTTTATGGTTTTTTGTCCCGGTTTTATATCTTGTTGCAACTGTTATACACGACCAATCTTGCCAAAAACCTGAGTGCAGTTCGTAGGTGGTTTTCTCCTGTTCGTGGTTCCAGCTATATTCAACAATCACCAAAATTGGAGGTTACATATGACCATAGGGGAGTAACGACTTAAGCAAAATAGTGCGAATGAATGGAGCGAATATTTTCTGCAAAAACTTTCTTTTTTACAAACGGTTCCAATTGCTCGCTGTATTCCTTGTGTTCCCATTGACGTCGGGAACATGTTCGGCGTATTTCTTCGTTAGGAGTAAGATATTCATTTGATTGAGCAAAATAATCCAAACGAAAATTTCCTGTAATTGATCTAGATATTGAACAAGTCTGTTCTGTTTGAAATATTCTGCGCAAGTGAATACTCACCTTTACTTTAAACAATATAAAAGGTAAATTAGGTTCTATAGTCACAAAGTTAAACAATTATGATCGATGATAATAATTATCTCCAATCATCTAAATCCATGTTTCTGTAATTAAAAAAAACTTTTTGTGTAATCCAAAGTTAATTAAAATGTCTAATACTGAATTCTAAAATGCTGCATTATTCGGAATTAAGTAAACTGAAGGCATTTGAAATTGGGATATTTCGTCAGATATTAAATATATCACAAACATTTTACAAAATCCAAATCCTCAAGCTATATTGATTTGCGTTTTGATCTCCTAATTGGAAATTATTTAAAAAATTTGAAAACGGCTTCATATTTACATACGAAACGTCAAATAAAGAATTTGTTTTGAAATTATGGTTTATTCCTAATTATAAAATCTACAAAAAAAGTGAGATGCTATATGAATGCATTAAAAGCTTTAAAAAATTATACATTGGATAATATACTACGAAGAAAGGTTTACTATGTTTCTAAAATAAAAAGTTAAAGGCATATGCGGACTCTGAAGACGTCAAATATCACAGGTTACAAATAATCAACACTCGACCGGTATGAGTTCACCAACATTCAGTAAAAACAACAAAAAATAGGGAAGCTGTGTTAAAAGTTACCGGCAGTATTTAAGACTGACAAAAACAAGATTTATTAATTAACCTTTAACCATTTATGCTCCTGTCTACTACAGTTATATACCAAACAACAATGCCTCTAGCCATACCAAGTTGGGAGGTTAAATTAAAAAGTATACGCCATTGGTAATACGTTGACAGATTTACGATAGGCGACTGCACTTACTGTCGCTTTCGAACGACTGTTAATGACTTCATTCTTCATTCAATAGATTTTCGTGCCTTCCTTCGTCTCGTTTGAAGTAATAAAAAAATGCTCAGTGACTCAAACTTTTTTGCTCGTGTTACTGAGCATTATTCTTGTTAATCTTCTTTCCTAAAAGCTAATAGTTTATAATGTGAAGATATTTTGAAAATGGAAAACAATAAAATAAATATTCATGGCAGTATTCAAATAGTTTATGAATTCCACCGTACCCGGATAAATATATGAGAAGATGGCGTGCAAAAGCTTACAGGTTCACTAAAAAAAAAAGTTAAATAGATGAAAAACACAAATAATAGAAATTATACAGCTGTTTGTTCTGAACAAGTTATCATAATTAGCTTATTTGCCTTAGAAATCAACTCACTTAACACCTATAAATCTCAAATGAATGGTGTATTAAATAAATATTTAAAATTGGACATGTGAGTTTAGGTCCGGAGGATTAGGATAGCTTATAAACCATTCAAAATATGACTGAAGCATTAAGCAGTCTTATATTTTCAATGAAAGTAGTTTCTTATATAAAATATTAAATTTTCCCTACAACATATCAATCAATACAAACAACAACAACTTAATAAAATTTGATTTTACTCACAGATTCTTATTTATCATTATAATCTCCTTTATTCCTTAAAGTCCAACAAGTAAAAATGTTAAAGAAACATTCTTTTGCGCTAATTTTTAAACTTAAATAACATGGTCTTTTTAGAAACAGTCACATACAATATCCTCCTCTTCAATATTATAACATGTTTAACATTGTCAAAAACAATCTTTTTGTATCACTAAAAGAGTTCTCCGTTTTTCCACTCTTTCTCAAATAAAATTGTAAGCAGTCTATCACCATCCCTTTTCCACCAACTAAGTGAGTTATATGAATTTCTTTAATTGGATTTTTGAATATATGGTCCAACTTGAACCCTTCTTCAGTAATGTATACTTTGCCAGACCTTCATTTTCAAACCGGAAGACCTCATGACCTTTCACGGTTGTCATCAACTTATCGTTCATCAACTTGCTTTCAATTTTAATTTTTTTCATTTCACTAATCAAATCTAGACTTTTAAAATTATTACCTTTCACATCACTCAACGCCCAATCTTTTGCCAACACTTGGCAAACTTTTCCTACTTTTTCATATTCCTTCTATTACTCGTTCTTATCAATTATTGTGACCTTTTGATCAGCATAAAGGAAGAAATGTTCTCTAAGAGGGAATGTTGAAGTAATTTTTCGCAAAATACCTCCGTGTAAGCTGATAAGAGCATTAAGAACATAGTTTTTCTGAGTACAAAAAATGCGTAAAGCATAGTCAAGTCTTGTTTACGTCTCGTATGTCAATAATATGGTAAATTTCTATTTTATATTTAATCCATCTGATTTCCTTATTGTACATTTTATATTAAGCTATTCGAAGCCACTCAGCAAGTTAAATCCATGAAGTTTTCCAATTAATTCCCTTACAATATTTTTGACTGACTCTCCACATTATTTTTCACAAATCTTTTCTCGATTAGTTTTTTTTTAATTGACTTTCAAGTAGAGAAACGGCTTCTTCTGGGTGTCAGGAGCTGATAGACCTAGTAAAAAGTAGGCTGGCGAGAGCCGTTTCACTTGAGAGAATTGGATGTATCTGCTTACCACTTGGTAATGAAGTTGTTTGTCACATGTATTGTACAGTTTGTTACGAAACTCTAAAACGTCTATAAGCCGAATTTCAACACACTGAAATCCTTTGGTATTATGTTTATGCGGAGTGACTTATTAGCACTATGTGGTTTATCATTGTCAAGAATATTTGATTTCTTGGCCACATCACGCCGTAAAACGTTTTTACTCCGCTTACTAGTTCCTTGGTTAGAAACATTAACTAATACTGAACCGTCATGCTCACTTTGTTCCATTATTAAAATAAAATAATAATAAACCCCAACAAAAATACTTACTACAAAATCATGTGAAATATAAGACAGGGCTGCGGAAAAAAGCGTAATAAAACAGCAATGTGCGTTAGAGGAGATGGAAGGCCGACCACCGTATAAAACAAGAGCCGCCGTATGAGAGAATCGAGTTCTGCTAGAGTGCTGATCTAGTAGTAACTTCACCGTGCCTTTGGTCGTTGACTAAAGGCCAACCATCCGGAGTTCTATCATAGTGTTGATCTGGAAGCAACTCCACTGGCACTAGGGTGTTGACTTAAGACCAAATGTTTCTGTTAGAGTGTTGATTTAGGGGCAGTTCCTTACCATTCTTAAGTATTGAGCTGAGACAAACCTGTTCCGGCTAAGTGTTGATTATTTACAGGATGTTCTTCTTCGACCTGGGAAGTCTTCTTCCGGCGATCGTGCCCTGGATTATGAGGTGTAGAAGGTTATACCTCTCTGGATGTCTCATTATATAACCGAAATATTGTAACTTTCAAAATTTTATTGTTTTTGTTATTGCGTGCTTTTTTTTTTCATTTGGTATAACACTATTTCATTTCTTATTCAATCAACTCACCTTATTCGCAATATTCGTCGGTAAATCCGCATTTCAAAGGCCTCCAATTTTTTCATTTGTATTTCTGTAAGAGTCCAGCTCTCCATGTCATACAGCAATGTGGAGAATATGTAGCAGTGTATTAATCTTATTTTAAGGATCATTGTAATATCTTTAATAATGAGAATTTTCTTTAGTTTATAGAAGGCGGGTCTGGCATTTTCAATTTGTAATCTTTTTCTTTGCTCATATCCCAATTATCGTTTACATTGGCGTCCAAATAAGTGATATTGTGAACTTTTTAACTTTATTTCACACGGTCTGATGTTCATTGCTTGTAACTCTGTTTTGCTGACAACCGTTAGTTTTGTCTTAAAAGTGTAAAGCCCATATTCAACACAAGTTTCGGTCAACCTTTTTGTAAGTCGTGCAACTATTTCATTGGAAGCAATCAGTACCGTGTCGTCTGCGTATCTGAGATTCTGAGATTATTGACATTAATCCCGTTGATATTAACGTCTGCATCTTCGTCTAAGGCTTCCTATAAAAATAAATTCGGAGTAGATATTAAAAAGTAGAAGCGATAAAATATACTCTTATAATACGGAAGTGGTGGTAATCAATTCTCACCTGTTTCAAGATAGCGATCAGTTTGTCGCGTGTGACCCGGACGAAAGCCTTTTTGAAGTCAATAAAACACATATTGTTCTATATCCATACATCTTTGGACCATGACCTTCAAACTGAACAATGCTTCTCTAGTTCCAAGGTTGTTTCTGAAACCAAACTGTTTCGCTTAGTTGTACTTCTAGTTTGTTATTTAATTCTCGAGTGCAGTATTCTTCACAAAATTTTCAATACATGGCTCATCAGACTGATAGTACAAGGTTAGTAGGTTCAGAAGAGAATGTTTGCCTTTATCGACGAGTAGTTTGATTATTTCGCTGGGAATTTCATCTGAACCGGATCCTATGCTTTGATACTTGTCTCAAAGAATAGGAAGGACTCAAGACTTATATCTCTTGTGTTTTGGGCCACTCTTTGACTTTATAGTTTGATCGATTGGAACTAAGCTTGACGTCATATTAAGATAGCATATCTCTTGTATTTTTGGCCACTGTTTGACTTTATATTTTTGTCTATTAGACGTCATATTAAGATAGTTTTCCAATTTGGTTTGTTAGATTTTTTATATAAAACAACAAAAACGATTTCTCTAGTTGCTTTAACTATTTGCCTAATAGTCAGGTTCACATATTCTGTTCAGATATTCAGAACACGAATACTTCTAACGGAACAATTATTCGGATATTTAGGATATTTAAAAGATGGAAGAACATATTATATGGATATATACTGTCACATGTAAAATATCGATAATATTTTATGTCAAATTCTGTAAAAAAATAAACCGACAATTCGTGGCCTGACTGGAGAAAAATTTCCATTAATTTATATCCGTTATCAGTTTTATAGTTTTTCGCTTTCTCTTTTACTATCATTGTTATAATTTTTAATTCAATCCCTATTTATCATAAAGATTTTGTACACTGCCTTGCCCTACTTCTGTTATCTCATTCGATTGTTTGTTTAAACCACAATTCTTTATCATCAATAACAATGATTTTTATGTCGCAAAAATATCTCATAGTTACATATATTGAAAATTGCATCACCAAAATTGTTGTTAACTTGGCTGTTATTATATAAATAATAGTCAAATAAACTTCTAGACAAATTAGTGCATCCCTTTATTAAATTAAATAATTATATTACTACAATACTACAATTAAATAACTATATTAGTATAATTACTATTATGGTTATTTATTTTATCTGCTGATTAAGACCCAAGTCTAGTATTACTCCAGAGTACTTTACTTCACTCACTAGTTTTATATTTGTGCCACTCAAGTTTAGAGGATATAATCTCTGTAATTTCTTGCTTATGGTAAATTTCATGATTTTGTACTGGGTGTTTATATTAAACCCACCATTTGAAGACCACTCTGTGACTACTAAAATCCTCTTGCATTATATTTCTGATTTTGCCATGAGTTCAGATGACCAGATCCTCCGCGTAGCCAGGCTGTCGTTGCTGTGAATAGTTAACAACATATCCACGACTAGATTCCACAAAAGAGGATATAATAGGACATAGGATTACCTGCGTATAGTTACCTCTGCTGACACTGTACCTCCCAGTAAGTAACTTCAGCATGCAGTATATCCCCCTGAAGCTTGTTTGATCTACTCCTTTCAGTCCTTGTGATTGCTTCGAAGGTGTTTCAGGAAAGCTTCCTCTATATGAATAAATACATCCAGCATAAACTTCAGAACGTACTTCACCTTTAGTACGAAATAATACAGTGTCACTTCAATCCTGCTCTACCATTTCTAATGTGCCCATAAGATAGATTTTCTAGAGCTCTAGTACACATGATATCAGCCTTATCGGACTTTTCTTGTCCAGTTTTGCAATTGTTTTTCTTTTCATAGAAGTATTGGATAAATATCGATTGGACTCGGCGATTTATATGGCTCAAATGAGTTTATAGTCCGTCTGACTTCTTTTCCCATTTCCCCTAGATTGTCTCTAATCCAGTATGGTGCCAAGGTAATAGCTAGTAAAAGGTATATTTAAAAATAAAAAACAAGAATTTCGGCAGCTTGTCCTGAATTCCAACAACCTATAATAGATATATAGGTAAGACATAACAAATGTTCAATAATTTAATTTTCTATTTGCGCCTTATTTATTGTAATTCGAGTTAAAAACAATTTATTATGAAATTGCCCATACAATCGACTTTTTTATTGTCATCAAATTGCATAGCATACATAAAATATGAGACGTTGATAAATAGATAACACATGTACATATTTATAACGCTTGTAAAAACAACCTGGAATTCGTAGTGTGTATATTCGGTTGATTCCTACTTAAAAGAAAACAGCAAGAAAACACCAAAGTATGAGATTTTATTCAACAATATTATACTGCTATGAAAGTTACATAAATTCTCTTTTAATCCTTCTTTAAATAATTGTGGTTATTTAACCACAATTTTTAAATTAACATATCAACTACAACACACCACAACATTTATTACATATTTTAACCTTCTTGCTGTGTGATGGACAGACAAGCAAGCATTATTACATTTAGAACATTTACTCTGATACGTACAACCTTTCTTTCTTGGGCAAATATGGCAAATAAGTTTTTTTTCTTTTTGGTTTTGTTGAATTCGGTTCCTCCACGGGTTCTTTTACGTTGTAATGATCTTCCAGTTCTTAAAATATCCGTTTAATATTTTGTTTTGGTTTGTTGGTTAAAAAAAGCCTTTTGGTTAACTCTAACAAAAACGCCCTTCTTTTCTCTATCCATTGAGGGTTGAGCTGACCCACATCACGAAAGCATTTACTCCTGCAATGTCAATATTGTTCATAAACACGTAGCTGTCATCATTTTGTCCAGATATCTACGGAACCCTTTATGGCATTATAATGTGTTATTATGTATATTTTTTTCTGTCTTCGGATGATAAGCGTAGGTATAACTTCGGTTTACTTTGGGACGTAGGACAATAAATGTGATTTCTGACTGAAACCCAAAATTAAAAAATAAATAAATATTCAGATATCGAGCAGGCATAAACTCTGAATGTAAGCATATTTTATTCCTTCGCAGCGTTCCGCATAGTGTTAAGTTTCTTGAATTGCATAGAGCAATTTCAAAGAAGTGAAGAAATTATTCATGGTAATTCCGTGACAAGGGCCCAGAATGGAAACCAAATCTAAACCTACTCTTCTTCTTTGGTCGCGTTAAGATCTGCAAGACATCAGATCTTAATCCCATATTTTACTGGTTTGCTTTTCATGTAAACTATCTTCAAGGACATCTAGCACGAAATGGCAGTAACTGTTCATCAGCGGTAAGATGAGATCCCTGATATATTATATATTATAGTCTTTTTGACAATTAATTACTTTTGAAATAATGGTTACGTTGCCGTAGCATTCCTACAGGCTCTCGATTACTTTTTAGGGCACCAGCAGATTAACAGTCCAATATATACGTAAATTTCAATTTCGTCCACGTTTTTGAAAACTATCGTCTTCCTAACTTAATTGTGATTTTCTACTTCGAACCCGCCTCGTTGATTTGTAAAAGTTACCACATCTCGTACAAGATTTTCAAAAATAAATAATTTAAATAACTTAGTCATACTTATGGATGTTGGTAGACTATGGTGAACATCGATGGCAGTTCTGATTATATTTTTTGATTAAATTCTTTTTCTTGGAAGAGGTTTCTTGATAGAAAACGTTGCATTTTTGCCGAAATATAGGCCTTGTAGGTCGTTAATCTCTATTATTTCCTCGTGATTGGAATCGGCGGTAATCGCATCCCTTTCTTCTATGTTGTCCTCTATTTCTGAGCTATCATCAACAGGTTCCGCATTTAATTAGTGGTAAACGCAGTTTTCATCATTCTAAAAGTGATAACATTTATTAGGATTGAATAATTACAAACCTCGTAGTTACACTCAGTAATAGTTTGATTATTTTACTTACCAGAATTATCAGTAACTTTTGCGAACTGCAAAATTTGTTTTGATTGAACTTTTAATATTTTCTGAATTCCCACACACTCTTTTCACTTGTCTTCCAAGGGCACAAATCTGTGAGTAGATGACATAAGCTGATAAGTCATGTTTCATCAACTTTTCAGGAGAGCAATTTTAAAGTTTAGCAGGGTTCTAAAAATCAGTTATTAAGTTATTCATAGCAAATTTTATATTTAACTATGCAGCTGTTCTTTTACTAACTGAATACAAAATATCAAGCAATAACAATGTTATTTAAATTTACTAATTATTTTTTTTTGTAAGTGATGTAAAAGATATCATGTTTTGTCGTCTGCCATATGACTCAAATCACCACATAACTATATAGGGAAATTATTCCTCATAACTCTTTTTTGGTAATGCTTTTTTTTATGGATAAATTACCAGTAATTTTCAAGCAAGAATTAGTTATATTAAAGGGTTTATTACAAGTGTTTGTGTAGTTTTAAATTTATTTTCGATTTCTATGTAAAAAATATGTGAAATAATTTGAAAGACATCTTGATAATAACAACAATTCAGACTTATAGCAGTTTTTATTAATATAACTATTAAATCAGTATTTATACGTTGTTTTTCAAAATTGTCCTTGCTAGTTGACAGAGTTACATTATTTTTAAAACATTACATTCAAAGAAAAATAAAAATTGTTGAGTAAAACAAGAAAGTAGAAACTAAACTTTATCTTCTTCATCCAACTCATCCAATTCATCAAACTCACGACTGTTTGTATCAGTGGTCAGCTTCTTGTAGAACGAATGGAACTGGGGATCAATGAGGCTAAACATTGAGAGAAGATCCTTCTTTTTCTTCGGGTTTATTGGCAAAGGTCCAGCATATGATCTTGCAACTTCCAAGTTTTCTGGTCGACCCTTCTTACCCCTCAATATACTAAAGCTTTTAAATGGAGAAAATGGGTTAAGATCGTACTTGAAATAAATTCGTCCAAAATCTTGAGTGTATCGTAGCCACCTGATTTTCAACCATTCGACTTTTTGTTTTTCACTGTCAGTTTTCCGATGGACCAACACATTTTTCAACAGACTAGAAAATTCCTTAAAGTCAAGTTGTTGCATTTCAATAACTTTAAATTTCTTTCTCCCAGAAAGTGTGCGGACGAACTGACACCAATCACGTGGCACCATGATTCTGTACGTATCACTGATACTGTTTTTGTTAACTGAAGAGTGAAGTATTTTTTTCGCTCTTTCAATACGAGCATGATCGCTGTCGCATTCGAGACGTGTATGACCAGGTAGCAAAAATTTTTGATCAATTACCTGAATGGTTTTCTTCTTGGTCAGAACATAACAAAACATGGCGGCAATGTTAATGTTTCGGTTTTGTCCTCCACAGGTGTCTGAGTATGTGGTGACATACTCGATATTGTTTGGAAGATCCATAATTTTTTTGAAAACACACGAGGCAATTTCATCAGAGCCTCTGCCTGCATCTATCTCACTCCACATACAGCAATAAGAAGAATCCTGGTCATTTGAACAGTTTCTTATAGTGAGGTTGTACATGGATAGAAACCTCTTATAATATGCAATATTTGATGATAAGTAAGGTACAGGAAGAACCTGTTGGAGATCAAACACTAATAGAACTCTATTGTCATAGTACTTCGCTAGATTTTTATCATGATTTTTCATATCATAACCCTCTTGGGCCTCTTTGATGTGAGAGTCGTGCATATCAGAAACAATTTGGCGATCAGATTTATTGGTTGAATGTCTTTTCTTTAAAATAAACTCATCACATTTGTTGCATGTGTCAATAAATGGTTCTTTAAATTTATATCCTTTGGCATTAAACTGTTTTCTAAAAACATCATAGCATGCGGACTTAGTGTGACCATTTTCATTTCTGTGCTCACAATATTCCTTATACATAATCTTAACATTTAAATTACTTGGTAGAAATACTTTTTTAGAGGAGCTATCTCTCCTAGCATAGTGGCTCTCATGCCTAGGATATCTGTCTATGAATGCATTAATATCTTCAATTTCCTCGCTAGTAGTTTTAAACTGTTGTGGGTGCTTACCTCGCATATCTCCTTGGATAATTCTAGATGAAGAAGCTTTCACTTTTTGAATAATGACATCCACCTTGCCTCTACTTAAACCAAAAACACCAATGAACATAGTTTTACATATTTCTGTTGTAGTTCCATCTAAAGTAACATAGTATGACACAGTCACTAGTCGATCATGAGTAACTCTGGTTTCACATGTATCTTCCTTTTTCCGACTTACTGCTGGCGTAGAAATTCTAATTCTGTCAGCTAATGCTTGGTCTCTTGCACAAACTGGAAGTGTGTAAAAATCATTAAATATTTTTCTTTGGTTTTCTGATGTAATCTTCTCATTACACTTTCTCTTAATGCAGCATTTTTCAACTGGTTTGAAAGTTCTAGATGAAAACAATTTGCCTTTCCTATTTTTATAGTCCAATCCGTGATTTTTTTTTAACTTTTCGTTTTCTCTTTTCCTTATACCTTTTATTCTTTTTGTATATTTACTGGGTTCTACTGCTTCTATGGGATTTTCAGCGTTTTCGTTGTCATCTATGAAATGAGTCTCGGAATAAGTTCTTACGTTTCCAAGCGTAGATGCAACATCATCTGTAACAATAATAAATCATGTTGGTGAACACAATCATAACAGCAGAAAACCTACATAGAATTTATAGTTACTATTTTATTGTATCTAATTATTACACCTTCTCTAGGTAAATACCAACAATACAATCAAGTGACTAACGACAGACAATATAATTGTACCATACCCGTACTATCTTTTTGTCCTTTGGCGGAACAACTTTTTGAGATGATATCAATTTTCATAAGTTTTGGTCGCTTTGCACTAATTTTCGAATCAGGTAACCAATCAGGATCAGAATATGTATAATCCGCATCACTTCCACAAATTTCCTGTAAAAAATAATTAAGATTAGGTCAGTACCTAGGCCAAACAAGCATTAATGCAAAATTTGAAGGTATAAAAAATAAACATACAAAAATTTAACTTACCTGAAAAATAGTGCTATCTTCAACAATTTCTTTTAACTCGGCGCTATTTTTATTCTTTTCTGTCTCATTTCCTTTGCTCATACATTCAGTAGTTTGGCATTTTTCATTTTCAGTTGGAATATATTGTTGAAATTCCACAGATATATCCTGAAAAATAATGTCTCCGTTTAGTAAAGTGAAATTTAATACCCATTACTTATTTGCTCTGTCTAATACAAACCAGTCCACGTGGCCTGTAAAAGATAGGACTTTGGATTTTAAATTTAAAATTCAGAACCACTGAACATGGTTAATAAGAGTGATGTTTTATAAACTGACGTCAGACTTTACTTATATAGAGTGCTGAATCATTTCTGTTAAAGTGTAGCTATTAAAAATTATGTTGTTACCCTAAATTCTAGTAACTTACATCGAGTGTGGTAATCTCTCTGAAACTGTTTTCAATACCATGTTCATTATTTTTTATAATACTAAATATTTCCACATTTTCTGATGTTTCAATGGGGAATGATTCTAAAATAGGAATTTCAATATCTCCGTCTTCTATTGTGATTGGAAGATTCTCTATGTCAAGAACCTGATTGTCTTCAAATGTATACCTATTTTTACATTCAAAATAGAAATCTTTTTCTTTAACTTCCTTATGATGATTGTTTACTTCAGTCAAAATAGTACTTGACTCAGACCTATCCTGTAACATGTGCATAATAATTAATTTAATGTATAGATTGTTAGCTCTGTTACAAGGAAATTACTGTTTTTTAATCATAAATGATACAAAATAGAGAAATTTCCCATTTTATTTTAGTATAAGAAAATAAAAAGTACAAACAAGACAGAAATCATACTAACCTCAAAATTCTCTGATTGAGAAGTAATTCCGTCTCCCTTGACTGCCAAAGACACTAACAGTTTTGTCCTGCTACTTACACTACTCTTGTTTTTATAACTCATAGTCAGGATTTTACTATTTACACAATTTAGTCACTAACAACTTGCATTTGAAAAAATACAATCAACATTAAAACAGTAGTTGAATAGAAAAATAACTACTGTGACAGATGACAAAATAAGGTATGTTTATTAATCAGCTGATAAAATGGCAATTTCTAACATTAACTGAAGATGACAAAATATGATAAATCAACTTATCAAGTTTTGCCATCTGTTTAAACTAGGAATATTTCATCAGACAAAGCCGAAATTTTAGATAAGAGCACATAACAGTTACTGCCATCTTGTGTTGACTTACAAATTAAACTTGCAAAAGTAAACAAAAACTGGTAAAAGTACTTATCTAATTTTGCCATCTTACCATGACTGGATTAAGTTAAAAACAATGTCAAAATGTTGTTATGTACCTACTTAACTGCTTTTGACATCTTTGGAATTGGAGAAAAATCACATATCACGTTTGGACCAGGGCTATATTATGTTATTTACAAAGATTCAACTTATCATATTTTAACATCTGGTAGATCTCCTGTTTTTGAACATGTCCATATACATAACTCATTTTGGCCAAAAATGTGACTTATCAGCTTGTGTCATCTACTTACAGAAATAAAACTCCGATAATTAAATATGATTTATACACGCCTAAGTAACAATTAGGTTTATGATAGAGTCGGTGGGTAATTCCACATTATTATTTCAGGTAGCAGTAAAAATAAATCCACCTTTCTTTTTTGAAAAATGTATAGGTACAATAGGCAGATAAATAGAAGATTAGTATTGTTTACAAACTTACTTAAAATTTTATAACGATACTATCACTAAAGTATTAGGATGGTAGAGATCATATTCCCTTGTTCAATATTTGATTGGGTTTTTCCGTGTCAGAAATTGCAAATGATATATTTCTTAGAAAAGATTGGTAACTAGTATTCTACCTCAAATTTTACGCTAACAAATATAGGTAGTGCGTATCTCAACATTATACAAACAACCCTTTTTAATTGTTACATTAAATTTATTTAGTCGTTGTAAAAAGTATGTAAATATTATTCATAAAATAAAATTACAGTATCCATATAAATATTTAATCACTATATTGATCATTTACGTAAACTTTACATCATATATATTTGGTTAACCTCATTTCCAGTACTAATAAAAAAGAAGAAGAACCGTTACACTTTAACCTACAACTTCTTCAACTATGTCAATTTTTAAGTCTCAAAAAATTATTAGACAACAAACACTAGTCCTTTTTTGCCAGTTCCTCTGCTTACAAGTAGTGTTGCCCAAATGCAAGAACAAGACGAGACTTAGACAGTCTTGGTCTTGCACCAATATACCGGGTCTTGGTCTTGGTATTGCAGCAAGAGTCTTGCAAGTCTCGCAAATACAAATTAGCCTATTGCTATGTATTAAACGTTACTTTAGATCTTGAACAACTAACACAGTAGGTACATTTTAAGCTTGAATTAACATAGCTATAAAAAGTCAATATGTTTCTTAATAAGCGTTTGTTTTTAACAAGCTTACGTATGCACAAACATGGTTAAAAAAACAAAACGACCAAATTAATGACATAATCTTGATTGTATTTTAAAGAACATTATTTGTCTAGAAAGGGATTGGTGGACCCTCACCTTATATGAAATGGAATAAAATAGTTATATAATTTGCCAATATATTTAAATAAAAAATAAAATACAACACAGTGCACAATAGACTTTTACATTACTGATACTTTATATTTATTCCTTTGACCAAGAATTAATACAAAGTAACCATCTGGCTGACTCATCACTTAACCTATTTCTATGTTTTCTAATTACTAACGATGCTTTAGAAAAAAATCTCTCAGCAGGTACTGAAGTTGCTGGTATTAAAAGAAAATCACGGGCCATCTTCGATAAAGTCGGATATTTTGTCTCATGCGTCCTCCACCACTCTAAAATGTCTTCCGAGTTAGCGGCTCTGAGTTTACTTAGGTACTCCTCCAACTCGTCAATAACTAAGTCTTGATGACAAGATCACGATGAAGTCTAGGAGCATTCATACAGTTTCTCAAAGTCTATTAAGTCTTCATCTTCATCATATTCAGATACTTTCTTTTCATTTCTTGGTGATTCTAGAGATTTATTTACTGGGTTAGAGTTTTATATTCTTTGTAAAGTTTATTAAATTTTCGCAGGCTTTCTGTTTTAATTGGCTTCCCCCATAACGTCATGTCAAAAGTCTGAGCCTCATGCCTTGGGCCTAAAATTAAAGAGATACAATAAATCCAGTTGCTCTTCTTATAATGTTTAAGCATTTTTTCTCGAGCTGCTTGAAAACCAAGAATGATCCTTTTATCCACTTCAGATCGATTAGGTTTCTCATATAATTGGTTTACGATGGATTCAATTTTATCGAGCAAGAGATTGAATGATACAATCACTAGTGGTAATGTAACATATTTTTCTCCATCAAGTTTTGTTGACAAAAGTTTAAAGTTTATTAGAAACTTATGTACTTTTTTGAGTGTTTGCCATTCACTATCTCTGATGTTAAAATCGTTCAATTGTCCGTTTCATTGTCAGTTTTACTGTATAATGCTAAGGTATTTAATAGATCTTGTATGTATCTTGTACCGAATAAAAAACCGAGAATTATTATCGTTACTTCGTTACTTTTAATGTATCGGTATTTTGTTTATACTGTAATCGGCTTATCCCTTTGTTTATCTCGTTACTTTTGAATATTAGCCGCATTCTTTCAGCAAATTTTTAATGGTATCATCGCATACTCAGCAAAAAAGATGTTTAGTCTTAGCCGATAAGATTTGTGATATTTAAATTCCTCGTAACTAAATTATAAGGAAGAAAATATGCTAACCTAATTATATTTCTTATCAGCTAAGGTGATACATTTTTAAAAAGTTTCGATACGATATTACTGTCGGCGTTGCAAAGCAAAGATATTATTTTACTATTAGAAGGGGCTATTCTCAAAATCATGACAATTAATTTCAGAGTGAAGAAGTAGTGTGCTGGGAAAGAATGTGCAAAATATTTTAATTTTAGATTGTAATTATGACCTCTAAGTACGTGTCAAATTTTTAAGTGTTCTTGTAATGAATATTCTGATTCGCTATGTATGGTTATGGTATTTTTCGTAATGCACAAGTCAAATTTTCCAAATTTTTGATAATACTTCTTTGTGTCTCATAGAGTCTCTAAGCATAAACCCGAACTATTATACTCCTTCAAACCACACTCAGTCCTAATTGCAAGACGCAAGAGTCTAGCAGGCTTAGTCTTGTTCTTGCTCAAGTCTTGCACGGTTAGTCTTGGTCTTGCAAAAATTAGGCAGTCTTGGTCTTGGTCTCGGTCTTGCAAAAACTCAAGAACAAGACCAAGACTGCAAGACCAAGACCGATTTTGGGCAACACTACTTACAAGTGATTGATGTAGTGCTACAAAGTGCTCCCTTTTAAATTCATTGTCTGTTGTGTCTTTTTAAATGTGTACTGTTTGCCCTTAAGTATTTTTTTAACTTAATTTAATTGACATCACAATAATTTTTTAATTAATTAATTAATTTTTTGGTAATACTTCTTTGCGTCTCATAGAGTCTCTAAGCATAAACCCGAACTATTATACTCCTTCAAACCACACTCAGTCCTAATTGCAAGACGCAAGAGTCTCGCAGGCTTAGTCTTGTTCTTGCTCAAGTCTTGCACGGTTAGTCTTGGTCTTGCAAAAATTAGGCAGTCTTGGTCTTGGTCTCGGTCTTGCAAAAACGCAAGAACAAGAACAAGACTGCAAGACCAAGACCGATTTTGGGCAACACTACTTACAAGTGATGTAGTGCTACAAAGTGCTCCCTTTTAAATTCATTGTCTGTTGTGTCTTTTTGAATGTGTACTGTTTGTCCTAAGTATTTTTTTAACTTAATTTAATTGACATCACAATAATTTCTGCCCAAATCAGTTCAAACACACCAAAATCGGTTCATCATAATTTGATAATTACAAGTTGGAGTTATTGCACACTCAAACGTATATCAAAAATAGAACATATACCTTTTTATATATTATAACAGTGCTATCTGTTATAATATAGAACACATCACATTTAATTGCAACAAACAATTTACACAATACCTACATTCCTAGTTAAGCTGTAATATCTTTTCCCCTCAAGAACTTTCCCTTTTTGTTAAACAGTTGCAGTAAAACCGATGATCACCTATCACCAGTTTACCATAACTATGTTTTCTCAAACATTAAATAATAATCCTTGTATCGGTATGTAAAAAATATTTATTGGTTATTTATTTATTTAATTTCAATCTTATTAGATTGTTTTTCACTTATTCTGTTATTATTTTGTTCACTTAATCAATTTTAAAATCACATTTAATAACCACATACATATAATATTGGCATCATTACTGTATACTCTGTACCAGCCAGTACCCTAATACGGGTTATTATATTTTCAGCATTTAGTTTACCATGTACCATTGACCTGAAGATGCATAGCAAATTATAGTATGCGAAACCGGTCGTTGGTGGTAGAATAAATTGATTATGAGTAAGTCTCATTCTTATTTCTTTTTACCCATTTGAAATGGACTCACACAGGCAACATATTCAAGATTATTACTTTTAGTTAGAGTTTGAAGTTTGAATGTCATTAGTCTATCATGGGGACATTTAAAATAAATGAACTGTTAAGCGAAAAGGGCAAGTATATACTAATTATTGACAATTACAAGTATAACTTCCATATAATGGTTGCTAATATTGAATATCCAAAGTTGGCAGTGTATAGAAAGCAGTTGCCAAGTAGTTGTTAAAACTCGAAATATTTGTAACAGTATAGATGCATGTAGTGATAACCACAACCATGAAAGTTTATCAAAAACATTGTTAAACTGGCAAAAATTAAGTAATGATGTTAATGGGAAGGCAAAGATTTGTGTGAAAAAACATTGAAGTTGATATACAGCGAAATTTACAAACTGGCACTGGAACTCTTACTGTAGAAGCTGTGCAATTGATTAAAAAATATATTTATAATGGCAGAAAACAAGTTATTCCCAAACTTCTGAAGTGCCTGCAAGAAGTACATATATAAAAATACGAAGCTCTGTGAAACCAAAAAAATGTACCGAAAAGTACTTTAAGAGCGTTAAAAATTTGTGGATCAGAAAAAGCGCAATTAAAGCAAAATATCATTTGTAGATTTGATTTTGTCAAATAAATTTCATTTAGATTTATAGCAAAATAAATGCTCGTTTTAATTTATAGCTCAAATTATTTCAATAATTTTTAAAAACAGAATTATGTAATATTAAAATAGCTAATAAAATTTCTACAAAAGATCAAAATATCTAATATCTAATAAATCAATCACTAACATTTTTCAAAATAGGGACAAAAATGAAGTGAATATAATCTAATTCCACTGTCTCTGAATATTTAACCAATATATTATATAATTTATATCTAAAAGACAAACGTCACAGAACCAATTTTGCCGATATTTATTTTCCGTGAACTTAGCAGATACATACATACAGGGTGTTTCAAAAAGGTATATCATAAATTAAATCACGCATTCCGGGGACAAAAATTGATTGATTGAATCCAACTTACCTTAGTACAAAAGTGTACACAAAAAAAGTTACAGTCCTTTGAAGTTACAAAATAAAAATAATTTTTTTTGCATTATCTCCTAAAGTTCTTGACATTTTGTAATAAAAATGAACACGTCACCTTCTTATTCTAAACGCATTTTTCATACAAAAAAAAAAAACAACAAAATCTAAGCGCGCAGAAAAATTTTTAGGGGGGGTGTGCAGTCCTAAATCACCCCAAACTTTTGAGTACGTTCAAATAAAATGAATTTTGTGTCATCATTAGTTTACCACATTATTTTTAAAACTTTTTTGCCTCTTATTTTTTCCTAGTTGGCCATAAAATTACAATTAGTTTCTACGGATACAATAATTACAAACAGTTCCATCAATAAATAGTCAATAATTTGAATCATTTATTGTGCGAATAAGATTATTATTAAAAATTTTGATATTACAATGGCCTACACATATCAGGAAATGGCAGATATACATTTAACTTTGGGTAAGTTGGATCAGATTATATTATGATTTCAATAAACTATCGGGAATATCGTAGGTGAATGTCAAGGAAATAGTGCATCAGCCGCAAGGCGTTATGCAGCAAAATATCCCAATCGAAATACACCCGATAGACGATTATCTCTGACCATTGATCGTCGTTTACGAGAAACGAGTACATTCCAACCGCAAGTTGCTGGCAATAGTGGTCGTCTAATAATGGATGCAACTGATGAAGACATTTTCGTAATCATTGAAGAAGTCCCTAGAACAAGTACAAGTGTAATAGCTGCTCAACTAAATGTTCCTCATGTAAGGGTTTGGAGGCGTTTGAAGGATCAACTGCTTAAACCCTATCACTTAACAACGGTTCAAAAGTTATTGGTTGAAGATTACCCTAAAAGGATTGGATTTTGCGATTGGTTGTTAATGGAAAACACTCGAAATGTTAATTTTATCAGAAATATTTTGTTTACCGACGAGGCTACCTTCAGTAGAAATTGAATAACAAACCATCATAACAAGCACATTTGGGCCGACGAAAATCCTCACGCCAAAAAAACTACTCATCACCAAAGGACTTTCAAAGTTAATGTTTGGACAGGAATTGTGAATAACAATCTGATAGACCCAGTATTTCTTCCCAACAATTTAAATGCTGATAATTATTTGCAGTTCTTGGCAAACAATTTACAAGAGTATTTGGAAGAAGTGAATATTGCAATAAGACAAAATATGTGGTTTCTACAAGATGGCACTCCACCGAATTACAGTAATGAAGTCCGGGAATACCTTTGCAGGCAGTATCCTGGTCGGTGGATTGGAAGGGTCGTGACGTACCTATTTCTTGGCCATCCAGAAGTCCAGGTCTTAACCCCATGGACTTTTGCTTTTGGGGGTTAATGAAAGAGACAGTGTCTATAACAATAGAGGACGATTAACAATTGAGGGTTAGAATAATTGAAGCTGCAAATCAATTTGGTCAGAAAAATATGATTTTTCAGCGCAATCGGTTTTCCTTATTAAAACGATACCGAATGTGTATTGAAGAAAATGGGGGTCATTTTGAACATTCATTGTAATATCTTATATATCGAGATTAAAGACATTATTTTACTTGTTAATTCATTTCAGCCATTTATTTAGTTGCACGTAATTTTTTAAAGGTTAATGAAAAGGGCCGTAACTCAATAAAAACTGTTTTTTTGAAAAAAGTGATAGGAGGCAAAAATTTTTTAAAAATAATGTGTTAAACTAATGATGCACAAAATTCATTCGATTTGAACATATTCAAAAGTTTGGAGGAATTTAGGGCTGTACACCCCCCTTAAAATTTTTCTGTGCGCTTAGATTATGTTGTTTCTTTTTTATGACAAATGCTTTCAGAACAAGAAAATAACGTGTCCATTTTTATTACAAAATGTTAAGTAGTTTAGGAGATAATGCAATTTATTTTTGTCCATGAAATGCGTGATTTAATTTATGACATACCTTTTTGAAACACCCTGTACATAATTCGCTTAACCATAGAAGCGGTCTATTACACGGTCTTTGGAGTGAACTAGTATTAAATTAAAAAGGTTTTTTTATTCGGAAGTGAACGAGTGTGCTCCGTCCTGTATTAGATTTTAATTATTATTGTCATTGGGATTGTTTTCCTTCTGCGGGAGGCTAATAACTCATTAATTCAATCAGATAAGGAACTTCTCAGAAATCTTATTAATATTTTAATAATCATATTAATAAAATACTGCAAATCGTTATCTCAGTGTTAATTTTTTACTAACAACTATGACTTAAGATGGAGATTATTAGAGGCCACCAGAAGTGAGCTTCAAAGAGGAATTTTTTTAGATACTGCAATATTCTAAAAACTAATTCTGTGAAAAACTAAAATCTACATCATTCATATAACACCGACTGTTTAATAATCATTAAGATGCGGGTATAAGAGATACGATATGACCAGACAAGTATCGCAAAAAAAGTCATAATGCAACATTAAAATGACATTAAAATTTTAAATACTTTCTTGTTTTTTTTTGTAATTGGTAGGTATATTTAAATTTTTAATTAAATTATCCAGAAGACAAGTTATCATAAAACGTTTTCGGTATGATCAGACAATCATCAGTGACATCTGAAAATAAGTAATTCCACTTTAACTTAAAACAAAAAGAAGTGAAATTTTGACTGTTACTAAAAAACATTTGGTCCCACTAGTTACTTTTACAGGTACATAAAGCCCTTTTCTGAGTTGTGTAATGACTTCGACGTGCTCTAAGGGCGAAGTAATTGGTCTTGGTCCCTAAAAATGCTGGGGAGAACGGTCAATGAAACAAAGAACATTCTAACTAGCGTCCGGTGCCGTGTACCGGGTGGTTGCGAGACTCCGCCGCCGGACGCTGGAAGAAATGGTAATTATTCCCAACTGCTGCGTCTTCCCCAAAACCTCCATTTGATTGTACTAATCCACGGCAAAAATTAAAGATCTCATGGTACTGATTGTCACCTTCCAAATCTACGACACAAATTACAGCCACTAATTGGTCAACGATCCTGATAATTAAAGACCTCCCCACATCCCAACATTTCTTACCACTTAAAGCCCTATACCTAATGAGTAAACCTCTCGCAAAAACAAAAATCAAGTGGAAAAAACCAACGAATAATAACCAATAGCGCATAGAGAAGGCGTCTTCTCCTTCTTCTTTGTATATAGACATGACTGTCTGTTTTTCAATGTGCCTCCAGTAAGTTTTCGTTCCATCGTTTTCGTGGTCTTCCTACTGATCGTCTTCCTATTGGGGAACTGTCTCTTGCCATCTTTACTACTCTATTTGTTGTCATTCGGCTTATATGATCGTTTCATTCTACTCTTCTATTTCTTTCCCAGTTCTTGATGTTCTCCACCTTGCAGCGACGTCGTATAACTGTAGTTCTAGCTCCGTCCCATAGTGTCTTACCATCAATTTTTCTGAGCAGTGTTTTCATGTCTGCTGTTTCTAACATCCTTTTTGCCCTCTCTGTGTCAGGTCTTGTTTCTGCCGCGTATGTCATTATTGGTCTGATGACTGTTATGTAAATTCTGCCTTTCGTTTGTTTCTTTCCCGATAATTTTATTTCTCCATATTGTTTCATTCAGACAGCCTGCGGCTCTGTTTGCTCTATTCACTTGATCTCCCACTTCAGTTTCGAGCTTTCCGTAGCTAGATAATTTGATGACTAGATATTTAAACTCTATCACTATTATCTGACCTTCCAGCTCCAATTTACATCTTAGTAAATTTGCTGTTGTAGCCGTGCATTTTGTCTTTTTTTTGGGAAATTAACATGTTAAATTTTCTGCCGGTTATATTGAATTTGTGCGGCAAACGTAAATCATTTTCACTTTGAGAGAGTAAGTAGTGTTGCGTCGTCTGCATAGCAGATTATTTTAAGTTATTTTTCTCCTATTTGGTATCCTTTTTTAGTTTACTTTTTTATTACTTCATCCATAATCAGGTTGAACAATAGAGGACTCAGGGAATCTCCCTGTCTTATCCCATTGCCATCTTCAATATAGTCGGTTAGTTCTTCTTCTACTTTTACTTCGATTGTGTAGTTTTGGTAGATATTTTCGATCGTTTTGATTATTCCTAGAGGTATCTCTCTTGGGTACATTAAGTGGATACCGTCTTTTAATTTGACCCGGTCAAATGCCTTCTTAAGGTCCAAGAAACATAGATATAGCGGTTTGTTGTATTCTAATTTCAAAATTTCAAAAATTTTTATTTAATAATTACCAAAATAAGATTTCCAACCAGTTTTCATTATGTTATGAAATATTGATTGTCATAAATTAAAAAATGTATTGATATTCTAAGGGATATAAAAAAAATTAATAATAACAAAAACGATATTTTCGTTTGGTTCCTTTCTCAGAAATATTATCGATATTTTATAATTTACGAAAAACTTTTAATATTCACTCATACTCAAAACTCAGAATTTCATAATGGACTAAATTTCTTTGTACTATTTCATGACTAATTTTCGATGAAAGCGAACTGCAAAACGATGCCAATGTATCTCACTCATTTGGCAAGCTAACCCCAATAAAATAGGTAAATCATAGCAATTTTTATGCAATATTTCAGCTTGTTCTTTGTCACCTGGTATTAAAGGAAAAAAGAAATAATCATAATAACGGTGTGAGCGGCGTCTCCAGAAATAGAAGCGAAAAGTTGTTTGAACTTCAGCCAAGACGTCCAAGTCGGGACACATATTGCAGAATATGGACGACTGCAGTACAAGTTTTAGTCTGGGAGATAGTTATATAAACTATATATATATATATATATATATATATATATATATATATATATATATATATATATATATATATATAAACTTTTGTCGATCTGTAAATAAAACACTTAACTATTGCGTTTGGGCTATTTGCCATTTTCAATAATTTAATTATTTAACATTACATTGTACACAATTTTTATGTCTACATTCTTTGCTGGTTTTACATAGAATTCCTTGTAAAATGAACAAAGACAAACAAGACATGAAATAAACAGACATGAAATAGAGAAAAATTAAAGAGGCAACCCTACTAAATGAAGAAAAATGTGTAGCAAACTCATCAGCAGAATGTAGCAGTCTTTGGTTGCTAATACTAAAAGAAGTCACCAACAAGAATATACCAATACTAGCGGAATAATAAATTCTATATACACATGTTGCTTTATCATACACAATACATAGACAACACACAACACCCGTTCACTAAACAAAAACACTCTACACACATATAAACGTTTACAGCACATATTAATAATACCTGGAATGACTTGTTTTGCACTTCGCATGTGCCGTTTTTGGAAAAAATGCATGAAATAAACTTAAAATAGATAGTGGCGTGAACAATACCGAACACTAAGAACAATCAGAGTTTTAAATATTCATGGGGCAAAACATCCACTCTCACATTTTTCAGCCACAATATGATTGTTGTCTATACCAACGTAACAACAAAAGTAAATCAACCTAAAATTTTATGACCTAGCATAACTTTATCAACAATCTTGACGGATATACACCGTTTTCTAACAAAATTATTTAATAACTAGCGGACCAACTCGACATCGAGTTTTTTAAATGAAATTTTTATTTTGCGAGAAAAATTAAGAGATCAATACAAACAATAAATGCAAGAATATACATAACATTCATCAATAATAATGTAAGTGAAAAGTGTATTAAACATCACGAAATATTTCGTCGAAAACAATGTTTTTTGTTACAATGTCTCCATTTTCTGAAAACTTTTGCTTGGCACCGGGAGTTATGTAAACTTTTACTTTTTACTTTTTAATAAAAACGAAACCGGAAGTCGACTTCAAAACCGGAATGCAATTTTTAGTGTTGCAGTTTTTAATTTTGCATGCTGATCACGGTGTTTGTTTTGAATCCGGTGTCAGATTTGCTCTATCTTGACGTTTTATGCGCGTTTCTGGTCACTTCCGGTGTCGGATCGTAACCGGAAGTACATATTTAGATTCGTCTCGACGAGACCTTTCGATCCATATATACATTGTGGGGTCTAAAACTTAAAGTAAATTTTAACTTCGGGTGATCTCAAAACCGGAAGTGAATTTTTGTACCAAAAGTATATCTTGACAATCTCATACGTAATACTAATAATATTCCGAAAAAATATTTTAATTATCTAATATGGTCTTTGAGTAAAGTGGTGGACAAGAAGGGCTTAGCGTTTTAGTATATAAGATTTTTTGAGATCAATTTCTGAAGTGGAAATCGAAACGTTCAATTTTTAGGTAAAATGTAATTGTCATTACAATGAATTGTGGCTCAATCCCATATAAAGGTAGTGTTTAACTTGGACATGTCACAAGAAAACAGTTTCAGAATCTATTTTTATCGGCCATCTTTTAGGACTGGAATTTAAACCCGGGATTATGTAACACTGGCAGCTACTTATTCATCCCAGTGAAGGAACAGGTTGGGAATTGTAAGAGATGGGAAAACATTAAACTGTATTTAGAACGGGACGATAAATATATTAAGAAAACCGAATTATATTATATTACAATACTTTAGGTATAATTTCGTCACAAAAGTTCTTGTTATGTGTAGTTTTGTATTCAGCTACCTACAATTTGTCACAAGGTCGAGGATATGGAAACGATTCTTTCCAATGTACATTATTCTTTTGAAATTATGCTTTTTATGTATTTTCCTAAGAACATCACTACAGTCACTGAAACAGTCCGATGCCTAAACTAACTCTAATTATAACTAATTACGAACTTATTTTAGATTAACGCATACGTATCATCCAACCACATGCTCAAATATTATTACTACAGCTCCCACAACCAAAATAGTGGAGGTGGTGGCGGCCTGACACTACGAGTCTGAGCTCTCCAGTACTTTATTTACACAGAATAGACGAGTGGAGAAGTTCTCCCAATGATGAAGGAGGAGAATCAAGACAAATTATAATGCAGAAGACGCAAAAACTTAACAAAGTTTTCACTTCCTTTTCAACGGCCACAGAACTATAGACGTCGCAATATACCGAAGTATTAAGATTCCAAAAAGATCCTAAATAGCAGAACTAGAAATATAAACACTGGCGAAATCTTTAGCGATCAGAAAATAAATTCAGAAGCCAAGCTTACTCATGATCAGTGATAACTCCACAACGGAGGAAACAAAAAAAAGATATTACAAGCGAATATATGTTACTTTCGGTTAAACAAACACGTAAAGAATAGAAACTTAAGACAAAGAATTAAACTAACACAATATAACACACTCATGTGATCTCACTCATCAAACTTGGATTATTACTAGATCATGCAAATCCTCTACTCACGAGAAAACGCCATCTGAAGAAGGTGATATAATTTTTAGATCTATAAGAAATAAAGAAGTAGCAGACGGCAACGATAACACCCAGGCAAGCTATATTATCAATCAATGCCTGTGTAAAGGGAAGTAGGGAAGGTTCCAAGACAGAATTCAAAAAATGGTGTACACAAGGACACGATGAAAATTGGCACGGCAAATTGGCAACGGTTGGCAATGGACAGGAACGCATAACTAAAGAGCCTACGGAAGATTTACATTCAATTAGAGCTGTAGTACAACAGATGATGATAATGATAATAGATGAGAAAAATATCAAAACTGGTTCGTCAAGTCAGCGAATATTGTTTAGTAAGCTACCTTACTATTTCACTATAAAAATTCCGCATGAAACTCAGGATAACACAACAAGCTATCTTGCGACTGACAAGTCTACGATGTTTACCATTTCTAGAATACCTCTTCTTGTTTATCAACTACATGATATTTATCAAAAACGCGTAGTGCCTAGCGGTATAGTTGGAAAATTAAATGTACGACAATATTTGTCTGTATTCAACTTAAATTTATATCGTTTATGTAATTTTACACCCAAATTAGCGTGTATGGGAGTTATTTTTACAATCGTTCAAATATCACGATTATATCTAAAATAATGTTAATACAAACTTTAAATGGTACATGCAATTATTATAACTTAATGATAGTAGCAAGATAATATATACAGAAACAACACCACAATTTAAGGTACATCACAACCACAAAATTTGAAATTCCAAAGGACTGATTTAAACCAAAATGCAAAAAATATAACAGAATAGAAATAGGATACGTTTAGTTTACATTGGACAGTATAATAACAGACAGGAAAAGTAAAAACTACGTTTAAAAAAGTAAAAAACGAAATACTTCCAGGTAAAATAAGAAAAAAAGTTACCCTCTTTGTGACACTGACCCGGAGAGACAAACCACAGTTGTTTTGAGTTGTACGAAACATTTTTTAAATGTTTCTATTTTCACTTGTTGCTTAAGAAGTTGCAAAACAAGTTAGAAATTTCGGTTTTTGGCACATTAAGTTTTAATGTGCCAAATTTGAAAAAGATTACCTTTGATAATCCAAGGCCGGTTAGGAAACTCGAGGGATGGAGGGGAAAGGAGCTGTTAACTTTATCTCTGGTTCTTGTTTATGAATTTCGACGTTTCTCTTTTTAATTTGTATGTACTTTTTGAGCATCTTACGAATATGCATTACTTAAAGATATAAATTGTTAAATAAACCATCTAATCTGTTTAAACATTTTTTTTCAATTTTTTATTTTTCTTTTTTCAATTTGTAGTATTATTTGAAAAAATTTTATTGTAAAACATAAATATTTATGATTAATCCAATAAAATTCTTCATTAAACTTCATTAATAATGTATTTACTAGGGTGAATTGATATAAAACTAGCCTTTGATAAAAAAAACAAGTTTTTTGGAATTAAATCCATTTGTTTCTCAATATAGTCCCCTTTTAGCTCGATACACTTAGTAAGACGATATTCCAATTTTTTTTATCCCACCCGAATAGTACTTTTGCTCGAGCTTTTCAAAATAGGCCGAAATTACAGCGACAACTTCATCATTTGTAGCGAAACGGCGTCCTCCTAGCTATTTTTAAGATTTGGAAACTGGAAAAAGTCGCTGGCGGCAAGATCTGGGGAATACGGTGGGTGTTCAAGCAAGTCATAGCCCAGTTCGTGTAATTTTGCCATGGCGACGGCCGATCGGTGAGCCGGTGCATTGTCTTGGTCATTGTCATTGGAATTGGATCTGAATTGATCCAATAATACTGCGTAGTACTCACAATCGATTGTTTTTCCTTTTTCCAAGTAGTCGAAGTGAATGATGCCCTTCGCATCCCAGAAAACAGGCGCCATCACTTTGCCGGCCGAATGTGCACTCTTTGCCTTCTTCGGCGGCCCTTCGCCGCGTGTGCGCCACTGTTTTTATTGTTCTTTGGTTTCCGGTGTGTAATAATGCACCCAGGTTTCATCAACGGTATCATCGCCAAAAGCGTCTCCGAAGTGATCACACATGTCCAAATGATGGTGAATGATGGTGTGTACGCATTCGTAGGAACTGTTTAGGACCTCTATAAACTCGCGGAGCTAATTCGACGATCTGTCCTAATCATGTTATGGACTTTGTTGATCATTTCCGGCGTGGTGACTGCATTTGGTCTCCCGGGACGCTCATCATCAAAAACACTCGTACGACCACGAACAAATTCAGCTTTCCAAAATTTTACTGTTGCTAACGAACTTCGTCCAGGTCATCTTTGATTTGCACATTCCTTTTACCCTTTTTGTGGAGTAACTTAATCACCGAACGATACCCGACTTTTTCCATTTCTCCGAAAACACAAAATTTGCTTGCTTTTGACGGCTGTAAAAACCAAACTAAGTAGTAAGTAGTAAGTAGAGAGTAAGTAAGACTCAAAGATGTAATACATCTTCTGTATAATAGAGAAGTTCCCCTAGATATTATAAAAACTATCGAAAACATCGACCAAAACAACAAAATGGGACTTAAAATAGATGGACAACTTACAAAACCTACAGAAATATTCAGCGGACTCCTATGCTCTTCAATTTAATCATGGATGAAATCATCAAAATCGTTAACAAAGGAAGAGTATACGGAATGGGAAACAAAGAAATAAAAATACTCTATTATGCAAACGACGTCATATTTATAGCTCAAAATGACGATAGTCTCCAAAGACTGGTCCACATAAGAATTTAATATGACAATATCATCTCAGAAAACTAAAACAATAGTAATCAGCAAAGAACCAACCAGATGTAAAATAGAAATTGATGGCATTAGTATTCAACAAGTAATGGAAATAAAATACCTAGGAGTTACAGTGTCAAACTATGGAGACCTGGACAAAGAAGTGGGAGATTAAGAACAAAAAAAAATAGACTGGCAGGATGCCTTAATAACACTATATGGCGATACAGACACATTAACACTGAGATAAAGTCAAGAATTTATAAGAATTACAGGAAATACGCTGAAAGATCGAAAGAGAAGTGAAGACATTAGAAGAAAATGTAACGCACAGTGTAAAAATGAATGGACACAAAATAGAAAAAAAGAATGGAATAACCAGATAAGCAGAATGAGGAGACCCGTGTCGTCAAAATAGCAAGAGATAAGTCGGCAAGCGGCAAAAGAAGTATCGGACGACTGCGCAAAAGATGGAATGACAACCTTTCATAGAGGTATTAATCCGCCAATTAACAAGCAAAATTGCTTATAAAGAGGAAGAAGACAAAAAAAAATGGAAGTGAATTCTTGTTTTCTTTTTTTCTTGGCAAATGAAGAAGAATCAATATTCTTTATTGTTGATGTCCATCAGAAATTTATCCAATGCTTTCGATTCGTGAGGCCAAATGGAGAACATATCATCTCTACATATCTCTATCATACTATAGGTTATTTGTCTTGTTTGTGTACAAGGTTTTGTTCTAAATCCTCCATGAATATATCTGGTAATAATGGAAATAAGGATGAGTTCATGCATTATATTATTATATTCATCATATTATCATCCCTCTCTAAAGTAATTGTAAATGTATTTGTTTTCCCTCTAGTAATGGGAAATGTGTTTGTTTTTTTAACGTACCTGAAATTTACGATAAACCGGAAACCTTATTTAAAATATATTTACTGAAATAAATGACTAACCCTCAAAGAAACACACAATCTTTGATGTTCTAACTAATAAATCTCCATTATGTTCTATTACTAACTTAAAACAAGCTTTTAATAGTTTTATGTAGCGATTTAAAAATAACACCCTCCTTGTTGACGCTCCATAAGTAGATTTAACAAAAAATCTGTTATTTTTTAGCTTTCACCCTCATTTACTTGATTTACATTCGCGGGTTTCGTGTGTTCGTGTTCTTTGTAACTTTTCTGGGCCATTGATTTAAAAAAGAGATTTATTTTTATTCATTAAAACGAAAACTGACAGATTAAGACTCGAAAGACCGTGTTATTGTGTACCAGAATGATCATACAGATGGAAAAGTCCTCCATAAATCTGTTTTAAGGTTGACGCTAACTGGATCAAAGGTATTGTATAATCAATTTGGAAAAATACGGTATATTTTTGTCAATCATAAATTTGTCAAATTTTTCTTTATTAACGTTTCGACTCCACCTCGAAGGGTGTTGGTAAACGGTAATTTATATTTATTTAAATTAAATTGATTTCTAAACTACACTTAGTAAACAATAAAACAAATGGACAATGTACAGTTGCGGTCACGGAATAGTTTACACCTTACTTTTTATATTGTAATACTGTAAAATTGCAGTGTCGTACGGATTTGATAAATGTCAAAGTCAAAAAATTTCAAAACGTCAATGCTTTCGCGAGTGTTCAACAATAAAATAAAAGTATATTAAACTCTTCCAAAATGGTTAGAATACATTTGAATTATGCGCAAAAAGCAAGAGCAATTGCCAAACTCGAAGAAGGTTGGTCACTAAGGCAAGTTGCTGCTGATTTGAACGTGAGTCATATGTGCATATGGAAGATTAAACAAAGATGGGATAATTTTCACTCTATAGCACGGTTGGGCGGTTCAGGAGGGCAGAAGATTTCCACAGATCAACAGGATGAGATGTTAGTAGATTATTTGAGAGAATCTCCTTTTGCCACAGCTCAAAAGGCAAAAGAAGAGGCAGCGTTTCCAGGCAGTATTCGCACTGCACGTCGAAGAATTAAAGCAAGTGGACTGCTAAATTGTGTAGCTGCACGGAAACCTTTTTTGACTGAGGATCACAAGAGGAGACGAGTTGAATTTTGTAATGAATTTATAAACCGCGATGAGAATTTTTGGTCTAGGGTTGTATTTTCCGATGAAAAAGTATTTCAGTCGTATAATAATGGTCGAATAAGAGTTTATAGGCCGAGAAATCATAGGTATGATGAACAGTATACGCATCATTTAAGAAATAGTGGAGGATTCTCTGTCAACGTATGGGGATGGATAAGTGCCGAAGGCCCGGGCGTTTGTTATCATGTAGAGGAGAAGTTAACAGGATTATATTACAAACATATTATTGAGCACACAATGTTGTCATCGGTGATCCAGAGATTCCCCAACAACGACTTTATCTTCCAACATGACAATTGCCCGGTGCATACGAGTAGAATTGTTCGAGAATGGCTAGAAGAAACTGATGTTAATGTTCTTCCGTGGCCTTCCCGTAGTGCAGACTTTAACCCCGTCGAAAATGTGTGGGCAGAGTTAACAAAGAAACTAAATGAAAGAAACCTTAGACCACGGAATAGAATTGAATTATGGGAAGCAATTGAGCAGGCATGGGAAGAGCTTGTTAACTATAACATGAGGGGATTGGTGCTATCTATGAACAGAAGACTGCAAAATTGTATTGACAAGAATGGGGCTTCCACCAAATATTAATTATTATTTATCATTGTTTATCGTTATTTAATATAAAATAGATTTAAAATAAAATGCATATTAAAAAAAAGACTTCTTTATTTTCGTTATTAAGATCATAATCCATTTTATTCAAAAAACTGTTTTCTATATTTTTCATTTTTTAAAATATTTTGATATTTTAATTTTAATCTACCTATTCTAGCTAGTACACCACTGGCAACGTCACTTTGACGTAAAAGGTGCGTTTAAACGAAGTGAAAATTTAAAAAATGGGCTCCTAGATACGTGAACCTGTAAACTATTCCGTGACCGCAACTGTACATATACTTCATCTAATTTACTTACCGTTGCACGTCATCTGCGTCATAGTCCGTGAGGTCACATGATACCAACACGAAATATTTAGGCGGTAGGTGTGTTCTTTTTTAGAATCACTTTGCCGAGTACACTGGCATTACAGCCACTAGACATATTTTATTATATACGCGTAAAAATATTATTTAAAAATTTCTGTTAATGTTAACTTAAAGAAATACACAATAATATATTTCATTTAATTTGTATAAAGGCAATATAAAGCGTTTTTATGAAGAACATTTATTCGGAACACACTTGTAACTGTAATCGAAAGAAGGTGATCTTTTGACGTAAATTGGTAACACTTATTTGACAGTTGCGGTGTTGACATTTTATGTACTTTATTATTTTGAATTTTAAAGTGATTACCTCTTGTTTTATATATTTACCTATTTAATAAAATCTGTTCTTTTTAGAACAAAATTAGTGTGTTTTATTTGAAAAATGTCACGTAAGAATTTAAATAGTCGTTGTAAAGAGATGGTAATACTTTTGCAATAATTATGTGACCTATTTGATTTCAAATGGAGTCAGGATTTTTTTATACTTTGGCAACTATGTCAACTTCGATCTCTGTCAATGACAATGACGTGCAACGGTAAGTAAATTAGATGAAGTATACATTTACAAATTTACAAATACGTTTCCTGTAGGACAGTATATTTACTATTTGTGAATTATGTTGCTACCTAGGAGCGAACGCAGTACCAATGACATAAAATTAATTACATTACGCCAGTTTCGCGCGAACTGTCCGGCCTCTGAAGATGTGTAAATTTGGGATTGATTTGCAAGTATAATTAAAAGCTGAAACGTACATACATTTAGTTTGACTGTAACTAGAAACTCAATACTTTATGCTTTTTTTATTTAAATACACACTTAGCGTGCTTGTAAACTTCGCATATTTTTGTAAATATCGACGTCCTTCAGGAAGGACAGACAAACTTCATGTCACAAATTCTGAGCAAAATTTCCCGACTTTAGTTTATGCCATTGTTGATTTATTTCTAATTTCCTTTGTCATCATCATCTGGATTTTTAAAAATTAGTTGTTAGAGATGTTAAAAAATAAGAAGAATGGTCATCACGAAATGGATTTATAATAAACCAGTGTTTGTAGCATCTAACTTTGTTGGTGTAGGACAACTGGGTAGTTGCCAAAGATGGTACAAAAATAATAAACAATATACATTGACACAGTTCAACCTGAGGCTGTTGGTTGTATAACTAAAACATGGGAGGAGTTGATAAGTTTGATTTTTTGCTCAGTAAATATATAGATCATACGTTCTTAGAAACAACTGCTTTCATTTTTATTATGTAAAATAATATAATTGTGTATTTTCTTTTGTGATAATTCAATATATTTCAGTTATTAACTTTTATCTTGCGATTTTAATGAGACTATCTAAAGTAACTTTGTCCTTGTAGAAGAACATTCAATAAATCAAAAACCACAAGGGCTATAGCCAAATTGTGTGTTTTAAAAATCTTAAAAAAAATAATAAAAAAAGTCTTGCCAGTTTCAGATTATTATTCGTATTGTGACTTAAAAGGTTAAGTGTAAAATATTGTAGGTACACTGTATTGGCTTCAATTCCATTTGGGAACTGAATTTAAGTTTTTATAGGTGAATAAAAAGTAAGGAAGCCGAAATGATCAATGAACCGGATCAAATAGTGGAGAGATGGGCGAAGAATTTTGCTGAGAAATTAAATATAGGCAACGAAGAAGTAATTGACATAAATGACTACAGTGAAGACGTAAACTATGAGAGGGAGAAAAATAATATACCAACAGAAGAAGTTGCCAAGGCAATAAAAAGGTTAAAAAACAACAAATCCCCTAGAGAAGATGGTATACCCCTGAGCTGTTCAAGTATGGAGCAAACGCAATAAAAAAATACATAATAAAACTTGTTGCATCCATTTGGAGAAAAGGAAAACTCCCAGACAGTTGGGATGTAGATATTATAACACCTATTCACAAGAAAGGAGATCCACTAGTATGTGACAACTATCGAGGCATTAACCTCCTAAATACGGCTTACAAAGTACTGGCTTATATACTTTATGATCGTTTACTAGTATATACTGAAAAAAGGCAAATACCAATGTGGATTCCGAAAAGAAAGGTCAACAATTGATCAGATTTTCCTTCTCAGACAAACCTTCGAAAAGACATATGAATATGGAATTGATACCCATCACTTCTTCATAGATTTTAAAAGTGCTTACGACAGTGTAGACAGAAGCGCACTTTATAATGCCATAACAGTCTATCGTGTCTACAGTTTACCATCGCTCTAGAAGGAGCCATAGAGAAATCGGACAAAACGAGACCTGATACAGGCTTTTAAAACAGAAAAAGCCGCGTAGACAATGGGACTGCAGGTTAAAGTATCCAAAACAAAATACATGAAGGCACCACAAGATCTGGTGACAGAAGCACACACATTCGAAGGAGTCTCGGAGTTTATATATCTTGGAATACTAAATATACTAAATAACAGCAACCTAGTAAGCGTAGAAATTAAGAGAAGAATATGCCTGGCGAACAGAGCTTACTTTGGACTAAAGTAGTTCTTAACATCACACATAATTAGCAGAAAAACCAAGATGTGAAAAATGCAACATCGTCAGGTCTATTTAAATTAATAGACTAAGGTGGCTAGGACACCTTGAAAGAATGGACACTGGAGACCCCAAAGACAGATATTTTATTAAGAGCCAGTAGGAACCAGAAAGAGAGGCAGGCCAAGATCTAGATTCAAAACTCAAGTCGAAGACGACTTGAGGAATCTAGAGGTCAGGCATTGGAAACCCAGGGCGAAAGATAGGGGAAATGGAGACTAATTCTTGAACAGGCCAAGACTCACCCAGGGTTGTAGAGCCAAAGATGATGATGATAGGTAAAGAAAAGCAGTAGATCGTACATTCTGAAGACAGTGCTATAATTCCTAGAATAATTTGGACGTTTAATCGAACTTATTCAGTATTCGGAATAAAAGCACCATAGTATAGTTAGTTCTGAAACTATTTTTTTGGTTGAAGTTTCGATCTTCACCCCGGAAATCCTTCTCAAAATTCAAATTATCATTGATTTGAAAATGCACGATAACACATAGTTTTTATGGCAGAAAATTACAACGGTCTTTATAAAGGACTGTTAAAATCAGAAATATTATAAATATCAAATAAATTTCTCTAAATGCGAAAATGGAACAATCGCAACATAATGTGGGAAATAATTATGAAGAAGCTGCAAGAAATCTACAATCTTTGGTAAACAAGATCGAACAAGACCAAAGAATGGAGGATAAAATTTAATGAGACCAAATCAGTGAATCAGGAACTTGAACTGAAATACAAAAACTTGTACTGGTTGCTCGGAAAAAACTCAAAGCTCCCCATAGATAATAAACTTTTGATCTATAAAGAAATACTCAGACCGGTATGGTCACACGGTGCTCAGTTCTGGAATTGTGCAGGAAGAACAATATTTTAATAAACAATTCTTTCAGCACAAAGCATTAAGAAGTAGCGTCGTTGCCCCTTGGTACGTTAAAAACAGCTACATTCACCGAGACTTGAAGATGGAGACTGTTGAAGAGTAATAAGACATTGTGCCAACAAGCATGAGCAAAGTGTACCGTTTTTAAATAAAACGAGCTATATTTATTTATAAATTTACAGTTCGGTATTCTCTTATCACTAAACTTACTCCTAAGATCGTTACATATATATACCTAAGTGACTATGTTCTAGAAAGTTCCCACCTCTAATTCGCGCACGTGACCGATTATTCTCTTGCCTTCGAGAGATCTGGTGATGATTCTGGAAGCCGTTTCGAGATGCAACCGTTATATGAGTCATGCCGAAAGCATGTTCGTAACAAAAGATTACATCAACATGTAAATATCGAGGCTCTCCAACTCCCGGATAATACAGAGTTAGTAAGAAGTCTTACAGAGTTAGTAAGACTGAGTTAAGGTGAAGCCCTTTGAGTTAGTGTAGTGATTAGTTCAAAAGCAAATTATAGTGCGGCTTGGTGTACACGGATGCTCGTATAAATAATTACTTTAAGCAAGAAAGACCATGTATAAACATTATTGAATCTATGTAACTATAGTTTTAAATTTATAAGTATTAATTTAGGATGAAACAGAACTGCTCATCGATCTTTCTAATCAGATTGTTGTGTGTATATATACAGAGTGTCCCAAGAGTCTGGAAACGGCCAATTATCTCGTAAATTGCTAGTTATAATTTTACAAAATTTAAGGTACACCTATTTTGGGATACGGAGATTCCATATTTAATATTTGCAATGTTGCCAGATTTGCCGTTTCCCATATTAGTAACTTTGGTTTTTCAAATTCATCACCCTGTATATTTAGTCATTAATGGAATCTTCTATTCAATACGAGTTCAACCATATGTAATACTTATGATTTTATGTAGTTTGAAAGATCTTAAATACATAAAACCCAAAGTCTGGCAACGCATAATTGTCTCAATAAATTTTTTAACACTAACTATTTTTAACTACATTAAAATGTAACAACTGATAGATTACTTTTTTTTACACAATGGTTACTTTATCAAGTGTTCAAAATGTGCTCCATGTGAGTTGACGGTACCCTAATCGATCGTAGAATGCGTCTACCGCATTTTTCGGACGATGGATCGGTAGACGAGGTAGAATTGAATGGTCTCCACATTCACCTCATTTCAATCCTAAAGATTATTTTTATTGGGGATACTTGAAAAATTCAGTATACAAAACTAAACCAGCAAATCTTGCAGAACTAAAGTAACTAAAAATCGATGAATCTCGAATAAATTCTAGACAATCATGGAAAAATGTGGTAGACGCATTCTACCATCGATTAGGGTAGTCAACTCACAAATGGAGCACATTTTGAACACTTGATAAAGTAACCATTGTGTTAAAAAATGTTGTAATCTATCAATTGTTACGTTTTAATGTAGTTAAAAATAGTTAGTATTAAAAAAAATATTGAGACAATTAGGCGTTGCCAGACTTCTGTTTTATGTATTTAAGACCTTCCAGACTACATAAAAAAGTGTTACATATGGTTGAACTCGTATTGAATAGGAGATTCCAATAATGAGTGAATATACAGGGTGATGAATTTGAAAAACAAAAGTTATTAATAATATAAGAGAAACTGCAAATCTGGCAACATTGCAAATATCAAATATGGAATCTCCGTGTCTCAACATAGTTGTACCTCAAATTTTGTATAATTATGTTTGGTAATTTACGAGATAATTGGCCGTTTCCAGACTTTTGGGCCACTCTGTATACATATATCCAGAGTAATTAAGGACGACTACTCGAAATTCAGTTTAATACATTTCTTCAGTTACATTTTAATAAACTACAGTTAGTACGGGTTTGTTACATTTGTTATTTGTTGGTTACAAGTTTTAATTTTATTTTCTATTTTAGAATAATTGATTAATTAATAATTGTAACTTCAGTACCTTTTCCTTTTTGGTTTTCAGAACATAACTTGTTGTTTCTTAACCTTCTTCTAGATCTACGGTTTCTTAACTTTCTAACATTAAGAACATTTCTAACATTAATCAAATCATCATTCATTAATCAAATGAACTGTCCTTCACTAAAGTCGTTCCAGGAACGCACACAGAAAATACAGACAATATCAGTTTAAAGTCTTTTACTTTATCATATAGAATAAATATCTGAATTGTTATAAGGAGTAAGGCACATAAAATTATTATTAAGATTTTTTCTGTATCCAAGGAACAAAATAAAATAATTTATTTAATTTATATTTTGAGAACGATTTCCGGGGAGGAAATCAAAATGTTAAATATAACGTATTTTTAGTTACAATTGTGGTTTATTCATTAAATATTGTAGTATATATTTATATTGTTCTAATTTATTTGTCTTTATTCTAATTTATTGTCTATATTCTAATTTATTAAAACTCGCGATAACTAATTACGAATTTATTAAAGTCTTTATTAATTCTAATTTATATTACAAATAATAATTTATGTTTCGTTACATTTAAATATCGCGGTTCCCGAGCTTCTTATGACTGACTCCTTAATGAAAGTCTTCCCTTATTTATATAATTCCAAGCCGGTAAACAGAAAGGTGTAGAAAATACCATGCTGTTCTCGATGTAGACACAGCGGCGACTGGTCTCAAAACATGTTCTTTATCGGCTTGTCGCCCCCAGAGCATTCGATTCAGGTAGATTTTTGACCTAGAAATTACGAGAATCAATAAAAGAATTAGTCATAAAATGTTTACAGTTCTATATGCCATAACATTTAAAATCGTAACATTGCCCCCCTCTTAAAAGATGGTTCCTCCTGGAACCTTGTCGGGACTGGAACGACATGCTGATATCGGCAACTGGACCCTCTTTTACAACTTCCAGTTGTATAGAAATGACAAGGGACGGTTTTCACTCCGCACCAGTAACTATGTGGATTGCAACAGACTAACACCTGGACTTCGGTGTCTTTAAAGATTTCCTCCACCATGTTTCGTATAACCCTCCAATCTAATTGGCGGCACTCCAACTTTGGCATGGCTAACTTTTGCACGTCGGACTCTAGTACGTGCTCTCTCAACTGAAGTAAGGCTTCCCATACATCTCGGTAGGTAGGTTGATCACGGGCAGTGTCTTTTGTTACCAGGTAGAAAAGGTAACGTGATGCATCTTGAAGTTTTAAGGCTTTTCCAGGAGCTGGCACTTGGCATTGAAGTTCTGCAACTCGACCGAACTTCCTTCGAAAGACGGATGCCAACCCTGGTGCGTCTTTGATACTGGCCGGGATGGTAAGGGCCAGTGAGTAGTCATCGGGAAGCGCGAGTAGATCTTGCTTTTCTTCAGTGGTAACACCATGTCTTGCTTTACCGTACCTCCATAGGCACCATGAATTCCTTAAACGTGAGGTCAGACACATCTTGGACTTGGTTTACTTCCACTTCTTCATCTACGTCGTGGTCACCTTCGAAAGACGCCAGCCGGTTATGGTGTACTATCATCGGCTTTCCTCTCGGAATCTTGCTTATTCGGTAAATAACATCATTGATCTTCTCCATAATGAGGTATGGACCTTCCCAAAACTGCTGCAATTTGGGAGAACAACCTTTTCGCTTTTTGGGGTTATAAAGCCAGACTTTATCGTTCTTCTTAAAACACCCCTTTTCGGCTTGCGTATCGTACCGTTTCTTCATTCGGTCACTAGCGATCTGGAGATGGGAACGGACCAACTCGTGAACATCGTCCATTCTTCTTCGTAATTCGATCACATAATCTTCACCTGCTACATCTTCTCCAGGTCGACACCCAAACTCTAGATCACAAGGTAGTCGCATCTCGCGTCCGAATAGGACTTTGGCTGGTGTCTGGCCTGTTGATTCATTAACAGCAGATCTGTAGGCCATTGTGAAAAACGGGAGATATTGGTCCCAGTCTCGCTGATGATCGGACACCATCTTTGTCAAATACTTGCCAACTGTTCTATTCATTCGTTCTACCATACCATCCGATTGCGGATGATAAGCCGTAGTCCTTGTTTTCTTCATACCTAGTCTATCACATATTCCTTGGAATAAATCGCTTTCGAAGTTCCTGCCTTGGTCACTATGGATCTCCAAAGGCACTCCAAATCGGCTGATATATTCTTGGATCAACTTATCTGCAACGGTGGCCGCCTTCTGGTCTGGAAGTGCGTAAATCTCGACCCACTTAGTGAAGTAATCCATTACTACCAACATGTACTTGCCTCCATTATCACTTTCTGGAAATGGCCCAGCAATGTCCAAAGCTATTCTTTCAAACGGGCTTCCAACATTATATTGTCTCATAGGAGCTCTCCTTTTTCGATAAGGCCCGTTACTCGTAGCACAAATAGTACATTTCTTACACCAGTCTTTTACATCGTCGGAACTGTTCATCCAATAAAACCGTTCCCGAATTCGCTGAAGGGTCTTCTTCACACCAAAATGCCCTCCTGATGGACTGTCGTGTAACTGACGAAGTACTTCGGCTATTCTGCTCTTTGGAATCACCAACTGTCTTCTCTTCTCTGAACCGTCATCATTTTCCAGGACTCGTTTGAGCAAGCCATCTTCCATGATAAATGAGTCCCACTGGGCCCAATACGTCTTAACTACTGAGCCTAGGTTCGATATTTCTTGCCAAGGTGGTCGACGGTTTTCCTCTTTCCATTTTCGGATTTTCTGTATAACTGGATCTCTCTCTTGTTCTTCCCTGATCTTGGTAGGCGTCCAGTCGTCGTGGACCACCGTCGTTCTTAGCACTGCTGCTTCCTTGATTCCGTTTTGTTGCAGTGAGAACACTCTGCTGGGCATGGCCTTCTGGAAAGAGAATCGGCGTTTCGGTGGCTAACTCCGCCCGGTGCTCAATCTTAAAATCATATTCTTGGAGTCGTTCGATCCACCTGGCTATCTGACCCTCTGGATTCTTAAACTGCATCAACCACTTAAGGGCGGCATGGTCGGTTCGGATTAAAAACTTCCTTCCATAGAGGTATTGATAGAAGTGCTCTACTGATTTCACTACTGCCAGAAGTTCTCTTCTCGTGACGCAATAATTTCGCTCAGGTTTTGAGAGAACTTTACTAAAATATCCAAGGACTCTTTCCTGTCCTCCTTGAATCTGAGACAGCACTCCTCCAATTCCCACATTACTTGCATCTGTATCTAAGATGAACTCTCCTTCTGGCAGTGGATACCCTAAAATTGGTGCTGTGATTAAATACTTTTTTAAGGTCTCAAAGGCATTCTGGCAGTCTACATCCCAGCGGTATTCTCTTGCTTCCTCTGTAAGTCGCGTTAATGGTTTAGCGATATCTGCAAACTTCTTAATAAACCTCCGGTAGTAAGTACATAGTCCCAGAAAACCTCTCACTTGGTGTTTGTCAGTTGGTTTTGGCCATTCCTTAATGGAATCAATTTTTCCCTTATCCACAGCCACTCCTTCTTTACTGACTATATGACCCAGATAATTGACTTTACCTTGAAATAGCTGGACTTCTTAGGGTTTAACATCAATTGGGCAGCTTTAAGTCGATTAAAAACGTTTTCTAAATTCTTCAGATGATCTTCAAATGTCTCCCCCAAGACGATTATGTCATCTAGATAAACTAGGCATGTTTTCCAAGATAGCCCTCTCAACACATTTTCCATAAGCCTCTCAAATGTCGCAGGAGCGTTACAAAGTCCAAATGGCATAACGTTGAATTGCCATAATCCAGATCCTGTGGTGAAGGCTGTCTTTTCTTTATCTACCGGGTCCATTTCTACCTGCCAGTATCCAGACTTCAAATCCAAAGTAGAAAATAATTTACTTCCAGCCAATGTGTCTAATGTGTCATCGATCCGAGGCAGAGGATAACTATCTTTCTTGGTAACGTTGTTCAGCAAACGGTAATCCACACAGAACCTCGTTGTTCCGTCTTTCTTCTTAACCAGGACCACCGGAGAGACCCATGGGCTCGTAGAAGGTTCTATCACCCCGTCTTTCTTCATTTCCTGAACAATCGTTTCAGCTTCCTCTCTTTTCGCCTGTGGTAATCGTCGAGCTGTTTGACGAATTGGCTTAGCATTACCAGTATCAATTTTATGCTTAACAACGGTAGTTCTTCCCGTCTTTCCTCCTTTTGGTACGAAAATATCACGATACTGCCGAAGAAATTCCCTTAATTTCCTTTTCTCATTCTGATTCAGAGACTGTCCAGCAACTGCAATCATTTGCTCAAATTTGTCGTTGGAATTATCAGACGTTTTCGTCTGACGAATTATGGATGTCACAGGTACGCAAGTTCCTACTTTTGTCTCTTTCTTGATGGTGACTGGATAGTCATTGACATTGATAAGTCTCACAGGAATTTCTTTAGCCGAAGTCACTAATTCTTTTCCAATTATGATTCCACGGCCAACTTCGTCGTCATGATTCCAAGGCTCTATCATAACAGGTGTTCCTTCGTCCACAATTCCCTGTAGCCGCGCTACTATTATCGTTTCACTTCTCGCAGGCACGACTGTATCTTCTTTAACGGCTGCTTGCATAGTGTTGTCATCATGTGGATGGAGAAATACCTCCTCGTTACCAACTTTGATTACCTTATTCTTAAAATCCAATTGGAATCCATGCGCATTCATTACGTCCATTCCTAATATAACATCCTCTTCGATGTCAGCAACTATAACAGTATGGACGAACTTTTCTGCTCCAATTCCTAATTGTACCTGGATTTCTCCATGAATGTTGGCATTTTCACCTGTGGCGGTCCGAAGTCGCAATCTCGTTGGTAACAGTTTCTTTCGGCTGTTTATAACTGTCGGGCGTATAATGCTTCTGGTCGCTCCGGTATCCACCAACAACGTATACTTTTTACCATTTATTTCTCCATCTACATATACACTATCTTCACGACATTTCAAAGAAGCTATTAGTATCAGAGGGTCTTTGGTAAAGTTCTGGGTCGAAGCTGCTCCCCTAAGGCCGACGCGTTCTGGTTTTGTCTTCGGTCTTATGGTCTTCGTTTTCTTGTATGTCATGCTTTTCATCATATTAACGAGCTGGTCAAGTTTATCTTCATCTCCTTCCTCTTTTACAGTCCTAACTTTGCTATACCCGCCAGAGGCCTGCGTAGCTGACTCGTATTCGAGGGCGGCAGATAAGACATCCATCAGCGTCTTGTGACGAGCTAATCGTAGTGTTCTCTGCATTTCATGATCACGAAGACCATCAATAAACGTTTGAATGGCCAACTTTTCCATCATGTCTTCGGGAGCTGTTGGATAAGCATATCGCACTAATCTGGCGATATCTACTTCATATTCTTAAAGAGCCTCATCTTTCTTTTGTCTTCGATTTTTGAGCTGCGACTGATATACATGTTCCAAGTGTTCGTGGCCATATCGCATATTTAACCTCTTTTTCAGTTGTTCGAAATCATCCGTCTCCTCTACGGCTATGGTCTGGAGCACATCTAAGGCATCTCCTCGAAGAGCTATAGTCAGGTTTACAGCCTTTTCTTTTTCTGACCATCCATTCGCTCTTGCAGCTGATTCGAACTGTTTCATGTAGTTGTTCCATGACGATTTTCCGTCGAAAGTTGGAACTTTGACATGAACATAACCTCCGCTTCCTTCAAATTTTGGCCGTGTTTCCAACTTACATTTCGTCTCGTCTTCTTTTATCTCTACCGGATCTAAAACTACCGTATTAATTGGTGGTAGCCCTCTCGTGTTAGTTATCATGGTCTCTAACTGTTTGATTTTCTCTTCAACTTTATCAAATGTTTTAGAGACTTCTTCAAACTTCTCACTATTCTGAATACATACTTCGTCGAATCTTCTAGACATATTTTCAAATTTCTCGTCGTTTTGTCTAGCTGTTTCTTTAATAATTTGAGAAGTTTCTTCGATCATTTGAGACGTTTCATCGAATCTTTTGGAAACAGTCTCGAATTTTCCATCAATTATTTTAGTTAAAACGGCTTCTTCTACTGACTGAAAATGGAATGTCTCTGGGTCATCTCCATTCTTGTTAAGAACATTTTTTAGTCGTTCTTGGAGTATCTTCTTGGACCCGCTGCAGTCTTCATCCCGTTCTTCTAGTTGCTCACGCAACTGTTTCACTGAAAGTTCTACTAGCAGCATCTTTGGTCAAGCACACACGTACTTTTTTTTAATGTTCTTTCGTACAACGATCACTACCGAAATACGCGGATGTTCCCGATGAACAATACTTTTCAAAAGTTCAAAAGTCTTTTCAAGAATTCAAAAGTCTTTTTATATTCAAACCCCACACCGACACCACTGTAGTATATATTTATATTGTTCTAATTTATTTGTCTTTATTCTAATTTATTGTCTATATTCTAATTTATTAAAACTCACGATAACTAATTACGAATTTATTAAAGTCTTTATTAATTCTAATTTATATTACAAATAATAATTTATGTTTCGTTACATTTAAATATCGCGGTTCCCGAGCTTCTTATGACTGACTCCTTAATGAAAGTCTTCCCTTATTTATATAATTCCAAGCCGGTAAACAGAAAGGTGTAGAAAATACCATGCTGTTCTCGATGTAGACACAGCGGCGACTGGTCTCAAAACATGTTCTTTATCGGCTTGTCGCCCCCAGAACATTCGATTCAGGTAGATTTTTGACCTAGAAATTACGAGAATCAATAAAAGAATTAGTCATAAAATGTTTACAGTTCTATATGCCATAACATTTAAAATCGTAACAATATATTAGTTAACAAAGTACACGAGATTTTGAAAAAAACTTGAAGGAAATTTTAAAATGTGCTTTTATTATATATCAGACTATAAATATTGAATGTCAAATATCTGTATGTATGATCTCGTATAAAGATTCGTACTGGCCCAGTGTATGAGTTGATTCCTGTTGTAGTGGGAATAATTGTGGGTTCGATGTTAACGATTCTCATAAATCTCTTATTGATTTACATCAACTAGTTTCTGCCAGTCACTAGAGGTATCGTCTATGTCGTCGAAAGTTTAATTCACCACATATGGTGCAACTTGTGTAAATTGTTGATCTCCTGAAGGTGGAATACTAGTTGCCCTGTATAGTAAAGTTTAGAGGGGTTCCTTTCATACAACCAGTGGTTATTAATTACTATTAAACTGGGAATAAGCCACAATTAAAGATAAAAATACGTTTATTGACGTTTCAATTTCCACTTCGGAAATCGTTCTCAAAATACAAACAGTAAATTAAACAAATTTTGTTTTTGTTACATAGTGAAAAATTCTTCTAATAATTTAATTTTATCTGACTCATTTATATTGACAATTCAGATATACATTATGCATTTTAAAGTAGACGACTTTAAAATGATATTGCCAATATTGTTGAGTTGCGCTCCTGGGACGACTTTACTTATAAGATAGTTCATTCGATTACATGAAATCAACTTTAACTTGAGAATATGTAACAAAATTGGATTGGCTAGTGCGCCAATATAACAAGAATGTGTAGTGTAGCAATAGGGTAAACTTTAAAATGTACCTTGATACACCAACGAACTAATATGTGGACTAACAGAAGATGAAAGGGATTAGATAGAAATAAATTATGCGAAAGAAATAAATAAAGGATAAATATGAATTTTTAAAAAAATAATAAAATTAATGCTGGCTAGCGACTATGCAGGAGAATGACCACTTGACAATCAAAGAGGGATTCGGCCAATTTGCATGCCCTACAGAGACCGTAAGATGTAAGAATTAATGACTAGAAACTACCAAGAAATAAACCGAAGAAGATAAAGTTGCTCTACTGAATGTTTGGGCGCCAGGAAGTTAAATGGTTTCTTCCGAGATATCTTGTATTGCTGAAATATTAAAGGATAGGTACCAAGTGAAATCTTAAATTGTTTTAACCCAACTTTAATAAAGACCTATTTTATGTACAAATTATTTAACCCCTTATATTTAACAATATAACCCAACACCTCTTATGTACAATTAACTAATCTATATTTACAGTAAAACCCTAAATACAATGATAAGACAGTTTCCCCTTTCCCAAATGTACCTATTTATGTGAAATGTTGACTAAGATTATGCAATAGTTATATAAATATAATATAAAATGAAATATATAATAATATAAATGTTACAATTATCGAATAAATGAAATAAAACCTCTCGGATATGTGTGCACACTATAACCTGTTAACGAGAGATTCCAGGGGAGTTACAATCTCAACCCTTGATGAATAATAAATGTTTCAATAAGTTTACACTGACTATTATTTAAAAAAAATGAATATGATTATTATTAATAAAAAGTTAAAGCCTTGAAGAGGAAGTTAAAAGGTATTATTACAAATTTACACTGACTATTATTTAAAAAAAATGAATATGATTATTATTAATAAAAAGTTAAAGCCTTGAAGAGGAAGTTAAAAGGTATTATTACAGATATTAAATGAAAACAACAAAAAACAAAACTAGTTCTTCCTGCAGGTTTCTTTCTCGGTGGACCTGGGAGGTGGTCAAGCTGAAGAACTAGATGCAGGTGGGTAGAGGTCCAAAACTGGACTCCAATAAAGGTACTGAGACTTTTTACTCTTTAAACTAAAACCATATAATTCTTCCCCTGATGCTTAAATCCCCATAAAATTAAATTAAAAGTTTTCTCTTCCCCAGACTTGTCCTGGAATCCGTAACTAGGCTAAAAAAACACAGTTGTGTTACTACAAAGTCCTTTGTTCATACAAAAAGTAAGGAAAAAACCAAGAAAAGTCAACACGTTGCTTCAAATTGAAGCAAAAACTATAATGTGTTTCTTTAAAAAAAAAATAACCTTGGGACTGTATGAAAATGTTCGGATATATTAACTAGGTAATTTTAAGGAACGCCTGGTATATAGATTATAGAATCGAAAAAAAAGTATTAGCCGGTTTAAACGGTATGGAATTATAATAGGTAAAATTGTTGGTTTTCATACTTGAAAAAAAAATAAAGTTTGAAATAATTATAAAATCTAGTACTTAATGTATTTAGGTATTAATGATATAAAGTAAAATGAGACATATATAAGATGTGTGAAATATCTATCGAGAAAGGATTAAAATTGATTTGAATTTTACCAACAATGGCGGATGATCTGACATGTTTTTATATATAATTTATTTATAATTTAAAACTCACCGGCTGTGGTCCAAACTTAAAGTGTTTTCCCAAAACAACAAAATAACAAAAAGGCTTCTTCCAACACAACTGATTTTCCAAAAAAATAAAAAAATTAAACCAAACTCATGGAATAAAGATGGCCCCCACAGCCGCCTCTGAACACGTCTGCTCACTTCACGGTTCCAAGACCAAGTAACGAACACACGATGTTACGACGGAAACGAAGTAGAATTTTTACATAGAGGGCGCAACTTGCTGCCAACTTTTAGGCATAAAATTTACTGAAGTTATTTGAATTTTTGGTTTAAGAATATTTCGAAATGAATTTAATTTGTAATTAAATTAAAGAATTCCAGTGACAGGACAGTAAGTGGGTATTTAAGTAACGGACTCGTTACATTCCCCTCTTACTTGGAGAAAAAAAATTTTTAAAGTGAAAAATTTTTTTTTTTCTTTCACTTGACTGATTGGATAGATGTAGGTTAACCAATACTTTAACCATATGTGGAGTAATCAAGAATCGAGAAAAAAAATATAAACATATATATATAAAAAATTATAGCTATGGCACCAATTTGCCAAATACAGCTATTATATTAACTCACTATCATATTTCCAAAAAAATCTACATCGATTCACACGATTATAATTCACACGATTATGAGTGATGTAGAGATAAAGAAATGGTTTCATATAAAGATACCCACATGTAACTAAGTAAAAAGTCACATACTATTTAGAGTAAAATTAAAGTAAAGTAAGACTCTAACATAGCATAGTTTGGACTAGTAATACAAATGCTCAATACAAATAATCCAAAATAATGTGAAATCGGACCCTGGTTCCAAAATTGACTCATCAATGGACAACAGATTTATAGGAGAGCATATCCAAGGAATAATCAATCAGGCAAATGGGTGTACCGATACACAATAAGGAATAATAAAAATACCAAACGTATATAAAATAATATACGTAACAATAAAAATACTAAATGTATATAAAACAATATAAGTGTCGAATTGGATGGTAAATCCAAAATTGACCATACAGTGGACAACAGATTTATAAAGTAGCATATCCAAAGATAATCAATCAGGCAAATAATGACCCAATTCACACTATAACCAAATAAACCAAAAAGGGTAGGTCCACATATACCCACATCCGGTAATATGTGCCTAACCTAAGAATTCACCAAATAAATTATTGGATAAAAATGTGGGACTAACGGCCTGAACAAAAGGACAGCCATAAAATCGATTCCATCCTGATGATATGCCATCAGTACATTTAGGATCCAAAGTAAAGACCAAAAATAAAAAACTAGGAGATGTTATAAACTCAAGCATCCTAGCAAATGCAAAACTGAACAACTTGAGCTCAAAAGGTAGGGTACCAAAGCATGTGAACTGCTGTGGTAACTTCTCACAACAAAATTAACTTATGCTGATATTCGATAACTATAGCAGGTAGCTACAACAAATTTATAAGAATATCTAACATAAGAGCACTAAAAGGAATTTAATGGGCCAGTAAACTCTAACAACCATAACAAAATAGTAAGAGTAAGGTAGAAGTAATAACAAAACAGAACATCAAGAACGAGTAGAGTAGACCAATTTCTGAAGAAACTGCAAATTTATAATTCGTTCTGATATCAATAAAAGAGAACAGGATAATTCCTTGTTCAATATACCAAAATATAGACAAGTGCCTAAGGAAAGAAGTGAAAATAACTATAAATGGTCATTTGTTGCCAAAATATGAAATACTATCCATAACTGTAATCTAAACATGCTAGCTGTAAAGGGAATATGTCATGGATTGCTCCCTTCAATAAACTATATAAATAAAATTAATAAATCAGCTAAGGAACAATTCAATTATTAGACCAAAGTCTGAAAATATTAAGGATTAACGTTAAATATTCAAATCCTAATTAACATTAACAATAATTTACTATCTATGGAAGACATTCTACTGCCTAGATAACTGTACAGCTTGTCATGAAAATGGTGAATTCCGAAATTCATAGAACAACTGAGGCCTCTAATTGAACTAAAACTTCGAACCCACATATTCATTCACCTATACACAGGCAGAATAGTCTATATAATATAGGAGTGTACTAAAATCATGTATACTGATTATCTATATAAATTCCTAATGACTGATTTAAAAACATCCCACATAGCAAATCCAGATACATGTTACTATATAACTTGATTATGACCAATAAACTGAATCAAATCCGTAAAAAAAAAATACAACATTCTTTCCAAACTGGCAAAACAAGTAAGTATAATGGGAAGAAAGTGATACAACACATAAACATATAGCACAGTATAGTAGCATTACAATATTTAGTTCCATACCAGTGCAACACCTAATATAAGTAAAAATCTCTAATGGCTTTAATAATTTTAACTTATTATAAACAAATACTAATCAAATTATAAGCTGTAGATATTCCAAATCTGGTGATTAATAACAAAAATCTAAGAAAATACCTAAATCGTAACCAAACCGAGCCAAAACAATAACAATCATAGGAATAAGTTAACTTAATAGACATTAAGTTAATCTTCCTCTGAAGATGAAGATGCTGCCTCATCTGTTGTGTTATCAGGGAGTAAATCCTTTATATGAAATTGACCAATTCGTCTATTTGTCGAATTGTCTTTTAATTCATATACTAAAGGAGATATTACCCTAACGACAGTACAGGAAACATATTTCTGACAAAACTTAGCAGAAATGGCATCACCTTTATTTGATTTCACAAAATTCCGTTTCAAAACTCGATCGCCCACAAAAAATCGCAACTCTCGTTTCCTCAAATTATACTGATGCTGATTTCTAAGGTAAGAAGCTTTCAACTTCTTCCTAATGTCAGCGAATATTGGAGGTAGGTTTTGGAGATCTTCCATACGGTGAAGTTTATCAGAAATTTGAGGAAGAGTTGTTGAATTTTCAGAAATTAAACCGAAATAATCACCTGACAGTGGAACATGCCTACCAAAATTAACATAAGCTGGAGAACACTGAGTGATTTCATGAACAGAAGTTCGAATGGCTTGAGCAACTGAATGGATGTACTTATCCCAAGCTCTATGATCACTGTAAGTGTAAGATCGAAGAGCAGTAACAATGCTACGATTTACACGTTCAGTGTGGTTAGCTTGCGGATGATAAGCTGCATTGTAGAATATCTTTTGGACCTTATATTTACTTAATAGATCTTTAAAAGCTTTAGAAACAAATTGTGGACCATTATCACAAGATACTATTTGGGGAATACCAAATAGTAAGAACACTTGTTCCTCTAAGAACTTCAAAATGGCTGGAGTTGTAGCCTTACGCAGAGGACAAACTAAAGGAAATTTGGTGAAGTAATCTACAACTACCAAACAATATGTGTTACCTAAATAACTACGTGGATACGGTCCAATAAGGTCTAAAGAGATCATTTGCCACGGAAAATTAATATTCCTAAACGAACCCATTAGTCCAGCTTGAGGTAGGTTACTTGGCTTGCATGTTGCACAAACTCTACATCTAGAGATGTATTTCTTAACGGAGTTGCGCAAACCAGGCCAGTAATATAACTCAGCTATTTTACTAAATGTTTTATAAAAGCCAAAGTGACCTGATGTCACATCATCATGAAAAGTTCTTAAGACTTCATCCCTATTTGCTGTTGGGACTACTATCTTCCAATCAGACATATTCGATAGAGATTCAACTGGACTGATAACATGTTTATAGAGGATATTATTCTCCACCTTGAAATCAGGATATCTAGTAGGTTCTTGGGTGACATTATGAATCATCTTTCGATACCAATTATCTGGAGATAAAGTGGACAGATCTAAAAGATTGATATCGAATGTACGTGACAACGCGTCTGCAACCACAACACCATTGGCTTTGCGATGAACAATATTATAATCAAAGACAGAAAGCCTACAAATCCAACGGGACAAACGTTGTGACGGATTTTTCATGGAATGTAACCATAATAAAGAACTATGATCTGTGATGATAGTAAACTTACGACCCTCAAGATAGTACCGAAAGGCATCAAGACCATGGATAATTGCAAGAAGTTCTCTTTCTGTGGTGGAATAATTTTTCTGTGCTTTATTGAGCTTTTTGCTGGTATAAGCTATTGGATGTTCCGAACCATCCTTCATTTGAAATAGTACACCACCTGAAGCAGTGTTGGAACAATCTGTCATGAGATAGAAATGCTCTTTAAAATTCGGAGACGTCATGACAGGAGCACTAGTAAGAGCTTCTTTTATACGCCGGAAAGCATCATCGGCTTCTGAAGTCCATGTAATAGTTTGGCCTTTTTTCCTATTTTTAAGGAGATCTGTAAGTGGGGATAACAAAGTAGAATAAGACGGCACAAACCGACGATAATATCCACACATACCTAATATCCTACGGACTTGAGTAGTAGTCTTAGGTATAGGAAAATCTTTGATAGCTGTGACTTTATCAGGATCAGTCCTTAAACCTTTACTATCGACTACATATCCTAAAAATTTAAGACTAGGACGACAAAACTGACATTTATCTAAATTAATAGTTAAATTAGCCTCTTTGAGACGTGAAAACAACTTATCCAAAATTTCCATATGAAGAGAAAAATCAGGAGTGACAACCAAAATGTCATCCAAATAATAAAAAACATAGGGCTCTAACTGAGGACCAATGACTAAATCCATCAGACTACACATTGTCTGAGGAGCTGAAACAAGACCAAAAGGCATAGTGACAAACTGAAATAATCCTTTTCCACTAACAGCAAAAGCTGTATACTTTTTACTTTCCTCACTCAAAGGAATCTGTAAAAAAGCTTTAGATAGGTCGATAGAAGAAATATACCTAGCATTCTGGAGTTTACTGAGAATGACGTCTATTCGGGGAATAGGATACGCATCCCGATTTGTAGTAATATTATTCAACTTTCGACCATCGAAGCAAACCCTAAAAGATCCATCCTTTTTCTTGGTTAACCACAAAGGACTACAGTAAGAAGACGTGGAAGGTTCAATGATATTCAACTCTAACATGGAATCAATTTCCTTTTCCAAGTCAACTTGCCAAGCCTGAGGAATAGGATATTGATATTGTCTAAAAGGTGTGGTATCTCCCACCTCGATAGTGTGAGATATTAAGGATGTACGACCTAACTTGTCTTTCGACGAAAGAGTTGTAAATTTAGAGATCATATTCTCTAATTGCCTTTGTTCGGAACTAGATAAACTAGTAAAATCCTGAATAGCACTAAGTAAGGACAGATTAAATTGAGAAATAGAAAAGGAAAAATTAGAACAATTTAGTGTGCTATTAAAAGCATTTAAGAAATCCATACCTAAAATTATAGAATTCTGAACTGAAGGAATAATATAGAATGTAATTTGTTTACATAAATCTGCTACTGTGATTTCAGTTTCAAATTTGCCTGTAATAGACTGAACTGTACCATCTGCAGTAGACACTTGCAGAGAAGAAATGGGCATAATAGAAATCTCAGCATTTTTCAGTAAAGCTAATGAATGTGAACCTATCACAGAAATGTTCGAGCCACTATCTAAAAGAGCTAAACAAGATTGTCCTAAAATCTTAATAGGAAGGTAAGGTCTATTATCATTATGTTTTCTCACTAATAAAGAATTCAAATCAAAACAATCATTATCTGATTGGTCAAAAGCTTTAAATGGTACTAAACTAAACTTATTATCTCTACCTACACAATCAGAGGATGCAACAGGCAAACAAGAAGAATCAGAAATAAAAGAATCCTCCTGAATTGTGGTAGACTCTGGTATAGATATTGGAACTACTATACTGCTACTATTATGTCTATTACTAAAATTTGGGAAGATATTTGGGGAAGATAATCTATGTAAATCCGATGTATTATATTGGGAAGTTACTTCTTGGAATGACTTGGTGTGGTGTGTGTTGGTTTTTTTGGAGACAACCCCTTTCCCTTTCCGACTGGAAGATGGGTTTGGGTGACTTGACGTGGTTGGACCAGTGACTTCGTTTGATGTAACGGTTTGATTCCCTGATGGGGGTGTGGACGGAGAAACGCTCAGGGGACGGACCTCCGATCGTTCGTTTCCCGAACACCTAAAACAATTGCGTTTGAGGGTATTTTCTTTACCACAACCGTGGCAGAAAATACGGGTACGAGGGATGCCGCAATCATAAAAAGTATGGCCAGACTCACGACAATTCCAGCACACTACAGAAGTAATAACTGATATATTACGTTCAGAGCCCTTAGGTTGCCAAGAACGGTGTCTAAAAGAATTTTGATGACCGAAAGAGTCAGAAGAGTGTTTAGAAGTGGTTGGAGGTTGAGAAGACCAAGATAAAGTTTCCTCCAAACGTTTACACTTCTCGGTTATGTCTGCTATACTGGTGATGTCTACTAAAGCTAATTGCTGATGATAAAATGGCAGTAGACATTTGAGGATGATCTTAATCTTTGCAGAATCTGTCAGAGGTGTTTCAAGGCGACTACACATACCCAAAATGTTATTTATAAACATCGTAACAGACTCGTTTGGCTTCTGTTTACGATTTTTGATTTGGTCTAGAAGGTCATCTTGAAAAGAATAAGGTAGAAAATCAGACTTGAGTTTCTGAGCCAAATCAGACCAATTAGAAAAATTATTGCGGTTGTTTCTAAACCACGTAAAAGCTGTGCCTGTAAACAACTCAGCAGAAGCTGCAAAAAGATCCTCCTCACTCACTCCTCTCGATATGCGAAGACATTCCACCCTATCCAAAAAGGAAATAACCTGGTCATAATGACCTTCACCAGAAAATGTAATGCCCCATTTATGTACCTGAACAGGTTTGGGGTGAAGAAATGAATTAGCTGCTTGGGCTGAAGAAATAGGGGTTGAAGTAGCAATTGGATTCACTCGTGAATCAAGTTCACCCTCTAGGCTAAGAATTCGGATTGAAATAGAGCGTTTGTAAGTTTGCTGCTCCTCATTCGAACATGATAATAGATGGACACGGCCTGAGACATGGGCTAGACGTGATATCAGCCTGGAGTATAGGCTATCTTGGACAGTCCCTCTAAAATCGGATATCCTTTTAGCCAAATCATCCATAGTCTCATCAATCTCTTCTTGTTGTTCCAAAAAGGGAATACTGGTGGCAGAAATTTGTCGAAAGCTCCTATTTCCTTCTTCTTGCCTTAGAGCTCCACGCAATATCTTGCGTTTTAAATCCACATTGGAAGACGCATCAATGGGAATGTCCCTAATTCTCAACTCATAATCTAATTCTTTAACTAATAAATGTTCTACCTTAAATGCAGACATTGTGAAAGAAAAACAAATAGATGAATAGGTAGAATAGACAAGGAGATAATATACTCACACTCCACAAAACCAATCGAATAGTAATATAAAGTTTTCAAAAAAAAATATATAAGTAAATATGTACCAACACACCACAAAATCAATCCAAAAATAATTTCAAGTTATTCACAAAAATTTCAAAATGGTTAAGTAATATGCAATAAAGTATAAGTAAATAAGTTATAACACAATCCTTGAAGCAACACACAATGGTTTCAACAAGTATATGGTTACCAAATAATTGAATATATAAAAAAACCCACCAATATTGGCTAATATATATATATAGTAATATCTAGATTAATAAATTTTTAAAGTTCAATAACAGTAAGATAGATAGTTAACTGTACACAATGAGATTAAAAGGTGAGGGTTTAAATATGAATATAAGTAAACTACAGCAATACAAGTATATCTATAAATGTAAGTCTAATAAGAAAAACAATAAATAAATAAAGAAGTTAAAAAAATGAACAAAGAGCAACAGGAACAAATTAGAAATAATAAAGAATATTTTGCAAAGAGAAATATACTTCAGAATGTACGGTCTGAACTGAGAAAAGGCCCCACGTTGGGCGCCAATGTAACAAAATTGGATTGGCTAGTGCGCCAATATAACAAGAATGTGTAGTGTAGCAATAGGGTAAACTTTAAAATGTACCTTGATACACCAACGAACTAATATGTGGACTAACAGAAGATGAAAGGGATTAGATAGAAATAAATTATGCGAAAGAAATAAATAAAGGATAAATATGAATTTTTAAAAAAATAATAAAATTAATGCTGGCTAGCGACTATGCAGGAGAATGACCACTTGACAATCAAAGAGGGATTCGGCCAATTTGCATGCCCTACAGAGACCGTAAGATGTAAGAATTAATGACTAGAAACTACCAAGAAATAAACCGAAGAAGATAAAGTTGCTCTACTGAATGTTTGGGCGCCAGGAAGTTAAATGGTTTCTTCCGAGATATCTTGTATTGCTGAAATATTAAAGGATAGGTACCAAGTGAAATCTTAAATTGTTTTAACCCAACTTTAATAAAGACCTATTTTATGTACAAATTATTTAACCCCTTATATTTAACAATATAACCCAACACCTCTTATGTACAATTAACTAATCTATATTTACAGTAAAACCCTAAATACAATGATAAGACAGTTTCCCCTTTCCCAAATGTACCTATTTATGTGAAATGTTGACTAAGATTATGCAATAGTTATATAAATATAATATAAAATGAAATATATAATAATATAAATGTTACAATTATCGAATAAATGAAATAAAACCTCTCGGGATATGTGTGCACACTATAACCTGTTAACGAGAGATTCCAGGGGAGTTACAATCTCAACCCTTGATGAATAATAAATGTTTCAATAAGTTTACACTGACTATTATTTAAAAAAAATGAATATGATTATTATTAATAAAAAGTTAAAGCCTTGAAGAGGAAGTTAAAAGGTATTATTACAAATTTACACTGACTATTATTTAAAAAAAATGAATATGATTATTATTAATAAAAAGTTAAAGCCTTGAAGAGGAAGTTAAAAGGTATTATTACAGATATTAAATGAAAACAACAAAAAACAAAACTAGTTCTTCCTGCAGGTTTCTTTCTCGGTGGACCTGGGAGGTGGTCAAGATGAAGAACTAGATGCAGGTGGGTAGAGGTCCAAAACTGGACTCCAATAAAGGTACTGAGACTTTTTACTCTTTAAACTAAAACCATATAATTCTTCCCCTGATGCTTAAATCCCCATAAAATTAAATTAAAAGTTTTCTCTTCCCCAGACTTGTCCTGGAATCCGTAACTAGGCTAAAAAAACACAGTTGTGTTACTACAAAGTCCTTTGTTCATACAAAAAGTAAGGAAAAAACCAAGAAAGGTCAACACGTTGCTTCAAATTGAAGCAAAAACTATAATGTGTTTCTTAAAAAAAAAAATAACCTTGGGACTGTATGAAAATGTTCGGATATATTAACTAGGTAATTTTAAGGAACGCCTGGTATATAGATTATAGAATCGAAAAAAAAGTATTAGCCGGTTTAAACGGTATGGAATTATAATAGGTAAAATTGTTGGTTTTCATACTTGAAAAAAAATAAAGTTTGAAATAATTATAAAATCTAGTACTTAATGTATTTAGGTATTAATGAAATAAAGTAAAATGAGACATATATAAGATGTGTGAAATATCTATCGAGAAAGGATTAAAATTGATTTGAATTTTACCAACAATGGCGGATGATCTGACATGTTTTTATATATAATTTATTTATAATTTAAAACTCACCGGCTGTGGTCCAAACTTAAAGTGTTTTCCCAAAACAACAAAATAACAAAAAGGCTTCTTCCAACACAACTGATTTTCCAAAAAAATAAAAAAATTAAACCAAACTCATGGAATAAAGATGGCCCCCACAGCCGCCTCTGAACACGTCTGCTCACTTCACGGTTCCAAGACCAAGTAACGAACACACGATGTTACGACGGAAACGAAGTAGAATTTTTACATAGAGGGCGCAACTTGCTGCCAACTTTTAGGCATAAAATTTACTGAAGTTATTTGAATTTTTGGTTTAAGAATATTTCGAAATGAATTTAATTTGTAATTAAATTAAAGAATTCCAGTGACAGGACAGTAAGTGGGTATTTAAGTAACGGACTCGTTACAAATATCCGTCAGAAAAAAATCATAGCATGTAATTCGTCTTTAAAAAGACAAACAAATGACATGATGACAGTAAAATTCTCCTGTTAGTGATTCCATAGTAAATTATGAGGGAAAACCAGGAAAAAAACCTCATAATACTATCCCGACATTGTAAGTATTTGTTCGTGAATTTAGTTTACCTTCAACAAACATCAAAATTCTGATTTTATATGTTACGGTATTTAAAAAACATAAATGATGTATCCTCTATATGTTACTGACTTACTAATACTTACTGGTATTTTCTTATTAATAACTTCCTCTTTCAATATTGGTAACCAGATCCTACTACATTCTGCCGAGGAATTTGCGACACAATTGGCCTCATTTAACATAATTAGAGCCGCTTCTTTGATTTTTTTTTTAGATATAGAATAGAATAGTATAGGACGATCGAGTAGGACAGAACAAGTTAGAACGAGATCCTACAGCATACACAAGGAATAATATGAGGAAAATAACAATACCGTACATAAAAGGACCATCAGAAAAACTTAAAACGATAGGAAATAAATTCAACATTTCAACAACATTCAAAACAACAAACACGTTGAGAATTGCATTTATAAAATACCTTGTGAATGCGATCAGTTTTATTTAGGTGAATCATCAAGGCCATTAAATGTTAGAATAAGTGAACATCAATCTTATATTAAAAATAAAGAATTTGATAGATCTCAAATCTGTAAACACGCATGGGATAATGAACATAGGGTTCAATGGAATAATTCAAATGTAGTTCTAAAAGAAACGGATGGTAAAAAAAGAAAAATCAAAGAAGCGGCTCTAATTATGTTAAATGAGGCCAATTGTGTCGCAAATTCCTCGGCAGAATGTAGCAGGATCTGGTTACCAATATTGAAAGAGGAAGTTATTAATAAGAAAATACCAGTATTAGTAAGTCAGTAACATATAGAGGATACATCATTTATGTTTTTTAAATACCGTAACATATAATATCAGAATTTTGATGTTTGTTGAAGGTAAAATAAATTCACGAACAAATACTTACAATGTCGGGATAGTATTATGAGGTTTTTTTACTGGTTTTCCCTCATAATTTACTATGGAATCACTAACAGGAGAATTTTACTGTCATCATGTCATGTGTTTGTCTTTTTAAAGACGAATTACATGCTATCATTTTTTTCTGACGGATATTCTCAAGTTAAAGTTGATTTCATGTAATCGAATGAACTATCTTATAAGTAAAGTCGTCCCAGGAGCGCAACTCAACAATATTTGGCAATATCATTTTAAAGTCGTCAACTTTAAAATGCATAATGTATGTCTGAATTGTCAATATAAAAGAGTCAGATAAAATTAAATTATTAGAAGAATTTTTCACTATGTAACAAAAACAAAATTTGTTTAATTTACTGTTTGTATTTTGAGAACGACTTCCGAAGTGGAAATTGAAACGTCAATAAACGTATTTTTATCTTTAATTGTGGCTTATTCCCAGTGTAATAGTAATTAATTTACAGTGCCACAAGAAAATAGCTTCAGAACAACAGTGGTTATTACATATGTTTCGTTTGAGGTAGTCCTAACTAACTAGGCGTAACTAGATCAGCCCTGCAAACAGATCAAGCATATTCTCTGACTCTTTGACTTTAGGACTTTTGGGTTTGCATCCCATTTACTTGCGGCAAGTTTCCGAAGAAGGTCAATTGTGGGTTAACCTCAAATAATCATAATATTTAACTGAGACATGTCACAAGAATACAGTTCCAGAACCTTTTTATAACAAATTAGCTTTGTAGTTTAACGAGCAAACCAAATTTCCTGTAGACCGAGTCTAACCTTAGCATATGAAGATCCTAATTCTTAAAAAACTATGATTTTCGTGAGAATTTCATATCAAATAGATAAAAACATCGAGACTTTGGGTTTTAAAAGTTATCTTTTCTTCTTCTTCTTCCTTCTTGTATGTATGCTTTAAAGCCTGTTTCTTCTTCAATATTACCCTCCTTAATTGTTTAAATTATCGCACCATCTTATTCTTGGTCTGCCAATACTTCTTCGTCCATTTGGTGACTTATCTCGTGCTATTCATACTATCATATCCTCTGCCATTCTACTAATGTGTTCGTTCCACTCCTGTTTCCGTTTTGTCACCGATCCATTTATGTCTTCTAAATTGCAAAAGTTATGTCGCTGCGGACAATTCTCTTTAAAGTCATCGGGTAAAAATTTAGGTAGTTGCAAATATCAGTAATATTTTCCATTTATTAATGTTTCCTATCTAAGTAGTTATATGTATATACTTTCGCATATACATACTTTCGACGTAAATAAATTAGACGAAAGAGTGCCATTTTCAGTTTAAAATTTACTTATAAAGGTTATAACTGCTGCTCTATTCTAGTAAGTATTGTAGTATTGTAGAATACGTCGTCATATTATGCTTATGTTATCAGCTTACTTCGAGTAAATATTAGTTATATCTTTCAGATCTCTATTTATGCCTTGTTAATATTTCATAAAACCAACTAACTTTAGAGCACCTGTTTCAACGCGTTATTTTGGGTAAAAGTGCTCTTGACTCTTTTACTCTAATATAATAAGTTACTCCATCTTCTTTGATGCGTATAAATTTAGAAGAGACCCAGTCCGGAAACAAATTAAGTACTTATAGATTTCCGAAAGCCGATTCTCTTGATGTTGACAATTTAATGATTGCCTTCTAGAATGGATCGCACACGCATTTCCTGTATTCTAAATGTTATACCTTCGACGAAAATAACGTATAGATGTACACGGTCCCACCTATTTTTCACTCGACCGTGAATATTACAGATTCAAATTTAGAGCAGGTATATTAGGTTAAGCTTCTCCCCTAATTACAGTAGTATGAATGAGTATAAATATTGAAAGCAACAGTTATACCGGAAAGGTAGATATATCGTAATTAAATTTTGAAACGGAAACTCATGCGTAGGTATTACACCAGTCATGATTTCTAGATTTATTATCGGTAATAAAACTCACAGCTATATTAATTTTTTTGTTTTGACAGAGAAGTCTGTAAGATTATAGGTAAATAAACCAAATCAAAACCAATCTGATGTCTACGGCATCAAAAATAAGCATTTTTGACCTTTGCATAATGTATCACAACAGTAATTCCGAAACAAAGAATAGGAATAATTACTATTTAAATAGGAATAAGCCACAATTAATTAAAGGTTACAGTACGTTTATTGACGTTTCAATTTCCACTTCGGAAATCGTTCTCAAAATACAAACAACAAATTTTGCTTTTTTTGTTACTTGGTGAAAAATTCTTCTAATAATTTAATTTTATCTGACTCTTGCGATTCTTTTAGCGTTTTTTTCTAAATCGCTAAAAGAATCAAACTCTTCGAGTATACTTGTAAAAATATTGAAAAATATGTTTATAAATTCATCTGTATTAGGATCAGAATCGGCACTGTGTGAAATATTTGAGGGAAGAGGTCTTTTTGGACCAAATTCAAAAGGAAACATAGGTTCAGGTAAGGGAGATTGGGCTTTTCTTTTTTTGAAATGTTAAGAAGTTTCGGGTTGATTTGGAGGTACTTTTTGTGTTTGTTTTTGGGTATTGGATGAGGATGGTTTAGGTATATATTTGATGTTAGTTTGACTTGGGAGAGGTGGAAAGCTTTCGATATTTAGCATACCTAATACTTCAAAACTATTCCTCGTACTAACAGCAGATGTGTAAGATTTTTTTAGCCTGTCCTTTGCTTCTAAGAATGTTAAATTTTCTTCGGCCATATGTCTTTTAATTTCGTTTTGTTCTTTAAATTTTGGACATTGTTTGAAAATGGATTTGTGTTCATAATTTTTACAATGCATACAATAACTGTCTTGTGGGTCTCTACAGTTATGATCATCGTTTTTCGCTTGTCCGCAGTTAATACATCTGGTTTGTGTACTGTTGCAATTACGAAATATGTGTCCATGTTGCAAGCATTTGAAGCATTGTATAACTCTATGCACATAGGGTTCTACAGAACAGGCAACACTGTTTATATAAACATATCTGGGTAAAATGTTTCCTTCAAAAGTAAGTAATACCATTTGTCTGGGGACATATACTTTTTCTCCATTTAAGTCAATTTTCCTTTTGAGTCGAGTGACTTCCGTTACTGTTATATTGGATATTATATTATCAAAAAGATATTGTTCATTAAAAGTAGTATCTACGTTTCTTATTGTGCCTTTTCGTTGAAGCAAATTATTTGGGATATATGCTTTTAGTTGTTCCTCTTTTAAATTTTCATTTTGTACTAAATTATTTGCATCTTTGGGGCTTTTAACTTGTACTCACCCTATTCTTCCCTACTCTGTCAATACTAAGAATATTCTTGATTGCTAATTTTTTCTGTAAAATATGACCTACCTTCATAGGATGCAGTTTGACAAAATTTTCTTTATTTGTTTTTTCAATGAATACATATACCTTATCCGGATAGAGATATCCTTTTTGTAGATTAAACAGCTTAATTCCTGTTTCCTGTTCCTTGGTTTGTAGGCATTCTTCCACTTGGTCCATATTTTGGGTCCCCCCTTTGTCAGGGGGGGAGTTTTCATCCATTTTTGTAAACTACAACTACATACACACAAACAAAAACAATAACAAACACTTAAATAAACACAAAAACTGGGTTTATTATTGATAATTGATTGAGTGGAAATTGGTTTATTATTGATAGTCACAAAAAATTGGTCTTAATCACTATTTAAGCACCTGTAAATATACGTGTTCTCTCTATGAATGATCGAACAAGACGTATAAAAAGTTAACTTTTTAAATAAACCTCGTATGTGAACAACCCTAATCATTTACGTAATTATGTTTAAATAGTGTGAAATACCAACTGTTTTTGAATATAGTTGTTTTCATAAAAAGTAACCGTATTCTCGAAATAGTTCACTGTAATCCATCACTCTCTCGAAAATAACACTACCCTAGAATAACTCTTAATGACTTTTTGACACTTTTTATTTCTCTTTCGTTTTAAATTGAAGGTGACACCAAAAGTTTGCGTTTAGAGTTTTGATAATTATGTAACGATGTTTATTAGACTTCCGGTAGATGTTAAAAAATGTTCTTGCAATCACGGACCAACGTACCACGTTTCCGGTGAACGATGATGTGTGTCCATTCTTCTTTATAATTCAGTCGTATATTAAACTTCAACGGTTCAAAATTTTAAATTAAGTATAACTAATAGTAAGTGATTCAAATTTAAAATTTGTAGAACACTTCTAACTATTTTTTAGTATTTCATATATTTTTTAAAAATTTAGAATTTCCATTCATATTTCGTCTTACAATGTAGTAGGAACATTTTTCTCAAGCTGATATTCCGTTCTTTGCGCAGTCGACGTGATTTTGCAAGATTCGATCAACTCATCTAAATATGAGTGAATATCAAAAATTCATTTTTATATTAGTACTTAGATAGGTAGGTACTCAAAAATTTTATTTTATTTTATTTTTATATTAATTTAGGATATTATATGCTTATCTACGTCTAACTGCTTTCAAATAGTTTATTATTTTTCAAATTAAAAAAATCACGATTTTCTTAAGCGTTTAAACAAAACATGACATACTTAGCAAACATATTTTGAGTTAGATTTAGAACCTTAAATTTATATTTGATAAAAAGCTAGATCCATATGATGGACTACCGCTGGATTTGTAAGTAGCATACGCATAAGTGCCATCACAGCGCGCAAGCGCATCAGCTGAAGTGTGCCTCAGTGTTAAAATATACGCGGAAAGGCAAATATGCGTGATTGAATATTTGCTGAAAATGTATTTATTTCCTAGAGCAATTCCTGCCGATTCCACACTGGTATTAAAGGACTGTGTTTTGTCTCACGACGCACTTAAAATGTGGTATCGCGAGTTTAAGTGTGGAAGAGAAATCTGTGAAGTTGAACACGGCGGAGATACCCAATTATAGATCAAAATTGAAGAAAATGTTAAAAAAGAGCACAATACCATTCTAGAAGAACGAAGAGTATCTTTGCGTAAAATTGTTGAAGAGACCGGCTTTTCATTTCATGTAGTTCCAAAGATTACATCCGATGTTTAAGCTACGTAAAAACTAAAGGCAATATGGGTTTCCGAATGCTTTCAGCTGATCAGAAGCAAACCAGAGAGGACATTTGTCAATAGCTTTTGAACACTTCTCGCAGGGGTAACAAGAACTATATTGAAAAGGTACGTCACATTGGACCAAACATCGGTATACCATTATCATTCAGAGGCAAAAAGATCCAGTGAAATACACCAGCATACAAGTCCTTCGTCGCAATGGTTGCAATTTGTGATGTAAGTTTCGAAATTGTGGAGCACCTCTCATATTCTCAAGATTTGTACCCGGACGAATACAGCCTGGAACTAGTCATAAGCATAAAACGTAGCAATCTGGAATACCTGGATCATGCAATGCGTAATAAACAAAGAAACGATATACGAAACGGGCCATACTTTAAGATAAGGTGCATGGAAATGGTTTTACTAGACCACTACCGGACTTTTAAGGGCAGCAAAGTCAAAATACCCGTGTTAGTGTCCAACATCCATAACGGATAGGCACCATAAGAAGCAGAAGACTGCAGGCTGTTCTCAAAATTCAAAGAAGACCTTAAGGGAAATTTTTTCAACCAATGAAGAAGTGATGTGTCCCTTAAAGGGATGGTTTGGTGTCGTCAAAGCAATGTTCTTAGTGTATTATTTTTAGGCAAGTGATGCATAATAGGGATCAAGCCTTGTATCTTATCAGTAGATGATATTTTATTGAATATCTTATAAGACAAAATAAATTATTCACTATAGGATTAATTTTTTTTTGATCGTATGTTATCAAAATAACGTCCTTGAATGTCTCTTATCTATTTACAATTCATAATCATGATCAAAATTTTATAAAAATATCTACTAATGTTGCAGAAATCTGAATCATTTACAAATGCTCTTAGAACTACTCCAAAATACAAAATTATAAAAACTACAAATATTTCTTGAACATTGGAATGCTGATAAATCCTTACAAATTATGTTGGTAGCAAGACGTAACTGATATATTAATCTTGCAAAAATGGTGCCCATCTAAAAATCTAAAAGAATTTAATGATTTTTTGTACATTAGCAACTAAAAGTTTTTAAGATTGGATGTAAAGATTATTGTAATCAAAATCCAAATAATCATTTGGAAATGGACCAGAAATATTTCAAACTCACAAAAAATCTAAACTTCACATCTTTAATTCTTTAAAACTATGATAAATAAAGCTCTATAAGATAAGGAGCATTACAATATACCCAGGACAGTAAAATAAACCAATAAGATCAAAGACCAAATTATTATGCCAATAAAGTTACGCGTAGCAAAATACGAATCTTTGAAAGAAAAGTATTGAGGACCATATATATGACGAAGTTAGCGAACAGGGTCTGTGGAGAAGGCGGTATAATTTCAAACTCTATAGATTTTTTGGTCAGATATCGTCTAAGCCATAAAAATAACCGCCTAAGATGGATGGACCCCGTTATCCGGATGAATGAAACTGATCCCTCTAAAACAACCATGTTAATAGGCCAGTCGGAAGAAAAAGAAGGTGGCGACCTAAACTCAGGTATCTGAACGATTTAAGGAAGATTGGAGTAAAGGGATGTAGAAGACAGACACTCTAAGGATGCAAGAAGGTTTTTGTTTTTGAATAATTTATTGACTTCCGACAAGAAGTTATTACGGAAAGAAAAAAATTATTGCTGTAGCCGTTTCTGAGAAACAATGGTTATGCTAACTTTACGATAAAGCTAGCATGACCATAACTACATCTCGGTAAAAAATGGGCTGCAGGACCCATCTTAGCGGCATATTTTATTGCTAATTATTTGCTGCTGATTGGTACATTGACCAATCCCCTAAAACTATCCCATCATTCCCTAGCCCAAAAGTCGCTCCGTAAAAATAGAGATATCGGGAGAAAACGATGAATCTAGAAAAATGAACGGCGATGAATTATTTCATAATGTATTTCTGAAGTTTTACTTCAGAGATATTTTTACTTCACTACTGCACTTGCAGATTGGTAAATGTACCAATCACTATCTTTACCGTAAAGTTAGCATAAAACCATGCTTTCTCGGAAACGGCTACAGCAATAAATTTTTTCTTTCCGTAATAAATTAATTAAAAACAATAAATTATAGTCTTGTCTGAATTCGGCCTTATTAAATGCATTCCTTTCTAGTCTTCTAACATTATTGCCACAAATTGGTCGCATTATTACCTTAGTAATCCTTTCTCAAGTTAATATGCTCTTTTTCTACCTTGGCTGCACCGTACTGAAGACGACTAATAGTCAGAAATACGTATATACGGTTGCCTTCCATCTTATACACATATTTTATTATATTTTTTTTTCCTTTGTTGCGAGCTATGCCGATATCTCTTACCCCTTTATTTTACTATCAACTCGCATATAGCAACTTCTTATATATATATATATATATATATATATATATATATATATATATATATATATATATATATATATATATATATATATTGTTATGATATGTAAAATCGAGAAAAATATTTGTTGTTTAAAATATTTCAAAATTCAGACCAGTAAAATAATTCAGATAAGTAGGATAATACCCAACAAACATTTCGAAGAAGGAAAGTATTTAAAATTTTTGGATTACCTGTATTAAACAAAATGTACTATGCATAAATTATTTCTTTTGTTATACTATACTTGAGTGACCCGCATAATTTTAAGTGAAATCCCAAAGACAATTGAACCGGGTTTTTCCAAATACATTAACGCAGCGATTATAGACAATAGAAGAGATTTGGAAAGATGTTTTTGTTAGTTTTTAAGAATTATAGAAAAATATTATTTGTAAATAAGTTTTAGGAAATTTTATAATTATAGGTAAAAATTTGTTTGTTATCGGAATGAAAGAATGGGGAATTGTGACGAGTTTTGATTGGCGGAGATTAAAAAAAATTGGGAGGTATGTAGGAATGAAAGTTTAGCTAGATTTCGGGGTGAAGAAAGATAGTCAGTTGGTTTCCAAGGGTGCAAGGCGAACGGCCGTTGTTCTCGGGTAGTTTCCCAGAGGTAGAAAGCAGTAGCAGTGAAAGTTTGTGAGTTTTCGTGTAGTTAGTGTATCTGACAGAAGCTGATCCAGTAAAATATTGTAAGTCATATTTTTCTACTTATATTCCAAGAGTCACTGTTCAGGCCAACGAGAGATTCAGTTTATCGTAAAGAAAAGATATTCCAAGAGTCATTTTTCACTCAGGCCAACGAGAGATTCAGTTTATTGAGAGAAGAAGAAGCTAGCATAATTTGAACGATTCGTGCATTTGAAGGAGATCACTAAGGACGAGATACTTGCAATAATTTATTGTAAGATTGCTGATTACTTAGGGAGCGGCCACGAGTAAATAGTATAGTCTACAAATAACAAGGATTTGGGCCACTCATCATCAGAGAGAGATAGTTTTGTTTTCTGCAGTTTTTCTTTCATTGATAACACAATTTTTTACACTTAATTTAGAAAGGATATAAATATTTGATTAGGAGATTTAGAGTAATACTTGGATTTTGAGATTTCAACTAATATTGTTTGTACCATTAATTTTGATTGTTCACGTACGTAGAACAAAATTTTGAGAATTATTATATGAGATTTGGTTTATTGAAAACTTTGATTGTGAATTATTTCATTATTTTTATTTCAATATATAGTGTTAGATCATATATAGTGTGTTTTTTATTATTCCGGTATTCTTTGGACCTTACCTTTCACATGTAATAGCATAGATATTGAAGCACGAATAAAACCCTGAGATAAGAGAATTAGAAATTGTGATAGAATCATAATCATATCATTTAAATTATTTTAATTAATCAAAAAATTAATTAGCTAATTATTGCTTGGCGCACCAAGACTTTAAATATCACAATAATATATATATATATATATATATATATATATATATATATATATATATATATATATATATATATATCTTCTTCTTTGGGTGCCGTGTCCGTTGCACGTTGGCCGTCATCATGTTTACAATTTCCTGAAACCTTTCTCTGTCGGCTGCTGCGCGAAATAATTCTTCTACTGTGGAACCACACCATTGTCTAATATTACGCAGCCATGAAAGTTTCTTTCGACCAATCCATCTCTTTCCTTCCACTTTTCCTTGTATTATAAGGCGAAGTAAATGGTATTTAGGTCCTCTAATTATATCGCCGAAGTATTCTGTTTTTCTCCTCTTTATGGTGTTTAGTGTGCGAAAGTGTCCGAAACCCACGATATCTTTAGGATTCGTCTATAGCACCACAATTCGAATGTTTCTAACTTGTTTAGCATTGTGGTTTTTAACGTCCACGTCTCACAACCATACAATAGGATCGACCACACATAACATAACATATATATATATATATATATATATATATATATATATATATATATATATATTGAATTTTTCATTGACCACAATGTGAAAGTAATTTATTGATTATTTTATAATTTAATAGCTGTTATACAATAAGTGTTAATCTAGTCCGACCGCAATAATTGATAAGAACTAGAACACTTTATTATTTAGACATTGTTGTATATATGTTGTTTGTCATATACATGTGACAATATATAGTATTAGGTAATTAGTAATAAATGATAGTAATTTAGATTAAATAAATTGTTGTATTTTATGTACATACATAAATAAAGTGTAGGCAAAATGACATGTTATAAATAAATTAAATTATCATACTACAGTCGTCAGAGACGAAAATGCCACCGAACCTCAAAAATCATACGAACAAGCTGAATTTTGCTGAGAATGTTAATTTTGGAACCCAAAAAATATGTAAAAAAGTTTACCACTCCACCTCCTGCTTCTCCTGAAAACCCCCTCGCAGGGGGGATCGATTTACCAAAAAGAATACGTGCGCCGCAGAAAAAAATGTTTCAAATAAAAAATGTAGCTGAGATAATGTTGAACAAAAATATTTATTAGCAGTTTTTATGTACAAAGAACCGTTCTCTCAGAAACAACGACTGGAGATTTTGAGTGCCATTTACGCGTTCGAAATCAATTTTAAGTAAAATTTGTATGAACTCGACGCCGACGGTAAAAATTCGATTTCTTTTGATCAAAGTGTCCTATCGACAAATATCAAAATGCGTTTTAAAGATGAAGAGTGCGGCTTTCCTACGTAAGTTTTGTATTTTGGCGAAATGTAAGTCAGTTTTTATAAATTCCTTCTGAAAAAAACTAGATAAATATTATGGGACTCTGAGACTACAATGTCAAATTTTGGTTCCGTGATTTTCGTAGTGGCCGTATATCTACATTGGATGAACCACATACATGGCGGTCCTCCGATGCAGTTACACAGAAAAATGTGAAGGAAGTCCATGAAATGGTTTTAGCAAATCGTAAAGTGAAAGTGAATCAATTGGCTGGGTCTATAAGAATTAGTAAAGAGAGTACTAGTCATAGTTTGACCTAAGTTTTGAATATTGTTCTGAACCTATTTTCTTGTGGCATTTTAAAGTAATTACTATTTAAATGGTAATAAGCCACAATTAAATTTGAAACATCAATAAACGTATTTTAACCTTTAATTATGGCTTATCCCATTTAAATAGTAATTACTAAGTTTTGAATATAAAAAAAGATGATCATATCGATGGCTGCCGAGTTTGCTAACCACTGACCAAAATCATGATCGTGTGACCACTTTTCAGTACTTTTTTAATCTTATGAACTCAGTTCGTTGGACTTTTCGTCGATTAGTAACCGTTGATGAAACCTGGATCCACTATTATAGACCAGAGAACAGAATGAACGCACGGCAGTGGACTGAAGCCGGCAAAAGTGCTCCGAAATGGTCAAGAGTGGCTCCATGGGTCGGAAACATTATAGCCAGTGTATTTAGAGACTGTAAAGGTATAATTTTAATTGACTATTTTGAAAAAGGTAAAACTAATAATAGCCAATATTATTGTGCATTATTGAACAAATTGAAGAAAAAACTCAGTGAAAAACGGCAGATATCCCGAAGAAAAAAGTTCTCTAATTCAATCATCTCTGATTTAGAATAATCGAATAGTTATGACAATGGCAATAATTTATAAATTGAGCTTCGAATTGTTTTCCCATCCGCGAGTACCCTCTACTATTTACGCACACGCTTTGTGATATTTATTTTGAAATAAACATATTTATAGCTAAACGAGCTTTATACTTTTATCTATTTTGTCACACACTGTAAATTTCCAATAAACTTTCCATGCTGTATGATTCCACCAGCCTGTAAAGCAGGCTGTTTTTTGAGATGTAATGGTTTTTTAACATACACTTGAAGATTATCTTCACTCCAAATACGGCAGTTTTGTTTGTTGACTATACACTCAACCAAAAGTGAGTTTCGTCGCTAAACAAAAGTCGCTTATTAAATACGGGATCAAAGGCAATCTACTTTTTGGCCCATTCACCGCATCTACGCATTGCTAGATGATCGTGTAGCTTCAATTCCTGCACTAGTTGGATTTTGTAAGCACGCAAACCAAGATCGTTCCGCAAAATGTTCCATAAAGTGGATGGACACATATCCAACTGCTGTGCACTATGACGGATAGACTGATTCGGGTATTCCTCTATGCTACGCTCTACAGCAGCAACAATTTCTCCTATCCGCACTGTACGACGTCTCTGTGGATGCCTATTATGCCTCTGTGAATTAATTGATCGGGTGGACTATTATGTTGATCATAAAATGGACATAGTGCGCAATACATATTTCGAACACAACCATATTTTTCAAAATAAATTTGCACAATTATAAAGCGTTGTTCAGGCGTCAAGTCCATTCATACTTAAATGCCAAACCAAACTTAACAAATCACTTGACAGTTGTTAATGACCGACAGTTAAAAAAGTGTTGCCAACTTACATTTCTGTACCTCTAAAAAATCACCCGTTATACAATGGCTTCGACTTATTTTCAGCAAAGATGGTTCCATGATTAAGTGTGGATATTTTTATAATGTGGTAATTATTTAATTTCATTCTTTATGTGAAGGACTTAACGTAAATACCAATTAATAGAGATTCTCCCAATCAAAATTGAGTTTTTTTAATGTTCACAGTTTTAGCAACATGCACTATACAGCGAAATGTTATAAAAATAATTTGGTAAATAATACTTACTTTTGAAAAAACCTGCGGGTTGAATGTAACTTTCCTTTGATTAGATTTTTTCAAAGGGGGACTTTCGTAAAAATCTTCGTCCTCAAGGCCGTAATCGAAAGAGTTTTCGAACGATTCCAGCTCCATCTGAAAGAAACATTAGCTAATGAGAATATAAATTTTTATTATTTTATTATAAAAATATATATTTATAATAAATTTAAACTACATAAAATTCTACATAAAATAAAGTGATTTAAACTCATCAAACATTAGTTACTACCAATTTAACTTAGAAATTGTTCGACGAAGAATTCTTCAACACAAGTCTTCATATTCAGTCAGTTCTAACACCTGACTAGAAAAGAGACAATTCACAACAGCTTATCTAAAAGGTAATATAAGATGTAGACAATATGCCAATTGGTTGAAATAAGACCGGTGTACTGACCGATCGGCGAACAGACTGGTTCCAGAGAAAGAAAAACTGATTTAAGACATTAATGATAAGGAATTAATTCCATAATAATATTTATAACTTGAAATTTAAACTAAACTTTTATGTCAATTATTTCAAAATTTGTATTAAAGAACTAAAGTTAGGATACGGTATTCAATACACATCAAGAATTAAAACTTAAAGCTACTGCCGTAGAAATATAAACAACGAGTGGGAAAATATACAACTGCAGAATGCTCAGATGATTTTTATAAAAATTATATAAGTATCAAAATTATATAACAGTAGTTAAACTGTTTGGACAAATTCTATGGAAATATTTAAAGATACTAGTGGAGTTTCCCGGTGACCGAACTGGCCATTCTATGGAACTTCGTCGTCCAATCCATCTACCATGATATTCCTTATCTAGGTAACGTAATTGTGTTGTCTAACATCTCTAGATACACTTCACCGGATAAGTTGGGCACTGAGAAAAACAGGCCCAACTATGTCGTTTCCCAAAATACCTGCCCAATCATTTACTTTTTTGGAAGTTGAGTATGTGCGTATTGTGTGTGTTAACATTCCATTGATGAAAAAAGTACTTTCGTCATTAAAACAAATTGTTTTTATGTAACCTGGCTGTTATTTTTTGGATATTTTCAGAGAATTCTTTCGGTCGAGGTTATAATCTGAAAGTTGATGCACAATTTTTAATTTGCATGGATGTATAATCCGACAAGCGAGAGCTGGCGGGTGAGCTGCGCGAAAATAGAAAAGGAATTATTCTAAGAGAGATAGGAGAGGTACTTAATCGCGATTATATGTATATAGTATAGGTACTTAAACGGTTATACACGATGTGAACTCGTAGCCGACTGCAATAGAAATGATCAATACCTTCTACTTTTCAATTTGTTCTACGAGCATACCGCCAGCTCTCGCTTGTCGGGTTATAATTTGTTTTTAGCCAACACTTCGTATACTGTCTTTTGACTGATTTCACAGATATACGCAATTTGGGCTGTAGAAGAAGTAGGGCTCACTACAATTCCTGTAATTATGTAAATTTTTTGAAGAAGCTCCCTAAAATAAGTCCTTGATATAGGGCAAACGGGGTACCTATTATTAAAAAGACGTTTCGCTGCATGGACAGCTGCTACGTTGTCGGCTACAGCACGTACCCTTCTGCCTATGTAAACATTTAAACGTCTTGTTAAACAATAAGTAAACTAAATATTCAACGCATAAAAACTTTTGCAAAAACTTGGCAAAGTAAAAACAACCACAGAATTGAAAAACGTCAAGTTTTGACAAATAAACAGAGGCTGACGTTAGAATCTTTAGTAATTAAATGCGAAACTTTAATTTTAGTATTTATCTAATTTATTCATCAAAACTAGCTTAAACCGAAACAAAATTAGTATGATTGAGTAGGTATGAGTATGAGTAGATATCACTTGCCCTAAATGTATTTACATAAACATCTGCAGAATCGCCTATTAAGTCTATTAAGCCCACCACTCACGTTCCAACGCGGCAGTACGATTGTGTCGAATACTACAAAATTGTACATAATTTGATCGTGTATTTGCACCATTCGATCAAATCGGCGCGATTTGGCAGCAGACAAACAAGTCAGTCTGCAGGGGTACGACAGAGTTGGTTGGGTCGTAAATTTGATCGGGTCTATTGTGACAACGACAAAATCGTACAACTGCAAAAAAAAATTCATTTACTGGTAAATTTCGATAACGGCTTATAGCTAGAAGTTTTTAAATGCTTTGATATTTATAAAGAACGAGATGGTCTTTGGAAAATAAAATCGCTATCGTATCATGATCAAACCGCTAGAAAAAAAGCTGTTAATATTTTGGTTGCTAAATTTCAAGAAGTGAAAGCGTATACTAATGAAGAGTTGGTAAAAAAGAAGTGTAATAATTTTCAAAGATATTACAAAAGGGAATTAAAATTATCTGGATATAATCATAATTTTTGTAATAAATGTAGGTGACAGTATGTATGTCTTTTCAGCAACCAATCTTTGCACCACCACCTATGTTCCTTGTATTTTTTTCGTTTATACAAAGAGCAAGAGCCGCTAAAAGTATATCGTTATCTGACATGTTTCTGATTTGAAAATCTGTACGTGTGTGTTCCCATCCGATTTTCAACATTACTGTACTGAAATTGAATTCGACAAAATCGAACAGCGGCGTTTGAACGTGAGTGGCCGGCTTTAGTTTCTGCATAATAATGTTATAAACAATTAACATCTGTTTGTTTGTATATACATCTAATACCTAAATCAGTTGTCGGTTAACTGATAGAATTGGTGTCCCCAAAAGGAAATTTTTTTGCACACATAATAAAAAAAATCAACGCCTGATATCGTTATACGGCAAAGAGCATTAGAAAGAAATCCTCTTTACAGATGAAACATTTTTTAAAAGAACCTTTCAATAAACAAAACGATAGAGTTTGTGCACGGTCCTTACGAACTTTTCTGAGAAGGGCGTATAAAACGCGAATCTGTTTTTTAACAAATGTAGTGGAGTCCCTACACACACTATGTGCCAAAATAAACCAAGGATGTTCCTACAGGACTCTGCACCTACACATAAGACCAAAACTACTCAACGGTGGCTTGAAAATCGTGTACCCTAATTTATTATTAGTTACCATTAGCCGTCAGCAAGCCAGACCTTAATCCACTCGACTACAAATTGTGGTCAGTTTTATTTAGAGGACATGGTCTGCAAAAGTCGTCACCTAGACGTCTAGGGTGATTGAAACAGAGTAGGAGCGGTCTGGGACGTAAAAAAATGTCATGGCTGCGCAATATTCGACAATGGACAAAAATCCACAGTTATGTAATGCTTCGCAATGCTGCTAAAAACAGAATTATTTAATCCTGAATATTTAACATCTCACCTGGCAAGGCGATGTGCGGTGGACGCCTACGCAGAAATGCACGGCACCTTAAGAAGAAGACATGTAAGAGAGAGACAGAAAATATATTTTCTCTCTCTTTCTCTTTCGACAATAAAAATGTTCCTTTTGTAAATATATTTAATATTTATTAATATTATTATTATTATTTTTGCATTCTGTTCAGGTTTGTCTTGAGCCTCGTTAGACATGTTAAATTATAAATTAAAACTTGTAAATATCTCAAGAAAGTTCAAATGTGTACTTATATACACAACAAACAACAATTAAATTTTGTATCTGTCAATGCCAGACAAAATGACAGTTGTATCACGAAACAATATTTTTATTTTATTAATATTATTATCATAGTAAATTAAACATATGCGTAAGTAAGCTATGTATATTGTTATTTTTAAATACTCATGAATTATTTCATTTTAATTTGTATTTTATTATTCTACTGAATTATGTTGCAGTGTATTGTATTGTATTTTTATATTAATAACAAAATAAACAATGAATTTTTCTGCGGAGTATGTGTAAAAATGTTTTTTGCATTCAACTCCTTTCATACATATGTATATGAAATCAAAAATATACATTTTCATCAAAATATTGATTCAATCTTTTATTTACTATACTCCTATTACAGGTCAAATGTTGTTTATATACAGCAAACGATGCACCCTATACCTATATACCTAATTCTGTTTCTCTTTCTGCTCTCTCTTACCTATAACATTACATATTTAATGATTGTGCAGATTAAGTCCCATAAAAATTTGTAACGGCGAACGCGTGTATAGAAGTATAACTTATACCGGTAGTCCCACTGGACTGCTCCCCCCCTTTTTTTGGTTTTTGCAGTTTGTAGCTCATTATATCAGTAATAAATTGTAATCATCAATCATCATTGTATCAGTAAAAATTTATCAAATCAAAACAGTCTTTATATCCAATTTTTTTAGATAAAAACCTTGTATCAATATTTACGGTAAGACTAGGTAAAATGTTATCTAAATGTTGATTATAATTATGATATTTAAGAAGCTAGTTGTTTTTTATGTATATTTATTATGTCTCGTGATTATTATGTTTACATGAAAATATTTATTAAAAAGGTATATTTAATTATATTTACGTGAAAAATATAAAGATATAAAAACCATTCTTCGATGCTTCGGGACTCGTTTCTATTAAAATCGAGATGGTTTCAGACTAACGCGAATTCAGTTCATTACCAAGAAGCATATTGATGTTTACTAATACAAAATGCTGCGAAAATTGAAGAAAACAATTTTACAACCTTGGTAATATTTATATACTGAACCGATTCACTTGAATTTGCGAGTTGATAAAAAAGTGCACAAATAACAAAATTTATATAATGCCGAATGTGCTTCCACCCCAGTGGTGGTTACCACCCCTTCTCGGTGATGGAAATCCTTTTACTTTTTGGAACTTTTATTCAATAAAGATTTTTTTTATAAAGTTAATACTATTTAAGTTATTTATAGTAGAAAACAGCGAATTTCCATTAAAAAGTCACCTTTTTTAACGGTTTGGTTGAGTTTACCGAAATTACAAGCTGAATATAGCCGCACATGTCAACCATGAAATAAAATATTTCGGTTTGGCAGTGTTGGATTGTTTTTATAATGCATATGTTGTATTATTCAAATATAAACAAAGAAAGCTGTTAAAAAGTACATTTTGATTAACCTATTTTATGCTAAATTGCTAATAATTAACTGCAATTATTAATCTCCAAAGAAACAAATTTTAGTCATTACTTGTTTTATACAAAACAAAAATTACAAAATTCATAACATAATATAACCAAAATGTATTTTTCTAAAGCTCCATCTCTTTATATTTGAAGCATACAGCATATACATTATAAAAACATGCCAACACTGCTAAACCGAATTTTTTTGTTCAATGTTTGACATTTCCGACTATAATCAGCTTGTACTTTTGATAAACTCAACCAACGGTTTTTCCTGAATAACTCAAAAAGTGTGCAAAAGCAAACTATGAAGCTTATAAAAGAAGAATAAGATTCATTTTTTACAAGATATTCTAGATACAATACTAAGTGAGATATGGTCGATGAAAGGAGACATTTTTTTGCGAATATTTGGAGCAATATACTCAACGTTAAATTGTATGAAAAGAGTTGTTTTCTCGGAGATAATAATATAAAACACAAAAAGATCTTTAAAGTGAGTACTACAAAAATTCATTTGCATGTAAACTGAGTAAGTTACAGCTCGCTACAGATGGATTCTTTAAATATTTTATGGAAAAAAGGACATTATAATTATCCTAATATCAACCAGAATCAAAATTAATCGTTTTCCGTTTACATTACATTTTATTTTAGTGTTCTAGTATTAAATCGAAGAGTGTGACTGTTTTAAAATACATTAATTTTGAAAAAAGTTATAGTAAATTGTATCGTCGTCTATTTTGAAAATTTCTAAAAAATGTTCTTTTTTTTCAAAAATAACTTAAATTTTTTATAAACATGTGTACCGTAAAAAATAATGGAGATATCAACGATAATAATGTATATCTAGGTTTGAACGCCCCATGTTTCGAGTGCTTTAAATCATAATTTTTCAAAATTGAAGGGTAATTTGACATTTAAATGAGCCTAGCCTTGTAGCCCTTGAAATTACCTTTCAAATGGTTATATATACATATATCAAAGCTTGAACTTTAAACTGACTTAAAGAAAAACCAATGATATTTTTGGGAGACAATTTTGTAGCGTGAAAAATATACCTAGTTTGGAGCTCACATATCTAAAGTACGCATAGGTAATAGTTTTGAAGATGAATATCTTGGCACCACCAACATTTTCATTTCGAAAAATGATACGAGTACGAGCCGTTCACCCTGCTTCGGAGTGCACGTTAAGCTGTCGGTCTCTTTGGGATATATATCGAGACTAGCTACTTGAAACAGTGTTAAAGATGCAATTCGCACCGTAAACTATCTATTTTAGTTACCTAAATGAAAAACTAAAACATTTTAACCTCTAAATAGGCTTTCTAAGTATTTTTGCATAAAAAGATGCTTTCTGGAGGTTAAAAACTTGAAACCAATGAAACATCATTTCATCAGCGATGAATAGATTGTTATTGATTTTAATTCATATAATGCTTAACATTTTACGTGGTAAAAATTATTTTTTATCTTTATTTACGTCATATGCTTTGTTTGTTAAGGGTTGAAAGTTTGTATTAACGTGCAAATTATCATTGAATAATTATTTTATTTAGTCACTCCGTTTTTAATGTATAAAACGCTTAAATAAAATATAAAATGTTTTCTATAAAATGCTTTCCTATTTTTTCCACTTAGCCCCTTAAAAATAAAAAGCACACTTCGCTTATATATAACTTTTGCAAATGAGGGTACGACAAGCTTAAATCCAAATGTTCAGCTAAATCCATGCAGTCTGAGAGAATTGGGAGGTAAAATCCTATTTTACGCCCGAAGATACAACAAAAACTTGGAACGATGGAAAATACACATCAAAACAGGAAAAGAACAATTGGCTATAAAAAATGTATCAGATGGTTAAAGAAAATTCCTTTATCTCGAAAGATAATCTAATACTAATCTATATCATCATCATCATTCTTAGCGTATTCTACAAATTATGGTGAAGCCTCCTTCATTTTTGTTCTTCATATCTGCCCACGACTGTCTAATATTCGCTTTTCTGTGCCATGTTGTGGTTTGTTTCTTTATGTTATAGTCTCTAAAGAAACAAAAACCTCAACACCAACTATTAGACATCTAATTATTGAAAAACGACACCATACATCAGACAGTAAATAAAGAATTAAACAAAAATCTAAAGGAAAAAATGACAAGGACGGAGAACACAAAAGACTATAAATAAAATAATTCGAAAAAAAAAATAACCGAAGCAAAAGAGAAATGGCTGGAAACAAAATGCGTTGAAATAGAAGAACTGCAACAAAAGCACGATTATTTTAATTTAAATAAAAAGGTAAAAGAGTTTACATCGACTACCAAGAGAACGACTTTTCACACCATGCTGAACACGGATGACAAACTGCTAGAATCAACGGAAGATAAACTGAAAGAATGGGAAAGCTATATTTAAAATTCTTTTTCACGACATACGAGAAGAACCAAGATTGGAAAATAACAACGAAGGGCCCACAATTCTGAAATCTGAAATCATAAATGCAATTAATCGTCTCAAAACAAATAAAATCCCAGGTCCAGACGGAATATACTCAGAAACGTTTAAATTAATCAGCGAAGAAAATATCGAATTATTTGTCCTTTTATTCAATCGCATGTATGATACAGGTAAAATACCCCAAGATTGGCTGGAGTCAATATTCATCCCACTACCAAAAAAGCCAAACCGACAACACTGCAATGAGTTTCGTCTGATAAGCCTTATGAGTCATGCAGTAAAAGTCCTACTAAAAATCGTACATAATCGTATCTATATAAAGTGCGAAACAATCATCGGAGACGATCAGTTTGGATTCAGAGCCGGCATGGGAACGAGAGAAGCCCTGTTCAGTTTACTAGTTCTCACCCAAAAATGCTACGACCAACAGAAAGATATATTTATATGCTTTATAGACTTCGAAAAAGCATTTGATAGAGTAAGACACGACCTACTATTAGAACGTTTGCAAGAAGTCGGTTTAGATGGAAAAGACATCAAATTCTTAAAACACTTGTACTGGAACCAAAACGCCAGAATTAGGATCGAAGGTTCCATATCCGCAGAAGTAGAAATTAGGAGGAGAATTAGACAAGGATGTGTTCTGTCGCCTCTGCTGTTTAATCTTTACTCCGAGTTTCTATTTAAAGAAGCATTGGAGGAGTCCAAGGATGGAGTCAAGGTGAATGGCGTAAATATCAACAGTATCAGATACGCCGATGATACAGTGATAATTGCGGATTCCGACTCAGGTCTACAACGACTCATCGACAAGACCAACTCGACCTGTGAGCAATTTGGTATGAAAATAAACATTAAAAAAACCAAAGTGATGTCAATCCGAAAAAACCAAAACCTCAACCTTTCACAATAAATGGGCACATCTTAGAACAGGTCAATAGATTTAAGTACCTGGGATGTTGGATCGATAGCAGCCTAAATCCTGATCAAGAAATAAAATCGAGAATAGAACAGGCCAGAAAATCTTTCGAAAAAATAAAACTGCTTTGTGATTCTCGAATAAAACTCGAAATTCGACTACGTTTATCAAAATGCTACGTCTGGTCGACTCTTCTATATGCAGTTGAAACGTGGACCCTTAAAACATCAACCGTAAATAAATTGGAGGCCTTTGAAATGTGGATCTACCGGAGAATACTCAAAATTTCATGGACATCGCATACCTCAAACGAAGAAGTGCTGCATAGAATAGGCAAGGAAAGAGAACTACTTTTTAACACAGTAAAAGTTAGAAAAACATCATACCTAGGCCACATACTGAGAAATAATAAGTACCAATATGCCCAACTTGTAGTGAAAGGAAAAATCGAGGGAAAGAGAGGTCTAGGAAGGAAAAGACTATCGTGGCTCAGAAACATCCGACAATTGACAGGGCTAAATTTTGAACAGCTAATAAGAACAGCTGAAGATAGAGAAGAGTTTAAAATTGTAGTAGCCAACCTCCATTGAGGAGAGGGCGCTTTAAGAAGAAGAAGAAGATATAGTCCCATCTTAAGTTTGGACGTTTTCTTGTACTCTTGATGACTCTTGGATAGCACAGTGTATTTCTAGTGGACCATCTATTGTCAGTTCTTCTCGCTAAATGTCGCTGCCATTGCCATTTTAAAGATTTAATTTTGTGGATTACATCAGTGACCTTGGTTTTCTGTCTGATTAATTCTATTCTTTTTTGATCTCTCTTAGCTATACCTAGCATGCATTGCTCCATTAACCTTTGAGAGACGGAGTTTGCTATTATCTATTTCTTTAGTGTCCAAGTTTCGCAGCCGTATGTCATGATTGGTAGTATATACTGATCGAATGCTTTTTCCTTCAGGTGGAATGGGATCCTGGATTTGAATATAACTGCATTTTTAACAAAAGACGCCCAAGCTAGTTTCATTCTTCTGTTGATTTCTGGGAATAAGGAGCCAGATGTATGTATTAATTGTCCCAGGTATATATACTCATCTATTGTCGAACACATTACGTGGAATGTTGTTTAAACATCTATATTTAGTAAAGTTATAAATATTGGGGAAATCTGCAATCAACATCTCAACGTACGGACTAACGTTTCGTTTCGATGAATGTTTATTAACTTCTTCAGAGCTAAAATAAAACAAATATCAGTTTACCATAATATATCCTATGCAAAATGTTAGTTGCATTACCAATACGTTTAATTGTAGAGCTAAGGTCTTCAAAGTTAAAAGGAATATAAAAAAAAAAAAATTTGTACCAAGTACTAAGTTACACTATATTCGAGGTTTCCAAGCCGTGGTCTGGAATTATTCTTGGAGTTCTTTCGGCGTTTCATCTCGAACTGTGGCAGATATATTATCAAAAAAGCAACGCGGCAACGATTGTAAATGTGTTTCGCTCATTGATGATAGTCAGTCCTCCCCAAATAGCCTCAAATAGTCGATGTTTAAAAATATAAATGGATAGAGCTAAAATTTCCGAGAAGACTAATCTTATGGTAATTGCTATTTTTATTAAGTAATGTTTGGCACACTATAAGAATATTTTTAGATAATTACAACCAGATAAAAATTTGAAGTGTAAAATATTTTTATGATAGGTGCAACACATTTAATTCTGATAAAGAATTATGTACAACTTCTTGGAAATATTACCCACACATACACTCCAGTGTGTACTCAAGTAGGTTTTATTACATAACATCCGCTAAAATTGTAACAAAAGACGGCAACTAGAACTACTGAAGATTTATCCCATGTCTACAAAATTGATAAGATTATAAAAAGTTACGTAGACAAAGTGTCGGGTTAATTAGATTATATTTTGTTAATAATTGCATTCGAAACTAGAGCTTAAACTTCACACAAAAATACTCTGATAAAAATGAAGGTGCAAGAGACTATTACAGGAATATCGCAAGTTGGTAGACAGAAAGGACACAAGTTGGGTCAGAATTGGCAAAAGTTCATAAACTATATAGAGCTAGATGTAGGAAGAGAGAGGGAGAGAGAGTGATGAGAGAAGGTAGAAAGGAATATCTCTCTTCACATTAAAACAACACGTTCGATTCTATTGCTCTGGAATATGTGAGATGAATTTCAGTGGGAAAACAAGTTCAATGGAAGATAGCTGTGAATGCTACTAAAAATCAAGCTGTCATATTAAAAAAATATCGGACAACACAAATATACCGCCTAACATAATTCGGTTTGAAATATATTTATTGTTTTTAACACAGATATTGGTCTTAAAAATTTTATGAACCTAACTCACTCATTTGCTGACGTAAATCTACGAAAGAAACTATGCAATCCGACAGTACTGAAAACATTTATTTGTCTGCAGTGTGTTGTTATAGCAAAGAGTGAAACTAGATTCTGCATTAATAAAATAGTTGAAGCATTAATTGTATTTTTAACAGTTGCTTTTAATACTTTATTTTGAATTCAGTCATCATCATCATATTTGGCTCGACAATCCGCTGTGTATCCTGGCCTGCTCTAAGATTAGTCGCCATTCTGTTCGTTTTCTGGCAACGTGTTGCCATCTTCTGATCTCTAGTATCCCTAAATCAGTCTCAACTCCATCTAAGCAACTAATTCGCGGTCGGTCTCTGCCTCTTCTTTCCATAGGTTTTCCTGTCGTTAGCTTTTTAGCAATCATGCTGTCAGGCATTCGTATTATATGTCCAGCTCATCTAAGTTCATCAGTTGGCGCTACAGCCCTTCGTGAGCCTTGGACTGCTTCAAAACATTCTTCTATTCTCCCCTATCGAGTGTCTGTCTTCTCCAGCCCCTCACTCCAATCTACCTCAGATCTTCCTGTACATCGTACAGATATCTGAGTTTAGGTCGCCCCCTTCTTCTTCTTTCGACCGGCCTGTTTAGCATAGTTATTTTAGTGGGATCACTCTCATCCATCGGCATAACGTGGCCCACCCACCTTAGGCGGTTTATTTTGATAGTCTTCACAATATCTGCATCACCAAAAAGTCTATAGAGTTCAAAGTTATATCGCCTCCTCCACAGACCCTGTTCGTTTACTCCGCCATATATGGTCCTCAATACTTTTCTTTCAAAGACTCGTAGTAACTCTTCATCTCGGGTCGTCATTGCCCATGTTTCCGATCCATATGTGGCACTGGGCGTATTATTGTTTTATAAAGTTTGCACTTTGTTGCTATTGACATACTTCTCGCTCTTAGTTGAGGGCCCAGGCCAAAATAGGTTAGCCACGCATATTCTTTTTTTTTATCTCGTTGGATGTTTTATTTTTGTAGTCTACCAGTCATCCTAAATAGCAGAATTCTTCTACAATTTCTATCGTTTCGTGTTGCACCTCTAAGTTATTTTGTTGAATTCTTGATATGGCCGGCATATATTTAGTATTCTGGATGTTAATCAGAAGTCCGATGTTTTCTGCGGCATTTTTGATACGTGTGAAAGCCTCCACTGCTTCATTTTGGGTTCTTCCAATTATGACGATATCATCAGCGTATGCCATTATTTGTATACTACGGGTATATATCGTATCTTTAAAGTTTATTCCCGAATCTCTCATAACTTTTTCTAACGCTAGGTTGAACAGCGTGCACGATAGCGCATCTCCCTGGCGCAGTCCTCTGTTGGTTTTAAACGGTTTTGAAACATCCCCTTGTACGCGCACTTTACATTCGACTTTCATCATTGTCATTTTAATTAATTCTACCAAACCTTTTGGTATTCCTAATTCGATCATCGCCGAATATAATTGGGGCCTGTCAATAGTATCGTACGCTGCCTTAAAGTCTACGAAGATGTAATGGCAGTCTAGGTCGTACTCCGTCGTTTTTTCTAATATTTGTCTGATGGATGATATGTGATCAATGGTAGATTTGTTTTTCAAGAAGCACCTTTGGTAGGATCTTATTATATTGTCAGTATACCGTGCCAGTCGTTCGTTAAGTATCAGGGAGAAAATTTTGTATGCTCTATTAAGAAAAAACCCTCTAAAGTTGGAACATTCAAGAACGTTTTCTTTTTTGTGTATGGGGCATATAATTCCAGTATTCCAATCTTCTGGTAACGCGCGTTCTTGCCATACCTGTATTAGTAGTTTGTGAAGGAGGGTTACAAATGTTAGACCGCCACATTTAAATATTTCTGCGGGTAGGGCTCCGGGTGACTTTTTTCTGGCTAGAGACTGAATTGCTTTGTTTATTTCTTCCAAAGTTGGTAGTTCAGTATCCTCCTGTTCTATTTCTATATCATATCTACCTTTAGCTCTACTTTCTCCATAAAGTAGCGTACTAAAATGTTCCTGCCATCTTTCTAGTACTTCCACTCTCTCGTTTAAAAGAATTCCGTTAAGGGCCTTGACTCGGTTCGCTTGTGGCTTGAAAACTTTTCTTTTTGTGTCAACCTGTTTGTAAAATTTTCTGTATTCGTGTTCTCTATAAAGGTTTTCCATTTCTTCGAACTCTTTATTGATTTGTTGCCGCTTTTTCTGTTTGTGTTTTTGTTTTTCCTCTCGTCTCTTTACTCGATATTCTTCAACATTGCTCCTAGTCCTTCTGTTGATCATTTTCAGATACGCGTCGTTCTTCTCTTTCGTTACTCGTTGGCATTCCTCATCAAACCAGTTGTTTCGCTGTCCTTTGGGTCCTTCACCCAGCACTTCCTCTGCGGTCTCTTTGAGCGTGGTTTTCATAAACTCCCAATTTGTGTTAAGTTCAGTGGGATATACATCACTTCTGGAATGTTTTGATATTTTACGATCTAAGCATATTTGGAAGTTTCTAAGTACAGACTTCAGACTTCAGTACACTTTAATTAACCACATTATATTTGATTATTTTGGGTTTAGTTTTATCGCTCATCTAAGTTGCTTTGTTTTAATGAACGTTACGATATCTGGTTCATTAAAGAGTTGGTATAATTAGAAATTAAATCTTGCGCCACTATCCGTAATCGTTTATAGCCCCAAATATTTTGCGGAGTATCTTACGCTCGAATATTCTCAGATATCTTTCATCCTTCTGCGTTAAAGTCCAAGTTTCCGCCTCGTATGTGAGGACCGGCCTCAAAAGTGTTTTGTATATAATAATTTTAGTTTTTCGTGTGATATTTCTTAAGTGGAATTGCCATGGACTTAAGTCCATAGTATGCCCTCTTTGTAAGATTTATTCGTCTTTTAATTTCTTCGCTTGTTTTATTGATAGTACTAGCGAGCCAAGGAATGTGAAGCTGTCAACACGTTCAAACATATGACTTTCAAATGTTGTTTCCCGTTCCTCATTTGCTATAGGATCCTTAGTAACCAACATGTACTTGGTTTTGTCTTCGTTGATGACTAGACCAAACTGTTTCGCCATCGTTTTCAATTCTAGGAAATATTGCTTAACATCTCGGTTGCTACATCATATTATGTTAATGTCATCAGCGTATGCTAAGATTTGTATCGATCTATTGTAAATAGTACCGCCATCTCTAATTCGTATGTCTCGGACAGTCTTTTTCAAGGCAATGTTAAATAGGAGGCAAGCCAGAGCATCCCCTTGTCTCGAGTCCATCCTTTATCTCATAGGATCGAGAATTTTCTCCCTGTATCCTAAAGCTGGCTTTTAAGTTAGACATTGTCATTCTCGTTAATCGGATAAGTTTTTCTGGTATACCAAACTCACGCATTCATCGTTATGGTACTGTTAGCTTGACAATGTTGTATGCGGCGTTGAAGTCGACAAATAGGTGATGGGTTTCAATATTAAATTCTAATGTTTTCTTGAGGATCTGTCTTATTGAATGAATCTGGTCAATTGTTGATTTTTCTGGAGTAAATCCGGCCTGGTATTTTCCAACTATGCCAACTGTGTAAACTTATAGCCTTTCTTAGGGAATATTTGCTAGTATTTTGTAAGCAGTGGTTAACAGGGTTATAACTCTGTAATTGTCAGACTGAAGCTGATCGCCTTTTTTATTTACGGGCATATCACGCCTTGAAACCATTCACAGGGCATGGTCTCATTTTGCCAAACAAGAAGTAAAAGTTTATGCGATGCTAGAAGCACGGCGTATTGAATTCAGTATAAAATTATTTTTAGGATTCACTTTTTTTTCGGGTGTGCGTATTTACAATGTTCATGAGGTTTTGAAACATCCCTACCTAGAAAACTACCTCTATCAAAAGTATTTCTTCATGAATTTGAGTTTTTAATTAGTGTTTAACTAAGAAATGGTCAGCAATGAGTCAGCACGGTACACGTGACACATTCAATGAGGACAAGACTAAACAAATTTTCTTGTTTTTTTTTTACGGATAAAAGGGATAATTTAGTTTAGAAACTAAAATACTAAACGTTTATAAGTACTTAAACAGCAGTAGTTCCAAGAACAAATGATATTATTGACTAGTTGAAAAATTATTCAGAGTTTATTTCACAAACATCTTCGTGGCATTAAAATTCTGTCGTAACTTATATCAGCGAAGAAAAAATAAAATATCGAGAATTAGAATTAAATAAAAAGAAACATACCTGTATTTAAAACGCGGAAACAATCGTTTCAGAAACCACTAATCCTTATCAGTTATTAAGGGAGCCTTAAAAATACAATTATCAATATTTATCTGTTTAAAACCAGCATTCACAATGCTATCTCTTCATATCTTCATATAGAATACAATCGGGCTTTGCAAATGACATAATTACCACAATGAATACACGTAATCCACGATCAATAAAAATGCACAAAATAATCTAAATATCACGAAATATTTCAGTGCTTGTATTCGCGTAAGCACGACCAGGAAATTTGCACCGATGAATTTTCTGGCGAATCTTCTTCGCAATGTTTGCTTAATATTGTATAAAATTTAAAATATCTACTAAGTACGTACGAGAATGAGCTATTTGTTTTAACTAACTTTAATAAAAAGTGATCAAAAATTCCAATAATTAAGGCCAGGTTCCTCCAAACAATTCTCAAATAACAATTTTTTTTACAAAAATTGCTAGAAAATACTCCTAGAAATAGTATAGAATTAGTCCCGAAGGCCTAGTAGTACCGACATTATACCGATATAACCCCGAATTAGTTAGTACCAACAAAATTTTCAATTTCTAATTTAAACTGAGCTGCCACCGTACTTCGGAGGGCACGTAAAGCCGTCGCTCCTGGCTATAGTAGTCGTTAAGCCATGTTAGGGGCGCTTGCGCGACCTGAAAACCCTAACACTAGACCTTAGCCAGAAGGTTACACGAACTATACTTTTTTTTAGTCCCGAAGGCACGCGCGACCTTAATGTTGGTAGAGAAGAACGGAAAGCGGTGTGCACCAAGCTGTTAATCCGGCCGCTTAGGCAAGTCGGATAAGGGCAACTGTTTACTTTAATAGACTATTCTTAAAATCACATTTTTTCAAATAAGGATCACTCGTATTTCGAAACAATTGCACTTATCAACATAAACCAAACGTCATTTTACTCTTTAGATGTCTCTCTATGGTCGGTACTAGAACCAAAAATATTCATTGTTATTTAGCCCTTTGTGTGCTGGTGGGCTAAGCGTTAAGACACATTTTAAACAATTTTTATGCTGTAGTTTGGTGTTCCTTGCGCTTAGACCATCGAGCAAAAAGATAAAAGAGGGAATGTAAAGGTAGTGGGGACAAAAATATTGTTAGACAGGAAGTGCTATCTTGAGAGGCCACTTTAAACAAGGAAATACAGTCTCTTTCCTTGTTTAAGAAGTCAAATTTAGTTTGGTTATGTTATTGTTTGTCCGAACTGTCACATAAAATTTTATTTATATTGAAGTTTTTTACCAATTGTGTCACTTTTTAGACTATTATTGTTAATATTTAATTAAAACTTTCTTGTCTGAAAAATATTTTACAGCTATTGTTAATAAGTGTCGTAAAATTTAAATTTAGCGCCTTTGCATTTCCGGATATGTCCGCCATCAGAGGCCACTTTTTTGGTCTCCTTTTCATAACGATTAGATTCCCTCTTTTATCTTTTTGCTCGATGGCTTAGACACAGTCAATACGTGAATCGTCTTATATCGTCTTAAATTTTGTTAAGCAGAAAATAGTTGTCTTCAATTAGTGCGATCGTAAAAATTAATAAAACTATCTAACTTGGTCCATTGTTAATAACGAAAGTCCATAACGAAATTAGCCCTTTTACGGGTTTTTCAATAAATATACCCACTTACGAAGACTAACCTCTTTTTTTGTGATACGTGGTATACAGCCAGCTACAGGAATTGTTTTCCTTGTGGATTTTTTTTTTCAATATTTTTATAGTGGTATGTTTACAGTGGTTTAGCACGTGATTGATGGTGCTGTAATATTTGTGAGTTTTTCAAGATTTTTAATAAAATGGCCGGTAAGTTTTTCTAAAAATATATTCTATAGGTAACCTATATTTGTTTGTATTTGTGTGGTAATGTTCATTGATGAATTTAGTACATTTTACACCTTGTAATTATGGTGGTGGCAGTGCTGGGACACAAGGCAAATGCATTCTTTTTTGTTCCAGGCAAAAATAAACATTCTTATGCCGATTTTCAACGTATGTCTCAAGAGGAAATATTTACTCTTATTGAAGACATTCCATCTGATGTAGATTCAAATATTGATGACAGCTCCGATGACGATGAGGAAACAAATTTAACAACAAATATGATTCAAAGTATTTTTGATATAGAGTCTTTGCCGATTATCTTTGAAGACGCCGTTTCAGTGGAAAATCAACTTGACGACGTCTTAGAGGCGTAGTTGACTATTTGAATGAAAATATTTGCTTAGAAAAAAATATTTTCTTTCAAATACAATTTGGACTAGAGACTCTCAAAATTGCATTCCCTGTAAAAAAATTTAATGAATCAGTCGGTCCCAATATACCAGACAATATTGATTCTCCTACGGATGTATTCCTTCAACTCTTTACAAAGGACCTTATTGATAATATTGTCTTTCAAACCAATCTATATGCGGTCCAATATAGCAACGGTACCTAGAATAGATTTACACAAACCAATGCAGAACAAATGCGGGTATTCTTAGCAATGAATTTACTAATGGGAATAAAGGGAGTTCCTAGTCTGAGAGACTACTGATCTTCCAGAGCGGATCTTCGAGATGTGTACATTAGTTCTTGTATGGCAATGGATCGTTTTGTGTGGTTGCTCAAAAACTTGCATTTAAACTACAATTCTCTTCAACCTAAAAGACATGAGGCCAACTATGACAAACTATATAAACTTAGGCATTTACTGAATCATCTATCAGAATCGTTTGTTGCTTGTTATAATCCCTCAGAAAATCAAGTAATAGACGAGTCCATGATAAAATTTAAAGGACGTAGTTCCTTACGTCAATATTTACCAATGAAGCTCGTAAAAAGAGGATACAAGGTCTGGGTCATTGCCGACGAATCCGGATTTGTACGCCACTCCGATGTTTATAAGGAAAAGTTGCTGATACGACAGAAAAAAAATTAGGAGCTAGAGTCGTAAAATATTTTACTCGTAAATTGGTAGGAAAGTGCCATAAAGTTGGCCAAGGACTATAATGCTAACATGGATTTTGTTGACAAAATGGATATGCTAAAGTCAATTTATGAAGTTGAGAGAATATCTAAGAAATGGTGGCACATCTTTTGGTATTTTTTGGACGTGTCACTAGTAAACGCCTTTATTATTCTTAAAAGTAGATCCGATGGACAATCGCTTACGTTGAAGATGTTTAGGTTAGCAGTCATAATCGGATCTATTGGCGCCCAACCTGACGTACCAATAAGAGGAAGTCCGATTTGCTAAATGTGCACATATGCCAATTCACATGAAATCAAGATGTGCCTTTTGCAGCACTCGAAAAGAACCACACAAGTCTTCATGGAGCTGTTCAACATGTAAAGTAGGACTGTGCCTTAACGACAAAAAAAAATTGTTTCTCTTTATCCCATTCAAAATAAAGTTCTACTTTTGAAAATATTTTATTAACCGACGCCTAGTGTCCTAATACTTATAACGCGGTCTATAGCCTTTATTGCTGATAAAAAAAAATAAAAAATACAAAACACTGTTATTAAAAATAATGATTTTATATAAAAAAAAAACGAAAAAACTTGTTAAAAGTTAAAAAAATTCCGGCGTCAAAGGGTTAAAAAAGTTACAAGTAATTAAAAGTGCAAAAAATTGGTCGAATATTTCAAAAGTTTTTTGAACTGAATACTTCTTATCGCTCGGTATGATGTTTTGTACGGACATCATACCGAGCGATATTTAGCGCTATCATACTTAGCGATTATTTCGGGTAAGGACCCGAAATTCTATTTAGCGTGACTCGAAAAACCAAGACAGGTGTAGTAACCTTGCGGTATACAGTAATATACATATTTATACATACATATATACTGATTATAATATTATATAATATATTTTTTATAACAACTCGAAGACCACTCAGCTATTTTAATTTTAAAATATTTGTATGAAATATAATTAAAATTAAATAAAAATAATTACAATTAAATAAAACTACTTAATTAAAATTTAATAAAATTATATAAATTAAATAAAATTAATTAAAATTATATAATATTAAATAAAATTATAAGAAATTATCAAAAAAATTGTGAGTAAAATTAAGTAAGATTTTGTCAAATTAAGTAAAATTAAATAAAATAGCTAAAATTTTATAAAAAGGAGCGCAGGAGCTTACAGAAGAACACCTCCTGTGATATCTGCAATTTCGTGTTAACTATGTGTTAACTTCCGCTTATGACGATATTTAGTTTGAGATCAAAATATTTTTTTGAAGACAATCTCGCATAATCGCGCAGGCATCTTCATGCATTGCATTATTGCAAGCCTTAAAATATCTCAAATGCCCAGTCAGGTCATCAGGTTTTAGATCCTGCGCCCGTTTTAGTCTGAAGGTACTTTCTAAAAGCGATCCTCATTACATAATATATGTGCAGAGGAGATAGGTCCAGTATTACCTCTAACTCTTTAGTGGGATACGACCGCATTGCACTCGTGATTAGTACACAAGGAAGTCTTTACAATTCCATTATCTTTTGTTCCTATTTCCAGATATAAAAAATTATTTTTTGTGTGTTTGCAAAGTCCTAAGATTTGCGTTTAATAGAAAGACTCTCCAATATTAAGAATTCTCCACAAATAATTGTGCAATTTAATATAAATGACATAATACAGGAATTATCAAAAGTTTGTTGTATACTTCGTCCTGGCTAATTGGTCCTTACCAAAGCCATCTAATTAAGAAAAAATATATACACTTCGTTTCACAGTTTGTACACTCAATTCTATCGAGCATCCAGGCTATTATAATAATGTGAACTATTTTGTACGTTATTTAACAAAAAATTAAAACCTAAGATTTTATAATTTTTAAAAGTTCTAAACGGTTTAGAATAAAAATTTCTGTCCTACATGGTTTTGTAAACACAGATAAATTTCATTTAAGACTTCGACAATGTTGCCAACTCTAATTTATTTTTGTATTTTAGTTTCCCATACTATCTAATCTAGATTTGACATGTTTTTTTCATTGGTAAGTATATTTCGCTATCTACCTTTTTATCTGACGATAATCAAGTAATCAAATGAACAAATATTTAATAAAAAAATCGCATTTTTTAAATTTATATAGTGTGTAGTTGAATTTGTCAAACAAAAATCAGATAATATTGAATATTATCCTGAATATACTGATGATGAGTACTACCGTACATTGATGCATTAGTCCAGCGGCATACTCTAGAAACCATCAACAAAACACTTTGGAAATATAAGGGACCGATATGACAAAACATTTTTTTAAACAATTGCCAACCTCCGCTTTATAAATATCTTCTGTTGATATGTTAGTATTAAACATCATGGACCACAGGTTCACAACAAACCGTGATACAGTTTATTCCGTTTAATTGGTGTTGGTTTCCACCCCCATTCAATATATCTATCAGCCCGATTTTCTGTTCTTGAATTTGTGATTTACCTATATACTTTTTTCTGCATATCCCATATTTTAAATCTTCCTTCCATTCACAAAATATAACGTAGCAAGTTAAAAAAATTCATATTCATGTAAAGCAGAAATGATCTAAAATTATCGAACGAGATTGTCAATTAACACGCCCGCTAGAAAAGAAGACAAAATATGAATATAGAAGTAACATAAAAGTGAAATGCATCTCAGAAAAACTCAGATCCAATCAAATTCTACCATATACGAAATTGTAAAAACCTATTTATGCACTGTAGAGGGATAGTTTGGCCTCATACACCTTTTCATAATGTGACCTAAACGATATTTGGTATCTATTTTAGTATTAGACCTATAAATTTGACATTTGAAAAGAAATGAAGAGATGAAAAATAGACGAAAAAGAACTAGTAATTAAACAGAATACCACAATAAAGAAATGAACCTAAGCATCCTTATATTTAAAGCTGGACAATAATGTATATATACCATTTTTCAAAGTAAAAACGTTGCACGTCCCGATTTACATAAAGTAGCGTCACTTATATTTAAAATTTCCAGAACGTCAACCTTATGAGTTCAAATCTTCCTAACACAGCTAATAATACGAAACCCATACGGAACTGCTCGATCTTTCACAGGCGCCAACATGGTATAATATTCAAAAAAATGTAATCATCACTATATTGTGAATTTAAGAATTATATTGATTAAATAACCAAAAACATGTGTTATTATTAATAATATAAATTTTATGAAATATCTCTTTAAGTCTAATATTCCACAAAATAATAATTTTAATTAAATAGATTAGACAATTGTACGCAACTGATACAAGCCGCTTTTTTAGAGTAATAATTTTGTTTATGTTTTGATTTCTTACACAATTTGATCATAATATATTATATATTAATAAATTGTATTTATAAATACATATTAAATTTAAATTAATAGCTTTACAAACTAGTTATTGTTGTGTATTGTGATTGTGCTATGCCAAAACAACTAAATAACACAGAATAATCAACAATTGTTATTTATTATGTGTAAATAGTCTGTAGAAAGTTGATAAGCTTTCATATAAGATAGATTATTTTAAACAAGAAATAATGGCGGGACGTTTTTCTATTAATGCTCTAAAAGAGGTAAGTTTAAAATCTAGAATATATAATTTTGTTTTAAAATGTTTTCTTATGTATTTTAGTGTGTTGCAGTAGTCTTAAAACTAAGTGTATTTACTATTAATGTAACAGTTTGACAAATAGTTGAAATTTTGAAAATTCCTCACTTACTATTCTGATGTTTTGGCAACGCTGTGGGGTTTTGACGTCGTAAATCTTGGATGACGTGCAATCATTTTTATATGAAAAATTCTATATGTAGCTCCATTCGGAATAATACCACACATAATGCAAAAGGTATTATTTAAAAAATGGATGTTTCTAAGTTTCTAATGTATGTAGAATATGTTATCAGTAAAACACCAATAACTTTTTGCGCTTCCCAGCTTTGTCCTAGATGAACAAGAAATCCATTCATTTTATTTTTATGTAACATTTATATGTATGGTAATAAATTACTCCGTGTCAGTTCCAGCTTGCGTGGGGAGGAAGTTCTGAATTAAGAAGAGGCTATTCTGTACTTCGTGGAAGACGTACGGACGGGGGAGTCCTCAACCCCGACACGGCGCGTCCCACTGGCTGATGGGGAAATGTCCTACAGGTATGTACGATAGGTGCGAATAAGGTCTTACCAAATAAGCATCCATGGACTAACTGAGGGCATGGCATAGCGCAGCAGCCTATGTCCTTACTGTATCAAGGCTGCAGTGGAATGATTTCTGCAGTTGGCTTGATAACACACACTCACAGGCAAATTTAATATAATGATTCAACCGGAAGTAACACTGCGATCAGGCAGAGGAAACCACCTGATGATCTTCCCGAGAGTACACACCAAATGAATGAATAGCGAACACAGGGAGGATGCCATGCGATCTGGATAGCGATCGGCGCTGTCCTAATTCCGGGTCAGACAGTGAGGCCACTCGTGGTAAATGGGAGACTGGAAGCAAAAGCCAAACACAGAAGCTTCAAAGTAGAAAATCGATGAATATAGGAACATGGAACGTTAGAGGTCTTCTCCAAACTGGAAAACGTCACATAGTAGAAACATAGCTAATAAAGCAAAATATAATCATATGTGGTTTAACAGAAACAGACTGGAGAGATCAAGGACATTTTTAAACAAAAAACCACACTATCTATTTCTCCACACATCAGAAAATTTTCATATCATTTTCATATCAAGGAAAGGTAAAAGGCCGAAGACCAAAAGAAAGATTTCCAACACAATGGTCAGACCAAAAGAAGACTCTGGTGTGAAAATCCTTACATGAAGCCGTCCATATGGCACAGAACCGCAGCCAATGGAGACAGCAAGCCAATAATATTTACAGTGTCGTCACGCCCTAACAAGGGCTCAAGGAATGAGGATGATATTTCAAATATTTGCACTGACTTGAAAGTTTGTCTCAATTTTTTTAATGTTGAATGATTTTTAGAATAAACAGATTATAATAAAATCCTGCAGTTTCCTTCAAATTTTCATTGTTCATTTATATTGTGCCACAATATGCGTTTGTTAATAGTCGTCCCACTATTTGCATTTTTGATTGTAAGTTTGACCTCTTCATTTTTTTCTTTGCCGCTTATTGTGGCTTTTTGACGTTAACTTCTTAAGCCATTCATTGATGTCATTGTTTATATAATATTTTTCATTTTGTTTATATAATAAACAGTAATTAAAAAGCTCAAGTGTCCCATTTTGTGTATGTGTACTGACTTAATACTTTATAGACACTTACAACATAAGTTTTTTGTATCTTTAGACAAAAAATAATTGCAATAAATTTTTAACTACTATAGATAGTGCTACTATTTTGGTCAGTTCTCCAGGACAAAGAGCATAGGACATGATTAATTCTCGTAGGACATTAACGATAATGATAATAGCCACTCAGTAAGTGTAAAAGTTAGATGATTGCGCCAATTTCAGGAAAAAAATTAAAGAAACGGTATAGAAAATTATTTAGAAATTAATATTAAGTTGAATTACAAAATTTGATCCAAGTAAGTAAATATAATTAGATTTAAAGTTCCAAATTTTATATTAAAATTAAAATATCCCTCCTAATACTCTTCAAAAAGAAATTATTTGGGATTGAGAAAGGGAAAAAAACATAATATTGTAAATTTTCTGAATCAGAAATCAATTAATTTAACAAATCTATACAAATGATGAAAAATTGATGAATCTGACAATCCCGCTAAGGGTTGAACACCCACGGCCTACTACAAGGGATGCGGAGTGAAATGATTGTTACAGTCTGCAGACCACCTGTTGTCTTTGTAAAACCAGCAGAACTCATATTTTATGAGATTAGGTTACAATTTTTTAAAATCATTGGCCTCTTGGGTTCGGATTCACATACGGATAACGTTTCGTCTTTTTTGTTGCATCGATAATGTAAGGTGTGTATTTGCCCCCACATATGCTCGATTAAGAAACTAGGTTGAGGATAAGATAATAAATTTTGATTTAAAAAGGAATTTTACATATTATATTTAAAGTAGAGCATTTCGTAATAGTTGTTACAGAAATTACAATAAAGTATTTTAAGAGAAACAGAAAAGGAAAGAAAATTTGTTCATTATTTTCAAAAGCAATTTTAATTGTTTCTTTTTTTGAATTCTGACAGCTGTTGCTGTATGCAACATGTTACTTTTGGCATTATAATTTAAATATGATCCTGTAGGTCCAATTTTCCACGACTTTTACAATATTTGTGACCATATATCGGCAATAACGTCGCGAATGTTGCCCTTCAAGTGGTCAATCGTTTCAGCGACTTCACATATACCCCACAGAAAATAGCTTAGCGGTGTTAAATTTACGATCTTGGAGGTCAACTCACGAGTCCGAAACATGCACAAACGTTTCCTTCAATAAATCAATTGTCGCACGAGCTGTGTTACATGTTACGCCGTCTTTTTGAAACCACAGCTTCTGCACATCATGGTTGTTCAATTAAGGAATGAAAAGTCAGTAATAATGGCTCTATAGCGGTCAACATTGACTGTAACGTTCTCGCCAGCATCATTTTTGAAAAAGTATGGACAAATTATTCCACCGGCCCATAAAGCACACCAAAAAGTCAATTTTTCCGGATATCATGGTGTCTCAACATCTTCTTCTTCTTCGCGTGCCATATCAGAACTATCCGACATTGGCGATCACCATTGCGAAGGCTTCTCGATCTTCTGCAATATGGAATAATTGCCCTGCATTTGGTATCTGAGTCCATTCACGAATGTTGTTTAACCAAGAAACTTGTTTTCTTCCTACACCTCTACGGCACTCTATTTTGCCTTTAAGGATTAGTTGTAAAATTTTATATCGACTTCCCCTTACTATATGTCCCAGATAAGACTTTTTCGATGTTTAACAGTCTTTAGCAGTTCTCTGTCTTTGTCAACATACACTTGAGGATTATCTTCACTCCAAATACGGCAGTTTTGTTTGTTGTCGTAGCCATTCAACCAAAAGTAGCTTCATCGCTAAACAACATTCGCTTATGAAAATCAGAATCAAGAACAACCTCGTTTTGAGCCCATTTATGGAATCTACGCCTTGCTCGGTGATCGTGTAGCTTCAATTCAAGCACACAAACCAAGATCTTTCCAAAAAATCTTCCACACAGTGGATGGACAGATATCCAACTGCTGTGCACAATGGCGGATAGATTGATTCGGGTCTTCCTCTATGCTACGCTCTACAGCAGCGGCAACTTCTTCTGTACGCACTGTGCGACGTCTCTGTGAATGCGTATTATCATTTAGAGTAAACGTGGTGCGAAAACATTCTATGGTTAATCGAATTACTTGCTCCGATGGAAGATTATGTTGACCCATAAAATGGACGTAGTGCGCGATAATACGTATTTCGAAGAGAGCCATGATTTTCAAAATAAATTTGCACCATTTGGAAGCGGTGTTCTAATGTCATGCGTTGTAGAAATGCATGAAACTAAACATAAATCACTTGATAGCTGTCAAAATGGCGGTTAGTTAAAAGGTGTTGCCAACTTATATTTCTATACCTCTTAAAAAACACCCGTTACATCTGCATATCTCTCTATATGCAGTAAATATTTGTTTATAGTAATTTTTCTATTTGATAATATTGATAAATTGTATATGCTGTTCTATAATTATAAAATAATCGAAATTATCATATTTGTTTTTCAAATTGTATAACCATCACTCAGTGTTATTTTCTTTTTAGCAAACGTGTGCTGTCACGTTTTAAAATTGGTGTTTTAGTTCAATTTATGCAACATAAAATAAATAATGCGATAATAATTGCACTACACTGTAACAACCGAATCGATGTTTCGATGATAGTGCATCAGATTGCAATAAATATTGGATACCACACGCAGCTGAGCAATAATTACTTTTGAAAAAACGAATAATAAGGTCGTTACACTTTTCGACAGCGATAGCACACATACAAGGGGTTATAGAAAAGTTATATTATAAGAATAGTATAATACAATATAATAAAAAACTCCTTTTAGCCTATGAAGGCCGATATGTAATTAAGATATGATCAGTGGGCCTCAAACAGTGGGGCGTTACCTAATATTTAATTTAGATCGTTGAAAAGTAAAAATATTTAATTTCCTGTATTTTATGTTCAGTAATAATATTGGATTTTACTGTATCATAGACAAATAAAATGAATATAATATGTATATTCAGGGCGGTTAAAAGAAGTGGAACGGAATATTTCGAATAATTGAAATTATTTGTCGACATCAAATGTTTATCAAGGTCTCTATAAGTCTCTATTTTGCGTAGAGTAAAAATTATACGAATGGTTTTGCATGCAGTTAAATTGGAAAATACTTGCCAAGTTGCTGGTATGTCCAAATTTGAATAAAATACACCCAAGACTTTACTTTTAGCAGACAATGTATTAAATATAACCTTGAAACAAATTGGCACTAAATCACTTCCGAGCTTTCAGCAAAACAAAATGTTTAAACACGTGTAGTCTAGTAATTAATATCAAAGCTATTGAGAGTATGCAGTCCAGTAATTAGACCAAAGGTACTTTATCATTTAACTAAAACACACCACAAAGTTTGAATTGAATTCCCGAAACACTTTTTTGTTTCTTCATTTTAGCAAACGATTTGTCCTATCCCACTGTCTGATATTTCGCTAGCAGGATTACAAAAACCGTTCGCATGTTTTAAATAAGGTTTTTGCTGATAATGTATTTTGTTAAATTAATAAAACACAAAAATACAGCCCACGACCATCAATTAATTTTTAACGATAAACAGAAGAGAAATATGATGACGTTTGAATTTGATCTATTTTGTTGATGATGGTGTCGTTAAGAGAAAGATATTTTAAACAGCATGAATCATTAATCAATAATTGTGGGGATTTAAAAAATACATTATTAAACAAATTTTTTAAGTGTGTATAAAATCTTAACTGTCTTTTTTCCTGAGATTACAATTATTATGACATATGGTATTTACTCCTTATTTTTCAAATAATATATTCCTGTAAATGCACAACTTTAATTATTGGGTAAGCCTATATTATGATACGTCAGAAGAAATTTAAAAAATTAACATTACAATACAATTAAAAACCAATAAACGATAACTTGTTGAGCAGCGCTGATTGAAACAAAAGAGCAGTAAAATGTTATTCATAAAGGTAGTGTAAAATATATCGCCGCTTATCTGGTCCGCTAATAATAAAGTTACCAGCATTTAATTGCAAAGCGGTCATCTTAGGTGAAAAATCCTACGATTTCATCAAACATATGTTTATTGTGTGAAAACGTTATCCTAACATATGCATTAGAATAGTTTAAAAGTGTTTTTATATCTTTTGAAAACACTAAAACGAAAAGCTCTGTAATCATGAGAACAAAAATTCGAGAAGCCAAAAAAAAATGTTTTTTCCAAAGAATGCAGGGAAATACAATACGAAAGTAATTACGATAACTACAATATGCACAAAAAAATAAAATCAATGACAAACAAGAAAACATTCAATAAGTCACCCAATAGCATAATATATAGCACGAGACCAACAAAGACTGAAGTCCAGACGACCCCCTGTCCAATCCGTTCAGGGAATGGGTGATAGCTACAATAAGCAAGAGCAGTGGACAAAAAGATGGATGCCAACAACAGAGCCAGACGTCATCAAAATAACAAGTACGTCGATCGGCTTCACTGGATCAAACCTGCCACGCCCTATATGGACAAAATTAAATCGCATACGCACGGGTCATGGCAAATGTGCCGATTCTCTATACCGATGGGGTCATGCAGAAAGCCCACAATGTGATTGTGGATCCCCGAGACAGACCATCCAACACATCACGGCGGATTGCCCAATCCGCAGATACAGCGGAGACCTTCAAGATTTTGCAGAGTGTTCTCCTGGTGCAATTGAATGACTGTGCAATTTGGACATTAATATTTAATATTTAATTTAGGTTACAATTCCAATTTGAACATAATTATTATCTAAATATGTACTACTTTTATCGTATTGTAATTATCCATACGCTAAATAAATAAATAATATATAGCAATGAAATCTTATCTCAGAGCCATCAAGGATCTTAGAAATATGGAACTCCTACATAGAAAAATTATTTGCGTTGAAAAAAACTGATGATTAGCTACATGAAGAAGGAGAAACCGGGACTTCTGTCCTTAAAGCAGAGATAGAAGATGTCATTGCAGCATTTAAAAACAAGTCAGCAGGTCGGGACAATGTCTTCTTCTACTTCTTTTTTTTTATATATAGACATGACTCTGTCTGGTTTTCAATGTGCCTCCAGTAAGTTGTCATTCCATCGTTTTCGTGGTCTTCCTACTGATCATCTTCCTATTGGGAAACCGTCTCTTGCCGTCTTTACTACTCTATTTGTTGTCATTCGGCTTATATGATCGTTCCATTCTACTCTTCTATTTCTTATCCAGTTTTTGATGTTCTCCAGCTTGCTCCTATGTCGTATATCTGTACTTCTAGTTCTGTCCCATAGTGTCTTACCATCAATTTTTCTGAGAAAGTGTTTTCATCTCTGCTGTTTCTAACATCATTTTTGTCCTCTCTGTGTCAAATATTGTTTCTGCCGCGTATGTCATTATTGGTCTGATGACTGTTTTGTAAATTGTCTGATGTTTCTTTCCCGAATTGTTTTTTCTCCAAATTGTTTCATTTAGGCAGCCTGCGGCTCTGTTTGCTCTATTCACTTGATCTCTCCACTTCGGTTTCGAGCTTTCCGTAGCTAGATAATGCGATGCCTAGATATTTAAACTTTAAACTGTTTAATAATTATACAGGATACTTATAATAATTATACAAGAATGTAATTTTATGCTGAATGGTAATGTAAATAAGCCAACCAAGTAACCAAATGGACGATCAAGGCAATCAAGCTCTAGACGAAGATTTGCTGCACTTCCAAGAAGATGGAACACCTCCTCACTGTGCAGCTCCAGCTAGGCACTGGTTGGATACTAATTATCCGAACAAATTGATTAAAAGGACAGGCCCTATTGAGTGGCCACCGAGGTCACCAGACTTACCGCCTCCTGACTTTTTTCTATGGGTTTACCTCAAGTCAGTTGTTTATAAAACTCAACCTGCGTCACTTGGGGAATTGCGAGAAAAAATTACGCAAGCATGTCGCGCTATTACTAGAACAACATTTTCCCAAATTCGTGCAGAATTTGAAAATAGGCTGTATTATTGTTTTCAAAATAATGGAACCCATTTTGAACATTTACTTAATTAATTGACATTTTCAATAAATTTGTAGTTCAACAAAAACCTTATTAAATTTTCCATTTAAGCCAAAGTTTCACAATTATTGCTTCATTCTGTATAATTATTATTTTATACTATTGGATAGCATCTTTTATAGTCTTTTCAATGACGTATCGTAAGTAGAGGTTTTCAATTTAAATTTTTTTGGCTATAGTTAATGTAGGGCCTAGGGAGTTGATGGAGGTGAGTTCTCTTTCATGTCATTTTAGTATCCCCTTACTATTCTAGAAACGGTTTCACGCATTTTTCGATATCAGGTTTTGTTTGTGAGACATAGCCCATTCTATAAGTTTTAAAATTGACACACTGTATAATAAATGTGAGTCAAATATTGATAGATCGGAGTTTGGCTTTTGGAAAGCACTTGAAAGTAGAGAAGCACTCTACGCTGACTTTACGCTCTCAATGTGCTTATATACTGGTGTAGAGACGTTAATAAGGATGTGTATTTGTGCGTTTTGTAATGTCAATTAATGTCATATGTATTTTGTGGTATTATAAAGCCTATGCCGTTTGTTAGTTTGTTTGTGAAGCACTCTGTCTGTTTGAGAAGCACTCTACGCTGACTTTACGCTCTCAATGTGCTTATATACTGGTGTAGAGACGTTAATAAGGATGTGTATTTGTGCGTTTTGTAATGTCAATTAATGTCATATGTATTTTGTGGTATTATAAAGCCTATGCCGTTTGTTAGTTTTAAAATGGATAGAGATAAAGTTATCGGTGACAACTTTTGTTCAATCATCATTACCTGGTGGCTGGTGGAGGACGTACACCTGAAGAAGTATTTAATGCAGACTAAACTGAGCTGTTTTGAAAGAGAATGTCAAATCTCTAAAAGCGAAAAGCCTATCACTATATTTAAGGCAGTAAAGGATACACTGCTGCTTTGTTCTAATGCATCTGGATATTGTGTTATTTAAGCATTGATGCTTTATAGATCGTTAAATTCTGGTGCGTTAAAAAATTTAAAAAGACGACCTGCCAATGTTTTGGCGTGCTAATAAGAAAGCGTGATTTACAAGCGCTGTTTTTTGTGAGTAGTTACGGAATTGCTTTATTTCTGAAGTTGAAACTTATTTGAAATCAAAGAATTTAGACATTAAAACTGTTCTAGTTTTTTACAATGCACCAGGTTGTTCTAGCAAACTTGAAACTATGCATCCAAATATAAAAGTGGCATTTTATCTTCCAATGTGGACGGCTTTGCTTAAACCTATGGACCAAAGAATAATATGGAATGTGATCCTGATATGAATGTTATTGAATATTGGAAGAAAATTGACATAGCAAAATGCAAAGTAAACATAAAAAAAGTCATTGGAAGAATTGAAGTTATACCTACACATTAAAGTCATGCTGAAAAAAAAACTGTGGCCTGTTCTGACTGCGGAACATGAGGAAGAATATGTGCAAATTAAAACTGTAACTGCAAAAATTGCCGAAATTGCTAGTGGAACAGAACAAGATGGGTTCGAACAGATATGATCAATCGCAATATGAAGATTTGACTGAAACCGACTTAAAGGAAATGTTAAATTCACGATACATTAAAGAATAGGCTTCAACAAGCACTGGAAACGTAACATTTACTTTGAAAAACCTTAGTGGAGGTTTAAGAATGGCAAATGAGTTTTCCTCTATAACCCCATATACTTTACCATTCCATATTCACGGTTTCTGTATTCGCGGCATATTTACGGAACATCTACCAGGCAAATAAAGCGCTTGTACTGGAATCTATAGTTTCGAAAAGCAATATGAAAATTGAAAAAAAAAACAAAGTTCCTGGAGTAGATGTTATTTCTTCTAAGCTGTTAAAACATGACGCAAAAGAACTGATTTGTTGTATAAGTAGGCTAATAGAACTGATTTGGAAGCAGGTCAAACTAGCAGAAGACAGAAACATAGGTACTTATTATTGTATCTATTCACAAGAAAGGAGACCAAATAATTTACAATAACTAGGCTAGAATTACCCTCCTTATCGTGACTTACAAAATATTGGCCTACATTCTTTAAGATTGATTATCCAGATATTGTGAAAAGATAATAGTCAAATAACAGTGTGGGTTTCACAAAGAAAAATCAACTATCCGTCAAATATTCCTTTTAAGACAAGTTTAGAAATAACATATGAGAATGGAATTGATTCTCACCATTTATTTGTGGATTTTAGATGTGCCTATGATAATGTAGATAGAAATACACTATACAAAAAGTGATTGAAATTTGTGACAGCAACCCTCTCAACACTTGAGTATCAAGAATGTTCCAGATACAAATAGGACTTCGACATGGAAATTTAGCCTACTGTGCCTGCTATTTAACATTGTCCTAGAGAAAGCTATAAGAGAATGTAGAACAACAACAAGAGGAACTATTGTTAATAGGAATATACATATGGTGTATACAGTATGTAAAGTATACAACAAACCTGGTCCAATTGTTTACAACATTGAAAGCAGCAGCAGCAAAATAATGGGGCTACATGTTAATACTTGTGAAACTAAGTATATCCAGATGACAAATAATAAGTAAGTAGCAAAACCCGAAGATCTACAAGTTGGAACATATACTTTTGAAGGAGTAAGAGAATTCATATATCTAGGCTCAGATATCAACCAAAGTAAGTAGAACAGTACTTAAATGCAGAAATTAACAGATGTATATATCTAGCAAATAGAGACATATGTACATATATATATATATATATATATATAATATATATATATATATATATGTACATATATATATATATATATATATATATATATATATAATATATATATATATATAGTAAACTCTTAAATATTGGGGAAATCTGCAAATTTGCAGATAAATATTGGGGAAATCTGCAAATTTGCAGATTTCCCCAATATTTAAGAGTTTACTATTTAACTTATCTGCAAAGATTAAATTTCTTTTCTATATATATATATATATATATATATATATATATATATATATATATATATACATACATACCATATATAGATACATATACATGTCAGAAATGTGGACAATGACAAAAATCAACGAGGCTGTTTTGAATGTGAAATCCTCAGAATATTTATTATGTTGTAGGATTATGGCATAGGTCTAAGTGCAATGTCTATGGCAATCTAAGTCTGGATGGAGTTAGGGGAAGAGGCAGGCCCAGAGCATGATCTAGCAACCAGGTGGAAGACAACTTACGAGTGTTAGGATAAGAATAAGAAAATGGAAAAGCAAAGCGAAGGATAGGAAGGAATGGAAGCTGATCCTAATACAGGTCAAGACCCACTATGGGTTGTAAACCCAATGATGATGATAATTAATCAAGGTAAATAAACAACAAAGTATCAAAGGACATGACATAATGATTACCAACTATTTACGAAGATTCAAACCTCTAAGACTTTAAAAAAGTTTAAAATAAGAAATAGTAAATATTATGGTCTACTGTCTGACGTATATCTGGCAACCAAGTGTTTGCAAAATTAAATTACCAATATGAAAATGTATTGTGCAGTGTGTTCAATGAAGTCACTGTCACTACCAGTATCACATGTATGATCAACTTTAGATTAGACAGGATGGATTATGTTCAGCATTCTTTACATGTATAATGGCATTTTTCTGCTGTGTATTAAGTAAGTATTTTTGACGGATAGGTAACACTGGAGTAAAATTTTTAAGGTTAGGAACGCAGTAAAGCCAAAATGATGGTGACGGCTAATTATTTTTTGGAATCTGACTTTAAAGTTTAATTGTTCATGAACAAAATTTTTCAACTAGGACCAGGATTCACAGGAATTAAATCAAAGTAATAAAGAGATAATCTTAAAATGCCATGTCAAGTAAATTATCAACTGCATAGTCCATTCAAGACAAAATATCCACTTTTAGCTTATAGTTGTAGTAGTATAATTCCATATTCCAACTACAATAACTAGTTGTTCCTTAGTAGGTATACTTAATTTTCCTTAAAAAAATGTTCTCAATTAAAAATGCTTAAATGTCTACTTTATTGGTGTATTTATTTGCTAAAGTGAATATATAGGGTTATCATTTGGGCAATAATGGATGTCTCCAACCATATGTTAACCATATATTAAATAACTTTATATGTCTTGACAATGGTACAACTACACTTATTTATGGTTTTAATAGAAAGTAATAGGGATATATTCATTTCTCTATTATTCATTTACACTTATCCACCATTATAAATGTAAAGCTGTTGGATTAAGAAATCACCATAATGTAGTGTGATGACAGTTTTCAATAATCTTTTTATTTTTATGTGCACACTTTTTTAAAATGGTAAATTAATTTTGGTCTACATGCTATAAATTTTATGTGTTATGGGCAGCAGCAAATTGCCTGAGGGTATGGTTCAAGAAGAGAGGAGATTTTAGTGGCTTTTTTGTCTTTTGTTTTTTGCTTTCAAATTTTATAGACTGTTAAAGTAAAACATTTGTTTAAAATGCCATCATTCTAATGGCTTCAAGATTAGGAAGTTCTTTAATGAGTTCTGAAAATTAATAAAATGTGTTTTAATATTTGCTCAACATAAACTGAGAGATGTGTATAGTTCCTTTTAGTTCATTCAACCTTTCTTTAATCACTACCCAAAAATACAGGAAAATAATTGTCCACTTTTGGACTGATGCATGTAAACAGTACCAATTCACACCTTGAAAGTAATTGTGACAATATCTCTTACTCCAACCCTGTTAAAAATAGGTAACAAAATACAATACTATGGCCAATAAGAAGTTTTACCAAGGCAAGATATATTATAGCTATGAAAAGTATTGTCATGTTAGAGCTCATGATAATTTCATGTTCTAATTTTGTTTATCTTCCTTTCTAATGATGATAGACTGCATAAAATGTTGGGTTTTCCCATCTAGAATTTGCCATACTTTATACAAGTTTGAAAATGAGGGTATCTCTTAAAATGTTTGTTTTATCAGTTTATCAGGGGAAATTTTTGCAGGATTAGTGAGAAATTACTGTTATCATATTTTTTGGAAACTGATAAATATTTCAATAGGTAGGCAAATTATAAAATTTCAATTTCAATTTAACCCCCCTTCCCACCAATTGACAGTGGATGAAAACATAAGTGAAGTAGGACCTTAGAATGTGTCATGGATTCAAGAGTTACTTTATTATATAACAATAAAACACTGAAAACTTTGTTTTCAAAACTTCCATAAAATTTATTATAATATCTTATAACTACAGCTGTTTCAGTAGAGTACATCTCTCAAGTGAAAGGCACTCTACTGAAACAGCTGTAGTAATTAGATATTATTATAATAAATTTTGTAGAAGTTTTGAAAACAAATCTTGGAATGTACTTAATCTTTTACCACTTTTGTATGTATTTCCAGCATTTGCCTTTAAGAAAAAGGAAAGACATATTTATGGAATTTTCTGTTCTTCATATCCTAATAAAAACAAAAATGGTTTTAACTGTGAAGAAATTGTCTATAAGCAACAGAGCTAGAGCACCAGATTTTTATATCTTCACATGATGAATCTTTAAATAATACTGGATTATTAACATTGTGGACAAATGAGGAGGATTCAATTATTGCATTCAATAACAATCAAGATCTGACAATCTAACCAAGAAAGTTGTGATAGAGAAATTAACTCATTCTAACATAAAGAAGCTGTCAATAATTGTAGTAATATCTACAAATTACAGAAAACATATAAGTGATTTGAATAAATTTAACTTGTATTATATTTCTTTTAATATATTTTCTACTGTAAATAATATGAATAATTCTAGTCATAGAATTACAAATTATAACAAAATGCATTTTCAGTTCAAGTTTATACAAAGTGTACCTATCTCTTAAATGAAATTCTCTAGTGACCTTACTTAAGTTTATCAATAACAATTTTATGGTGCTATGGAGAAATTACTGTTATCAGTTAATTTAGAAACTGATAAGTCTGAGATTAACATAAATTATAGGTATTAAAATATTTATTGAATACAGGTATAGGGATCTTAATTTCAGTGATGACAAAAACTTCAATACGAAAATGTTGGAAAGACGCCAAATACATTAAACACAATGATTTCAGAAACAATTTTAAGCATATCCAGTAGCATCAATATTATAAATCAGCGCAAATTGTCAGCTGTGCAATAAAAATTTCCAGGTACTCACTTAAACAAACAATATTACAAAAATTTTAGAAAATTTGTTTTATAAAATATATTAAAATTAAACAAAATTTAAAAAAAATATTCTAAAAATCATAGTTCACTTGTGCCAGCCTCCCACAATTTTGTTTGGTTAGAAAACAAACACAGCTGAACTAACCTCTCAAAATTTTTTTTGAAAAATATGTAAGAAACTTACATTGCATCGACCTGGGTCCACGTTTTCTTGTAAACAACAGGTATCACACTTTTTATCACAATGTTCACAGATAAGTCACTGAAATACACAAATACACAAGAAAAAGTTTTAAAATAACGACTCGAGAAACTCACGTCTCGAAAGTCTAACGATGAATGAATGAATACTATAGGGAGGGGATACGTTGCCTGACGGCTGTAATGCTATCTCTTTTGCTCTTTCGCTAATTGCTGACAGTGTAAATATAAACTAAATTGAACACTTGTGAGGAGTTCCTTCATGCATTTTGATATTATTCTATGTTATTCATACAGTGGCTGGATTGAATTCTGATTTTTTTATTTGGCATCTTGTCATTTTAAGATATGAGAACAGATATCAGCAAAGTTTAATAACATTCTTGTTTATTTTCAAAATCAAAAATCAGAATTTTAAATTATGGTATTTTGGTCCATACCTATTTGCTGTAAATTAACTTCAGTAACTGAACTAATAAAACTATATTCAATTAGCAAATGAAATTGAAAGTTTTGGAGAAAAATCCTAGTAATGACATAAAAATGAGAAAATGAGAATCCGTAATAATATTAAAAGTATTTACATAAAATATGTATTAATGTCAATTAATGTGAACAAGTAGGAAATTTATATAACTGTTATAATACTAAATTATGTAGTCATCAGATAGTGATCACAGTAACAAATCCTAACCATAACGATTACGGGGTGAGCTAAGACGAATTTCCATAACGCCTTAAATCTGGATCCTCATGGCTAAGGCTAAGGTACGGTAACTCTTACAGAAGAGTCCCAGTTCCGCTAGCACTACTCTCGTAGTTCTTGCTGCCATAACCTGTGAAAATTGATTTTTACGAAATCCAAAGTCGAAAAAGCTGAACGGAAAATAAGAACGATTAGGGAAATAACGAAATGATTTGAAAATATAGTTCGGTACACCTGGAACGTTCATGAACTAGGTATAAGAATCTGGAAACCTCAGCAAACTATGTGATATTGATATATTAGCACAATTTAAGGCACCTATTACTACCTTACAAGAATTACGCTGAACGGGCCAAAGGAATATTCAAAAAGACATTATGATAGTACGGTTGCCACAAAACGAAGAACCTTCTTCTTCTTGTAGTGCCTACCCGTTTCGGATGTTGGCGACCATCATAGCAATCTGTATCTTGCAAACTGCTGCTTTGAAAAAATTTGTGGTTGTTGTGTTGAACCACGTACGTAGATTTATCAGTCAGGAAACCCTTTGCCTTTCTGGTCCTCGTTTTCCTTCTACTTTTCCTTGTAGAATTAATTGGAGCAACCCATATCTTTCGCTTTTTCTCATGATGTGACCGAGGTATTCGATTTTGCTTGTTTTTATTGTACTTAACAACTCTTTTTCTTTTTGCATTCTTAATAAAACGTCCTGGTTAGTAACGTGGTTGGTAAAGGATATCTTCAGGATTCTACGATAAAGCATCTGTGAGAGTCCAGGACTGAACTCTCTACAACAGTATAGGAAATATATAACATCGTAGTAACCTGATTTGTATGGGTACTGATAAATCATGGCATTTGAACAGCTTAACCTTTTTTGAAATGCAGATCTTGCTTTCTCTATCCTACATTTTATTTCTAGGGAATGGTCCCAATTTTTATTGATGTTCGTACCAAGGTAGGTAGCACCTAGCATTCTATAACATCTGTTTGTAGACTTTAAGCCAATAAGTCAAAAAATGATTAAGAATCAGGGGCAAGTTATTTAATTTATCTTATTCATGTACATGTCACAATAGATAACACATACGATAACTGTCGCAGAAATTATAGTACCTATAGTTTATTTTTATGAACGAGAGAGTAATTAGCATAATTTTAACTGGTATCTCCGACCACTCCATGGGCGTGCTCAAGATTAATTGAAAAATTACTTTGAATAATTGTAAAAAATAAATGAATTATTTCAGTGTTATAAAGTGTTATGTGTATGTAAACAAAAGTGACCTCTTTTATCACACACTATATTAGAACTGACTGGCCTACATTTAAAAGGGTTTTAAAAAATTCACATTTTTTTTTATTTTTAAAAATTACAAAAGAGAAAAAGAGTTATGTAAAGAGAAAATGGTATGTTAAATAGATGAATAAAAATATTAATATAAAACTTACAGCTACTTGTTACAAATCCAAATCAGATTCAGAAGATGAACTTTCAGAACCAAGATTTATAATAACTGGCTCGATCATTTTATCAGTAATATTGTCCAGCTTCCACATTTTTTCCTCTTCTTTAATAGTGTGATTTACTGCCTTTTCCCAGTTTTCAGGTTTTACATTATTTACGGCCTCCAAAAACAACTGTTTAACATCATGAATTTTAAAAGTGGTATTTTTTCTTGAAACTTCACTCTTTATCTGTGCCCATACCAGTTCAATCGGGTTTAATTCACAATGATATGGTGGGGATCTAAGTACAGTCATTCCACGATTTTTGGCAATTTCATCAATTTCGTATTTTTTAAATTTTTCTTTATGAAGGGCACACAACGAATAAAGTTCCTTTCTTATAGATCCGGGATGGTACGTAATATTTTTTGAACTCAGCCAATTCTGCAAGTCTTTTTTTAACCACTTGGTTGTGGGCAGTCCTTCTATAAGTCTGGAGTGATAACTTGCATTATCCATTACTATTACACAGTTCTAAGGAAGAAGATCTATCATTTGTTCGAACCATTCTTGAAAGACATCAGCGTTCATGTCTTCATGGTAGTCACCGGTACGAGTTGATTCAAAAGTTAATAAACCACCTTCAACAAAACCGTCTGAACTGCCAATGTGTACTATTATCAGCCTGCGTCCCTTTCCTGATGGTGGGTTTAAACCAGTAGATAAGTTATTTACAAAAGCGTGCCTTTGACTTGTAACAGTTTCATCCTGCCAAAATTTATTTGGTGTATGACCCTCGTTGATCCATGTTTCATCAAGATAAAATATTTTTCTTTTTTGGTTTCTCATTTCCTTTATGGTTCTTAGAAAATGTCTTCTCCATATGACAATATCGCTTTGTAACGAGTCCGTTACTTAAATACCCATTTACTGCTTTGTCACTGGAATCCTTTAATTTAATTACAAATTAAATTCATTTCGAAATATTCTTAAACCAAACATTTGAATAACTTCGGTAAATTTTATTTTTAAAAGTTGGCAATAAATCACGCCCTCTGCCTACGGCTCTGATTGTCGTAACAGCTGCAGCGCGATCAGACCGGCACTTGCTTGGAAGTCCGTGAATTGAACAGACGTGTTCAAGGCGACTGAGAGTGCCACGTTTCAGAGTTTGGTTTAAGTTTTATTTTATTTCGAAGAAGCTGTTATTTTGTGGAAGAAAAACAATTCGTTATTTTATTTTGTTTTGTTTTTGGTGAAAATACATTAAGTTGGGATCACTCTCAGTCGCCAACGTCCGGAATCCAGTGCAGGTCTGGGAAGAAAAAACTTTTTATTTAATTTTTGGGAATTGGAATACAAGAAGTAATTTTTATTTAATGGGTTAAGAAGAATTTCAAGGACTTAATTTAAAAGTACCTCCTTTTTTTATATGGTGTCCAGGTTTGGCGTATCACCCACCTGCGACTAGTTCTCCCAGAGGATCTCGAGGGAAACCTGCAGAAACTAACAGGAAGAACTAATTTTTTTTTCTATTTAAATATTTGTAGCAACTTTTTAACGCCCTCTTCAAGGTTTAACTTTTGTTTCACTTTCAATTTTTTTTTTCAAAATATATCCTTAATAATAATTACATTCATTTTTTCTAAAATAATAGTCATTGTAAATTTAGTAAAACATTTATTGTCCACCAAGGGTTGAGATTGTAACTCCCCTGGAATCTCTCGTTATCAGGTTATAGTGTGCACACATATCCGGAGAGGTTTATTTCATTTGTTTGATAATTGTAACGTTTATATTATTATATATTTCATTTTATATTATATACTTAACTATTGCATAACCTTAGTCAAAATTTCACATTATCAGGTACATTAGAGGGGAAATTGTTTTATCATTATATTCAGGGTTTTCATTGTAAATATAGATAAGTTAATTGTATATAAGAGGTGTTGGGTTATATTGTTATATATAAGGGTTTAAAATAATTTGTACATAAAATAGGTATTTATTAAAGTTGGGTTAAAACAATTTAAGATTTCACTTGGTACCTATCCTTTAATATTTCAGCAATACAAGATATCTCGGAAGAAACCATTTAACTTCCTGGCGCCCAAACATTCAGTAGAGCAACTTTATCTTTCCTCTGTTTATTTCTTGGTAGATTTCTTGTCATTAGTTCTTATATCTTACGGTCACTGTAGGGCATGCAAATTGGCCTAATCCCTCTTGAGTGTCAAGTGGTCATTCTCCTGCATAGTCGCTAGCCAACATTATTTTTGTTATATTTAAATATTCATATTTACACGTTATTTATTTCTTTTATATAATTTATTTCTATCTAATCCCTTCCATCTTCTGTTATTCCAGATATTAATCCGTTGGTGTATCAAGGTACATTTTAGAGTTTACCCTATTGCTACACTGTAGATTGTTGTTACATTTCCCTACTCTCACCCTTCTTATTACATTGTTTCACTAGAAACAATTCATTCTTGTTATATTGGCGCTCCAGCCAATTCATTTTTGTTACAGCTTCTTTCTAATAAAATAGACTTTCTGGGATTCTTTTTCCAGCGGAAGCCTATTTCTTTTAAAAGTTTCCATAACGTACTTCGACTCATTTCTTAATCCTTATCATCTCGAACTGAGACAAGAACTTTATCCAATGTTGGAAATTCTTGTCTAAAGAAGAATTCATGCACTTTCCGTAGAAGTCCTTCTTTAAAATGATATTCTATTTGAAATTTTGGTTTCCCTGGAGCATTACGTGGCATTTGAAAACTACCACATTTCTCTTCTTTAATAACTCTGTAAATCGTAGATTTCCCAACACCAAGTGTACTGCTAACTAACTCAACGGTCTCATCAACACTTTCACATAAACGTTTGTCTGTAAATGATTTAAAACAATTAAATATTAATTTTTTTTTATTAACTGTTAAAGGACCAATTTTTCGGCGTTTACACGGCACTTCCAAATTTTCCATAACACTAGTATAACACAATAAACTGCACCTTGCAACTGAAGTACCTACTTTTAGTGAACTGTTAAGAATTTTGAATACGCCACTTGGACCTTCCTACAAAATGGAAAAACCCACTATCACATTTTCTGTGGAATAAGTTTAGAAGGTAATTATCTAGTCAATTACTGTCGTAGATTCCTGGAATTAAAGAATTAAATGTTTGATTGTTGAAACCCTTACTTTGTAGAATGCACTCATTTCAGATAAAATAAAATATAACCAATAAAATAAACATCTTACATTTCTTGCAAATTAATTAGTACCTGTTAACCTCCATCACTCCGACACTGGCAACCTTATTTAGGTATTTAGGGATTAGTAACCCTCACAACTATTGTATTCTATTCTGCTCCAACCTTTATACCTGGTGGTCATACTCAATTTAAAATTGTTTTCCTATATACTTCTGTAAACTTGTTGACAAATATCTGTTTTTCATTGAGTCACCCGTATCAACAGTTTAGGGATTTGCATACATAATTTATTGTTTTATTACTCTCTCATACATAAAAATACACTATAAGATAATAATCGGAGACTAGAATGCACAAAAATTAAAAAGGAAGAAATGTACCTGCCCATGTCGGTAAATATAGTTTCCATAATGACACCAATTCTAATATGAAACGAGCGGTCATTGAAAGGAAAAAATAATCAATGGTGCTAATATACTGTCACTATTAGAGTCTCAGCAAAGAATATAGACGCTTAGTCTCAGGCTCTTGATTCGGATACTTTTCCACCTAATAAATTAGTCATAAACCTTGTAATAGGCTATTGATTATGTACTTTAGAACGGAACTACAATGGAGGAACGGAGTCCCAAATATGAAAAAAAACCCGAAGTGCTACCATTTAAAGAAGTGCGTTTTTGAAAAAGAGGTTGAATTTGTCCCTATGCACTAGGGTGCATTTGGGTGAATTCTATGCAGTTTTCGTAGATATACCTATTTCTAAAAAGATGTTCTTTAAAATATAATTTATTATCGAAATAAGACTTTTTAAGTTAAAAGTTTTTTTTACAAAAATGTACTCAAAAAAGAAGCAAAAAAACAGGAACTCACGCGACATTTCTTTTACGCCCCATAACTGTTATACGAGTTAAAGATATACAGAGTGAAACAGCCAAATGGGATAAATTCGATAATTATGAATAAATGGAGAAGGTATTTTAAAAAACGCGTGGACACGTCGATTAATATATTTAGTTGCGCATTTTTGCAATAAAAACCTTTTATACAGGGTGTGCCATGTAATAATGGCCAATACCAAGTTTTTTATTTCAAATACAACACCCCGCATATTATTTAATTTTTGGATTCCTTAGAATATTCTAGATATATTTCATGTTTAATATCCCATACCTATATTCAATAATTATGGCGGAAATATTAACTATTTTTAAAAAAGGCAGCTTCCATAAATGCGACAATTATAGAACTATCTCTCTTATATCCCATGCCAGCAAGATAATGCTACATATAATCAATGAGAGACTGAAAACATTCCTTCAAAGATAAATTCCACAAGAGCAAACTGGATTTACCAAAGGTAGAGGCACTCGAGAACACCTGCTGAATATAAGACAGATAATCGAGAAATCTAGGGAATTCAACATCCCACTATACATCTGTTTTATAGATTACCGTTAAGCGTTCGACAGGGTCAAGTGGAGACACTTATGGCGAATACTAAAAGAAGTAGGCGTACCACAACATCTAATTACGCTTATAACCGAACTATATGAACACACTACTGGATCAGTTAAAGTACTTGACACACTTTCGAACGAATTTCATCCAGAACGGGGTGTCAGACAAGGATGTATACATCCAACATATATGGGGAGTATATTATGCGAAGAGCACTTGAAGGATGGGAAAAGGGCATCTCAATAACTGGTCATAAACTAAACAACCTACGTTTCGCAGATGACACAGCCCTTCTTGCAAATAGTCAAGCAGAGCTGATAGAACTTATACGACTGATCGAAAACGAAAGTCAAATATTTGGTCTGCAATTAAACATATCAAAGACAAAGATCATGATAGTAGATAGACTACACAACAATCATCCACACATAACCACAATTGACCGGTTCGAGGTTGTGAGCTCATACTTATATCTGGGATCATTAATCACAAACACAGGGTCATTACAAGAAGAGGTTAAACGTAGATCTGATCTAGCAAAAGTTGCCACAGCAAAAAAGACCAAAATATGGAAGGACTGTCAAATTTCAAGAGCGATAAAGATGAGGTTGATCAACTGCTTAATATTCCCAATACTGACCTACGGATGTGAATCTTGGACTCTGAGACAATCGGAGAGAAGAAAGATAGACGCCACTGAAATGTTCTGTTGGAGACGAATGTTACGAATTCCTTGGACCGACCGCAGAACAAATAATTCAATTTTAAGAGAGCTAAAAGTTAGCCAACGACTCTCTAGGCAATTAAAATATTTTGGGCACATTATGAGAGCAAACACAGAAAACATGGAAAGACTCATAATACAAGGAAAGGTAGAAGGCCGAAGATCACGAGGAAGATCCCCAACAAGATGGATAGATCAAATTACAGGAATATGCCAAAGACCTATGCATGAATTAAAAGAAATGACCAGAGACAGAGATCTCTGGAGACGGACAATACACGACATCACGTCGACCACTACACTCCCCCTGGGGGGTCAGGATTGAAGAGAGAGAGATTAACTATTTTTAGATTTATTGTAAAATTTGATAAAACCCACTAAATAAGGCGATGAACATGGACGACTGGAGAAAAATTCTTGAGGAGGCTAGGACCCACGCAGGGTTGTAAAGCCGGAATGATGATGACCCTCAGCAATAATTAGCAAAATAGAACAGCAGTTTCGCGCATGAATATGCAAGGCAGAGTAAGACTTAAGTAAAACTCTAGTCGATGCTGGTATTTAATTCACTATGAGAGTCATAAATAGTGAAGTAATAAAGATTAATACCCGACAGCGATAAATACAGGGAACTAATAAAGTTTTTAAATACGAGTAATTTTTCGTATCACACATATGAAAACAAACAAAAAAGACCAGTCAGAGTAATTGTTAAAAAATTACATCATACCTTTCAGCCACAGGATATAGTAAGAGATCTACAAAGAAGAGGATGCAAAGCTATTCAAGCTGACAAGAAATTGAAATGGGGAACTAAAAATCCTTTAGATATGTTCGTCCTGACGTTCAGACAGGATGAAGATATAAACAAAGTTTTTGGAATAACGGATATACTAAGCATGAGAGTTGAGATCCAGTCATTAAAGAGTTCAAGACTGATACCACAGTGCAAAAGATGCCAGGCCTTTGGTCATACATGGAAATATTGTAACAAGGAACCAAGATGTGTTAAATGCATCGATAAGCACCCTAGAAAAGATTGTAAGAAACCACCAGAAGACAAACTAAAATGCATCCATTGTGGCGAAAGTCATACTGCAAATTACCGCAGATATTATGTAGCCAAAAAAATACAAAAGCTGAGAAATCAGAGGACAAGTAAGGAAAGTGCTCTTAAACCCCCACAAAGGGGTAATGTGAAGGAAAAACCAAAAATACAAGCTGTCACTGAAAATAAAAAGTATAGTGATGTAGTAAACAATACAAAACAGTCGCATCAAGAAGTAGAAACCGACAATACATTGAAAATGATATTAGAAAAGCTCATTAAGATAGAGGACGCAATAACTAAAATAGAATTAAGAGTGACCAGATTGGAACACAGCGCTAAAGGTACTATACCGAAAATTAGAAATGGCTAAGTAATTACGGATCATGGAATGGAATGCTAATGGACTGTTACCACATCAAAATGAGCTACAAGCAGTCCTAGACATAGAAGAAGTTGACTTGTGTGTCATATCCGAAAAAAAATTTCACTAAACAATCTTTCATAAAATTTAGAGGGTACAAGATATACCACACTATACATCCTGACAATGCAGCAAAAGGAGGCAGCGCAATAATAATAAACAATAATATTCAGCATAATGAGGAGCAAAAATATGAAACTGAACACATACAAGCAACCACAGTATGTGTCAAGGTCAAAACTAATTGCGAAATTACTATAAGTTCAATTTATAGCCCCCCACGCAATGGGGATCAAGATTGACAACACCAAAAGGGAACGAGTTGCTGGCAGCCAAGAAAGAACAGAAATGTGAACCAATATCAACGGGTGGACCTGTTAATTGATTTTTTTATTATTAAAAATATCTCAGCCAATCATGTAGATATTGATGATTGTTGGAATATGAACTCCGACCATTCACCCATAATGCTCACATTGAGTGACACGATTGTGTGACATAACCTGTTCTTACTGTGACACATTATCAGACAGGACCATTACCATTAAAAAGGAACTTGACGCTGTAAGTAAACTTACATATCATCTAGAAAAAAAGGTGCCAAGAACAAGAAGATCTAATTTTTCTCCTAAAACATTTAAAAGAGAATTCAGATTTACCAAAGATACATATAACATCATCTACTCGTACTATTAGGAACTTCAAAACACATTATAAGACCAATTTAAATATTGCCGAAAAAAAGAAAGAAGAACACAAACAAAACTTTATGGGCAGAGCAGCAAAAAGTGAACTGGTAATTACTCAGAAAAAGCCTGGCGTATATAAACAATTTCCCAAACAATAACAAAAACAGATGCTTCGAAAGGACTGCTTTTTGAACAAAGCAGATTAAAAATGGATCAGTTCATTAATTTAGTACAGGACGAAAAACCAACTAACGATGAAATACATATAAATGAGGCGGAAAATGATCAAGAATGGAAAACTATTGAGCCTAGGCGACATCAGTTTAACGGACGAAGAAAAATTATAGTAGGTAGCAATAGAGATAGCGATGAGGTTAAGAGTGTTCCAAAAATTTCAACTCTACATGTTACAAGAATTAATAAAGAAACTACAACTGACTCTCTAACCAATTAATTCAAGTTAATTAAAGTGAATTTTCCTGAAGCAACATGTGAAATGATTCAATAAAAACATCCAACATAAATCGTTTTTTTTTACCGCAAGAAGAAACAGACAGAGGAAGCTTAGTTTTTGATCCAGATATTACATTATCAAATGTCCCAAGTGTTAGTCAGAAAACTGGTTTTAAATTGGATAAGTTAGAAGTATTCAATTCAAATAATTTTGACACAGTTGGTAAAAATGCTTCAACTTTCAATCAAAAAAGTTTTGGCTTACTTCATCAAAATATACAATGTGTATCAACAAGCATTAAAAAACTAGAGTTCTTCCTGCAGTGCGAAGGTCTACATAATATATGTGTCTGTTTAACTAAGCATTGGAAATCTAAAGAACAACTAGAACGGCACCATATAAATGGATTTTCTCTGGCTTCATCTTTCTGCCGTGACCAAGGAAAACATGGAGGATCTTCAATCTATGTGAAAGAGGGTGTGGTTTGGAAGGAACGTTCTAATATATGAACTTTGAACGTTCTAATGTATGAAATGAAAGGCAAATATCGAGCACAATACTAACAATTAAATCTTGCCCAAGTACTTTCGCTTACAGCATCTTCAGGGGCATTTCGTCAAATTTGGACTATCCAGCAAGCGTAGAATGTGATAAACATGAACATTAACATAAAATTGTACAAAACACTACACTAAATCAAGGACAAACAGTTTAAAATTAATTAAAATGGTTCTACGCGTCTTTCATTTTTCAAAGTTCATTTATTCGAGCATTCAACCTTATATCAAGTTCTAATATATGTTCTCAATCTGAGATATATAATTTTGAAGTGAGTGGTGTTAAAATAGACTAATGCCTTTTTAATTGTGTTGTGTTGTGTATTTATCTGCCTGGACGAGGCTCTATTGATGTTTTTATGTCATAACTGGAGCTAATACTTGATGTGCTAGTCTCCGAATGTAAGGCTATAATATTAACAGGTGATTTTAATATAGATTTCAAATCAAATGCACTAAGTAAGCAGAACTTGGTGAATGTTTTAGATTCTTATGTCTTAACCGTAGCTGTGAATGATTATACAAGAGTAACTGCAACTAGTCAAACTCAAATTGATTATATTGCTACAAACATAAATCACCCACAAAAAACAATGTAGCGTTAACACAGACAATGATGCCTATATATTCCTCCGTTCATATAGTGAAAGGAACATAAATCGTTTTGTTCAACCCCTTGAGTCAACAAATTGGTCAGAGATATTTATTACAATTTTTGCTGAGGATAAATCATTGGCTTTTTTAAATACTATCCAAAATTACTTTCGGTCTCATTTTCCACTACTTAAATGTAAACCTAAAAAATGTACACGTTCGAATTGTTTTACGCAGGAACTGTACAATTTAAGAGATCAGCTGAAACTTTTAGAAACGATCTATCAGCAAAATAGTAATCTTAGGCCAGTCGGTCATTTCGCAAAGGCAGAATATTTAATTAAATTAAAAGCAGCATGAGACTGTTAAACGAATCATCAAATAAAATTAAATGTATTTGGCATTTAGTAAACTTAACAGTCGGGAAACAAAATAACTCAAAAGTACCTAGTGATGATAACAGTAATTTAGCAGACAAATTTAACCATCATTTTGTTTAAATGGCTCCAAAGTTACTTGCCGCTTTGGATCCTACTAAAATAGGTGGGTTTACATCAGCATCAAAAAACCGTAATAGTTGTTCTGTTCTTATATCCAACTGATGCACAGGAAATAACTAGTATAGTCGGAAGTTTTAAATCCAAACACAGTTGTGGTTTTGATCAGATTTCCCCTAAGTTATTAAAACAATGCATTCGTTCTCTCGCAGATCCACTGACGGATATTTGTAATGCCTCTTTGCAATAAGGAATATTTCCTAGTATGTTTAAACTATCTATTGTAGTCCCTTTATTCAAAAGTGGTGATAAAGATGACCTTAACAACTATCGTCTTATAAGTCTCTTATCTGTGTTTTTAAAGATAATTGAAACTCTGGTTTATACTAGAATGAACGCATTCCTAAAAAAGCATAGTGTCAATTTTCAACATGGTTTTACATCTTCTAAGTCTACAACTACACCTCTTGCAAATTCCGTCAGCTTAGTGTTGGATGCTTTGGACAGACGTGAGAAGGCATGTGGTTTAATTCTCGATTTGTCCAAGGCTTTTGACACTTTGGATCATAATTTGTTGCTAATAAAACTTGAGGGATTGGTATTCGTGGTGTAGTTCTAAAATGGTTTACTTCCTACCTAGAGAATAGAAGACAAAAAGTAAAGATAACATCTAATGGACTTGTAAACGAATCAAACACATTGGATATCCATTATGGTATCCCTCATGGTAGTGTATTGGGTCCTATACTTCTTATAGTATTTATTAATGATATAGCTTGGGTAACTAATTCACTGACTGGGGTTAACATTATCAGTTACGCGGATGATACCAACATTCTAGTTACAGGAACGTCGATCAAAATTTGCAAAATAAAACTACACAGATACTATCCACCATCAACAGTTATTTCTTATCCAACAAATTAGTTTTTAATGAAGAGAAATCAAAGTATATGATTTTCACGTCAAATAATTTATTAAACCATCAAGCCACTATAGAAGCAGCAATAGATAAAACAGACTGCACGAAGTTGCTGAGGGTACTTCTAGACAGTAATTGTAAATGGTCAAGCCACATGTCTAATTTGAAATCCAGATTCAGTAGCGCATGTTATGCATTGAGAATTCTTTCACGTCTCTTTCATACATCAATATTAAAAACAGTATACTTTGCCCATTTTTACTCAATAGCCAAATATGGCATTGTAGTCTGAGGTTGTACCTCTGAATTAGAGCAGATATTCGTACTTCAGAAAAGAGCTATTAGGATAATGTATAAAATAAAATTTAGAGATTCTTGTAGAGGCATCTTTAAATAAAACGATATTCTTACAATTCCTGGTCTGTATATATTTTCGTGTATAATGTATTTGCATAGCAACATTTATGAATTTAATAAATTTCAATTTAACCATGTTTATTCAACAAGATTCAGAGACAATCACTTTATTCTTCCACAACATCATTTTGTTTTGTTGGAAGGTAGCACACATTATGCAGCCATAAGTTTCTTTAACAAATTACCAATAATATACGAATGAATTTACATCAGCCAAACTTTCGGAGGTGTGTACATCAATACATTTGTGAGCTAGAGCCATATTCTAAAAATAACTTTTAAGTATGTTTTATCGTGTTTATTAATTTATATACTTTTAAGATGTATGTCTGTAACTTTGACTTGTCTCATACATGTAGGTACTTTGTATAATGTCGCAAATTTTACTCAAAAGCTTAAAAGAGAGATTCAAAATATAAAAAATGAATCAATGAGTTCTTACCTGAGAGAATTGATGGATGATAGAAGCACTGAATACACCCTATAGAAAACAACGAAAAGGCTAAAAAGACGAATAATTCATTCACCACCCATTAAGCTGGAAGATGGTAGTTGGGCCAGGAGCAATAAGCAAAAGGCAGAGAGATTTGCCACATATTTAGAAAATCTGAAAATCATTCAAACCACATGAAGACCAAATTAATGATCAAATATGGATAGAGGCTAATCAGATAGAAGAGACAATCAGACCAACATCCCCAAAAGAAGTAGCTGATGAAATAAAAGAAAATATAAATCTGAAGAAAGCCCCAGGATACGATCTAATTACTGGAGAATTACTAAAAAACCTGCCTCGCAAAACCATAGTAAAATTAACCAACCTAATCAATGCTGCTTTTAGATTAAGATATGTCCCAAATTTATGGAAAATAGCTGAGGTAATATTGATACCAAAACCAGGGAAATCACCAACAGAAGTCTCTTCTTAGAGGCCAATATCACTCTTACCAGTGATGTCAAATCTGTTAAAGAAACTCTTGCTAAAACGAATGAAACCGATAATAGAAGAGAATTTGGCTTCAGAAATAAACAATTTACTATTGATCAAGTACATAGAATTACTAATATAATTGAGAAATCGTTAGAGGAAAAGAAAGTCTGCTCTATAATATTTTTAGACGTAGCTAAGGCATTCAATAAAATATGACATGAAGGTTTTCTGTATAAACTGAAATCCTTTATGCCTATACAATATTCAGAAATTCTACAGTCATACATATCTGATAGATACTTCAGAATCAAACAAGAAGACCTTTACACATATTTAAAAGAAATTAAAGCAGGAGTCCCTCAAGGAAGTGTAATAGGTCCGGTCCTCTACCTGTTATACACATGCGACATACCTGAACTAGAAAATGATGCTATAGCCACCTTTACTGCAGATGATACTGCCGTTCTAGCAGTAGGTGATACCAGTGAAGAAGCAGTAGAAAAATTACAGTTGTCAATAGATAAAATTCATAAGTGGACAAAAAAATGGAAAATCAAACTAAATGAGTCTAAATCAATTCACGTTAATTTTAAAAACAAAAAAATCCAAAACATTCCAATTAGAATAAATGACGCCCAAATACCACACACATCTACTGCAAAATACTTGGGTATCACACTTGATGCAAAGCTTCGCTGGAAGGCCCACATCGAAAAGAAAAGGGAGGAACTGGGTGTCCGTTACAAGAAATTGTATTGGCTGATGGGAAGAACTTCAGTTTTGTCCACACATAATAAACAACTGATATACAAGAAAATACTGAGACCAGTATGGATGTATGGTTGCCAACTCTGGGGCTGTGCTAATAAAAGTAATATCCAGATCATCCAGAGATTCCAGAAGAAAGTACTAAGGAACATGGTTGATGCTCCTTGGTACATCAGAAATGTCGACCTCCACAAGGACCTTGAGCTGGAAGATGTAAATAAAAGTATCAAGAAGATTGCAGGTAGTCACGAACAACGGCTCCATAGCCATCCAGCTCCTCGATAATACTGAGTTAGAAAGAAGACTCAAACGAACAAAACCATTTGAGTTAGTGTAAAGTGTAATTAGTGTAAAAGCAGAGCATAGTGCTGTGTTGTGAATTTGCACGTTATCATCAGAATTTCCGCTATTGTCTAGGGAAAATCCTCGCTGGATAAGAGAAGAACACACATATTACCCTGAAAAATACATAATGCATGGGCAGGAATTGTAGAAGATCATATCATAGGTCCCTTTTTCATTGATGGCAATTTAAATGGCGATAATTATTTAGCGCTTCTCAAAAATAATCTCACACTAACTTTAGCAAACTTATACACTGATCCAGTAAACCCACAAGTATCTGCGAATATGATATACTTTCAGCAAGATGACCCCATTACCAAATCAATGCTCCGCAGTACCTCAACCGAATATTTCCAATCATTGTTTAGGGAGGCGACGATCTATGGGATGGCCAACGCGATCCTGATCTGACTCCATTAGACTTCTTCTTAGATTAGACCTCGACTTAGCTGACTTAACAAGACGAATAACGCTGGCGATTAGATCGCTCGCGCCTGAGATGTTAAAATAACGTTAGAAGAAATTTCTATTTAAGATTAGGATGTTGTCAATTCATTCACGTCGAGCCTTTTAAACATCTACATTCACATTAATGTATTTTTTGTTTTTTTCATTATCAAGAAACAAACACTATCACTAATTAGTTTTTCAGTGTATTGTAGCCAATTTCTATACTGAGATAATTTTCTTTTTTTTTTAATGTTACTTTTTGCAATAAATCTAAAAATACTTAATATTTCCAAAACATGAGATATATCCAGAATATTCTGGGGAATTAAAAAATTGAATAATATACAGGGTGTTATATTTGAAATTATAAAGTTGGTATTGGTCACTGTTACGTGACACACCCTGTATGAAAAGTTTTTTATTTAAAAAAATGCGCAATTAAAAATAATAATCGACGTGTCCAAGCGTTTTTTTTAAACATTTCTCCATTTATTAATTATTGAATTTAGTCCATTTGGCTGCTCCACCCTGTAGACATTGCTTTACAGAAAATCTTTTATCCTTACTCTTTAAAATGGCATTTAGTAAAAGTCTTTAGGATTCACAGTATCTGAGATACGACTTTTCAAAGTTCGCCACTCACGACATTTTTGGGCCGTTTTTCCTATTTTTTCGCAAAAATTGTTCTACAACTGTTTTCTACGCAGTTTTAGGTATATGCAATAATATAATTAAATAGAGAGAAAAAATAATTACTTTTAAAATGTTCTACTGTAGAAGACACTGGGATTAATTTTAAACAAGGTACAGTTCTTCAAACTTTTCTATTTTTAACGATTTTTGCTATTTATAGTACAGGAAACGAAGCTTAAAATAGGACAAAATCTCGCAAATTTTTCGGAAAAGACTGATTTGTATAAAAATTAGGTTCAACTTACCCTCTAATTCAAATTTATATTGTGCCAAATGCCGCTTTTTGTTTATTAAGGGTGAAAATTACCCCTTATTGCCAAAATCTATAAAAAAGCTTAAACAGTAAACTTTGTTTCAGATAAATTAAATAATGATTGCCTGGTACTCTAACTATAATTGTTGACTATTTCAATCGTCTAAAAATTTATTTTTAAGCTTGAAAACTACCCCTAATTGCTCAAATTTATAAAAAAGCTTAAGGAGATTAAATTTGGATCAGATTGTTTAGGTTATAATAGTTTGATATTCTTCATATAATTTCTGAGTATTTCAACCCTTCAAAACTTAGTTTTTAAGAGAAAACTACTTCTTGTTCCGAACTTTACAAAAAAGTTTATAAACACTGAAATTTGGTTAAGATGAATTGAATATTGATTTTTTTTGGTGCTCTAAATATAATTTTTAAATATTTTAACCCTATGAAAATTCATTTTTAAAGCTTAAAAGTAGCCGCTCATTGCCAAAATGTCTAAAAAATCTTAAGATAACAAAATTTTTTATGACTTACGTAATGATAATCGAAACATAAAACTAATACTTTAATATAAATATATATTTACAATTATAATAATACAATTTCACCTACAAATATTTGTAAATCATATACTATTTATAAATCAAATCTCATATTATACATTATTTTTATTTTTTACCTTAGGAAGTTCTGTAAAAAAGCATGTTGTAGGTTTTTACAAGAGCTATAAAGCTGTAACAAGCTCTCAGTTTCAAAAAGGGCTGACTTTGAAAGGGTTGGTAAAGGTAGTTTTTGCATGTTAGTACAAGTTTTAATTGAGTCGATATCTCACTCAATTTTTACCATATAAAAAATTTTCGCAAACCAAAATTCGTGGGTATTAAAAAAGCTACAATTTTATATATAAACATTTTTTTCATATCCCTAATGCTAATCTTTCTATTTTGAAGAAAATGGCAATTTTTACCGAACTACAAAAAATTGGTATTCGTCTTTCCGAAAAAAATTAGGACTGACTTTCTTTTCATTATAAGTCGCTCAATTTTTGTGCTAGACACTTCTTTCTCTTTCTCTTTTTAAATCCTTCTCCTCAGTTCTAATCACTTTTGGGATGTTGTCACACCATTAAGCCTTTACAGTTTTTTCACGATTTCCCTCCATCCTTCCCTGTCCTGGGCTAGTTGTTCGGCTTCATATACCCCTTAGTTAATCAATATTTTTGTTTGATATACCCAACGGCTTGGAGATCTTCCCCTAGGTATCTTTTCTTCAACTCTACCCTCGACTATCAGTTTTTCCATAGTATCTGTTCTTCTAGCTATAAGTCTAAAATACTGCAAATATCTCTGTTGTATTTATTTAAGCAATATATCCTTTTTTTTTTGTTCTAATATAGTATAATATAGATAATCGCACGTCATGCGATAATCAATCCAGGATATTCTGAACATGCGGCGGTATACCCACATTTCAAAAGCGTCTAGTTTATTTTTGTCCCTTTCTTTAAGGTCCACGTTTCCGATGCATATGTGGCTATGGGAAAAATGAGTGCCCTTACCAGCATTAGTTTTGTGTGTATTGTTATGCTAGAATTTTTCCAAATTGTTACCAGTTTCATCTTAGCTGTTCTAGCAATAGTCAGCCTTCTACGTATCTCTCTGTGAAACCCTCTTGTTATTAGGGACCCCAGGTATATAAAACTATTTACTACTTTAAAGCTCCCAATTTCTTTAATGTGTGAAAGATTATTCCGACCTCTGTCTACTATCAGCATATCTCAAGGTTCTGATTTTTTAACCTTCTACTGATATTCCACCCTTCCATCCGTCAAGTACCTTTCGCATAATGTATTCGCTGTAGATATTAAATAGAGTTGGCGAAATTATGCATCCCTGCCTGACACCTGCCTCTGTTCTGAAATGATCGGAATGAGTGCTGTTTATTTTTACTTGTGCACTTATTATTTTCATATAGACTTTTAATTAGTTGAATTAAGTGGTGAGGTGTTACAGTAGTATGGACCATAGCTGTGCCATTTGACTTTATCGAAGGCCTTTGTGTAATCCACAAAGCACATAAGCATAGGAGTATTGAATTCACGAATTTTTTCTATTGGCTGTCTAACATTAAGGATGTGTTCCCTTGTGCCTTTTCCGGGGATAAATCCCGCTTGTTCTTCTATCTGAGGCAATAGAAAAGCTTTTAGTCTTTCATGTATTATATGAAGTAGAACATTGCTTGCAAGGGATATTAGAGTTACCGTTCTGTAGTTGCTGCAATCTAGCGGAGTCCCTTTTTTAAATATAGGGATGAAAGTAAATGTTGTCCAGTTGTTAGGCAACTCTCCGGTTTCCCAAATCTTTTTGCAGATCAGATGCATAACATTTACTCCAACATTTCCAGTCTCTTTTAAAACTTCTGCGGTGATCTGGCCTGCGCCAGTATATTTTCTATTTTTTAACTTTTTGATTACTTTTTATATCCCTGACTTTAGAATGTTTGGTTCTCTCTCTGCAGTGAACTCGTCGTGATTTGCATTCTGGGGATCATCTACATATAGACAAAAATTTTTCCATAACTCTGCAATTCCTTTCTGGTCATTTATAATATGTTGGTTTTGATCCATTATTGTTTGTGTGATTGGTTTAAATTCGCTGGATAGACATCGGACTTTGTTATATAGCTCATGGGATTCATACCGGTTTGCATGCTTCTCTATTTCTTAGCATTCTTCATTTATATGTTTATTTTGATCATCCCTGCATGCTCTTTTAATTTCTCTATTTAACCTTGCTAATTCGTTTGTGTTGTTGTCGTTTTGATATATGAGAGATTTCATTCTCCTTCGCTCTTCGAGAAGTTGCAGCGTTCTGTGTGTCATACAGTGATGATGATTGTGATTGATGATCTTTTTTCGGTTCTGGTTCCTTCTACAGAGGTTTCTATGGCATTTCTGAAACTTTTCCACATTTCTTCTGGGTTGTCTTGTATGTTCAACATACTAGTTTCCTTTAATGCATCTCTAAATGCTTTTGGATTTGAAATCTCCAGCCTGTTTTGATTTTGGTGCGGCATTATTCTTTTTAACAATTTATGATCGGATCCACATTCAGCTCTTGGTCTAGTTTTTACTTTTGTAAAACATGTCATTTGACTTTGAAATTCCAAAATTTAGCATTCGACGAAGAAGAGCTGACCTGTAATAAAGTATAGCTCAGTTAATAATAGTCTTAGTAAAAATTAAAAAACCCGTTTTGTTTTTTTTCTCCGGTACATTTTTAATAATTGGAGTTTTTTGAAAAAACAAATAATGTTTGAATTATTAGCAGAAAACTGATTAAAAACATTGATTTTTTGGTGTAAAAATAACACTTTCGATTTTCGATAGCGAATAAATCGAAAACTGTATAGAATCGAAAATGTATAGAACAGTTTTTGTTTAGAATTAATTTTTCTACCAATTTTTGTGGTCAAAATACATTCAAAAATTTCCACCCCAAGATGAGCTGGCAACTACCCTCATAGTAAAAGCACCTTTCAGCATCATATATAAAGATTTTGATCCTTGAAATATACCCTACGTATTCTCAAATTTTCAAGTAAAACGATTTTTTTTGAAAAAATTGCGAAGTGAAAACTTTCATTTCCTTGACGATTACGACAAAATGCAAAAATTGTGTATGAAAGCTGCACTATTTATTTTTAAAACCCATTTTAATTTTTGTCGATAGGAGACTCTGATCAAAAGATATCGAATTTTTACCGACGAGTTGATAAAAAATTGATTTCGCACGCGTAACACACTTAAAATCGTCGGTCACTTCAAGCGCTGTTTTTGAGAGAACGGTTCATTCTACAGAAAAAATGCTAATATAGAATTTTGTTCAAAGTTATCTCAGCTACATTTTTTGTTTGAAATATTTTGAGGGAAGGTTTGCGGTTTGGGATAAAGCCTGGCGGTAGTGGCAAACTTTTTTGCATCTTTTTGGGGTCTCAAAATTGACATTTTCATTAAAATTCATCAAAATTCAGCTTGTTCATCAAACTTATAAATAAATATCATCATCATCAATGGTGCTACAGCCCTATGAAAGAGCCTCGACCTTCCCAAGTCTATTACGCCAGGCAGTCCTATCCATTGCCAACCGTTGCCAGTTTGCTGCGCTTATCTTTCTACCATCCTCATCTACACCATCCTTCCATCTGAGTTTTGGCCTACCCCTTTTTATGCTTCCCACGGGTTGTGACATAAGGATTCTTCTAGGAGGGTTGTTCTGCTGTGATCTTGCTAGATGTCCTGCCCATCTTAATCTTCCTATTCTTATAAGAGATACTACGTCTTTACCACCAAATATTTGTTTATATCTGTGGTATACCTCGTAGTTGTATCTCCTCCTCCAAACACCATTTTCACAGATGCCACCAAATATTCCTCTCAGGATCCTTCGTTCAAAAATAAATATATTTATATAAATTAGAACCCTCGTTTTATTTAAAAACGGTACAGTGGTGTCACGGTGTGAGGTATAAAAATAAATTCAGTAGTGACTTTTGAAAAAGATTTTTGAACTTTTGAAAAGTATTGTTCGTCGGGAACATTTACGTAGTTCGGTAGTGATCTTTGTAAAAAAAAAACATGTAAAAACTGCAGCGGGTCCAAGAAGATACTCCAAGAACGATTGAAGAATGTTCTCAACAAGAATGGAGATGACCCAGAGACATTCCATTTTCAATCAACACAATTGTAACGAAGATCGAAGAAACTTCTAGAAAAAATTATGATACATTCGAGATTATTTCCAAAAGATTCGATGAAACGTCTCAAATTATTAAAGAATCAGCTAGACAAAACGACGAGAAATTCGAAAATATTCTAGAAAATTCGAAGTATGTAGCCAGAACAATGAGAAACAAAGATCTAGAAAAATGTAAACAACAAGATAGAAGACGTAGAAGAGAATATCAAACAATTAGAGACCATGATAACTAAGACGAAAGTGCTACCACCAGTTAATGCAGTAGTTTTAGATCCGGTAGTGAAAGAAGAATTATCTAGAGACGAAACTACACATCATATGAGACTCAAATTACCACCATTTGATGGAAAGTCTTCTTAGTCCATATACCTTAGACAATTTGAAGTTATTGCGACAGCCAATCATTGGACAGAACAAGCAAAAGCTGTTTCCTTGACTGCTGCTTTACGAGCGGATGCTGCGTATATCCTGAGATCGATTCCTAAGAATCAAGAAAAATGTTACCAGACCTTGTTCACTCGACTAGGTAAACGTTACGGAGATGCCATCTATAACATGTCTACAAAGCACAAATAAGAAGTAGAGTTCAACGAGCAAGTGAAATTTGCAAGAGTTTAAAGCAGATGTTACCCGTATAGTGCGGTTAGCTTATCCAGAAGCACCAGACAACATTTTGGAAGAAATTGCTGTAATTGCCTTCGGCAATGGGTTAAAAGACAATGAATTACAGAAAGCTTTACGACTAGACCGAAATTTCTAGATGAAGCGCTCGCTATAGCCTTGGAACATGAAACAGCTAGTCAAACTTCACGGACCCATCGAGTAAGAACCATTTAAGAAGTCGACGAACCAAACGATAAACGTCTAGAAGAGATGGTACGAAAAGTAGTTCGTAGCACGATGCCGAAGAGAAGCGAGCCCAGATGTTGGAATTGTGGTTACGTAGGTCATATTCGTTGTAATAGCAAGAAATTGATACAACAGTTGGAAACCTAGAACGGGTCGACACCAAGAGGCAACTGTCAACCTCAAGAAACACAGCCTCTATAGTAACTTTTAACGTTACGTCCTCCAGTGGAATTCATAGCTTGTACATCGAGGGTCGTATCAATAATAAATGTAGATCGTTTTTGGTAGATAGAGGTGCAACAAGAACTATTGCACGTCCAGAAGTAGTACGAGGCCATCTTAAGTTATCGCCTGCAACAGTAAGGTTTAGAACAGCAACTGGTGAGCTAATTAATACATATGGCGAGGCTAATATGTCAGTATTCATTGATCAGACTACAGTGAAACACAGAGTATTAATTGCAGGGATCTCCGACGAGTTCATATTGGAGATGGATTTACTAAGAAAAGTTGGTTCTGTATTGAATGTCAAAAATGGAGTTCTCGAGATCAGTGGTGAAGAATTGCCATTTCATGAAGACAAAGAAGATGTTATCAGCTTACTAACTACTTGTGACGTAACAATACCCGGTAATAGTGAGAAAATTTAAAGGGAACTGTTAGTAAGTTAAGTAAAAGAACTTTGATCGGACAGTGTTTTCCCGTGGCTTCGATTTGTTCTATAAATACTAATGAGGAATCATCAAAATCCAAGTATCCAAAAGAGCTTGCTGAGATGGTGATTAAAACGTGCCAAGATCTTGATGACGAACGACCTAAAAATGTGAAGTCTATGCTGATAGAATTTCGAGATGTTTTTGCCATTGATAAGAAGAATAAGGACAAAACAAGCATAGTAACATATAAAATTAATACCGGAGACGTTAATAAATATGAACAAAGAAGGAGTAATTGAACCATCAAACAGTCTTTCTCAGTTTAAATGAAAAATTTAAAAAATAGCCATAAAACTATCACCATTTAAGCTTTTTTTATAGATTTTGGCAATAAGAGATAGTGTTCGCCGTTAAAAAATAAAAATCGCTCATCAGCACAATATAGATTTTGAAGTAGAGGGTAAGTTCAACCTAATCCCAAATTTTTATGCACATCGGTCTTTTCAGAAAAAATTGCGAGGTTTTGTCCTATTTTAGGCTTCGTTTCCTGGACTATAAATAGCAAAAAATTGTTAAAAGTGTAACCATTATAATTTGCTTATAAGGGCTGGGAGGGAACTGAACAATTACTGGGCTTACACAGAGCAAGCAACAAGCAAATAAATTGAAACGTTCGGCAAGGGCCACTCGTATTTTGATTGGAGAGCTGAGTCGTGGATAAGGATTTCTTTATTTGGGGAGGACGGGGAGGACTGGGAGGATAACTGCGAAAAAGAAATAAAAAAAATACTTACAGAGATGTCTTGGGTAACACTATACAAAAAGATTCCTAAACTATTTAAAATAGGACGCCGCGCCGTTTAAAAAAATCCTCTTGCTGCTTAGAAAGAAAAGGTTTTCTCTCCTAAGAAGTTCCAAGGGTGATTATCTTTTTAAAAGAAATAATTTTAAACTTTTAAACTTAACATAAACAGTTATTACAAATAAAAATACTTTAAAACTATGATTGTGTACCAAATGACAGAAAAGATGTACTAACTGTCATATGTCGAAATTAAACTACTCAACTTTTCTGAATTATTAAATAATTATCAATGGTTAATTTTATTTAAAAGAAAACTAAAATATGACAATTAGCTGATACATAAAACTTATATTTATTTATATATTTTTTTAAATCGACATATATTCGACGATAATTTTTTTTCAAACGATCTGGATCCGACCCATGGGACACACCAAATGGAGGCTGACAAATACCAAAACTGGGCCTCAGGTTATCCTGGATAATAACAATATGTATTCTTTAAACTCGGCTGCCTATTTTCCGTAAAACTATGTCGGTTTATTTAGCCTTCAGGACACTGCTAATCAAATTCCTTAACAAAGGAAAAATCTTCCAAATAAACCGGTGATTAATTAACGCTCACTATACAAAGACTATCACATAACATTTTGAGCTTGTAAATACAATACATTTTGGAGGCGACTATCGCGGTATTGCGGTTCTCCTCCGCCAATCCTCCCGGTCCAAGGCATGCTCCTCCTCCAAACCTCTCGTTTCCATTGCTCTTTTAATTCCTTCATTTCATGAGCGTCGAGGTCTAGCGCTTTTTCTTCTTCCCGGGGGCTTCCATCATGTGTAAGTTTTTGGGGCCAACGTTCGTCGGACATTCTCAATAGGTGTCCCTTTCTATTTTGTCAATGACCGTTTCTGTAGCATTCATGTTATTTCTTATAGATTCGTTGCTCTTCCTTTCCAGCCTTGATGTTCTAGCAATTCTTCTCAAATAATCCATTTAAACTGCCAGCAATCTTATCTTCAGGTCTGCATTAATTGTTCATACTTCAGAGCCATAACGTAGAACTGATTCAACCATGGTTTGCACTATTCTTTTTTTGTTCCTTTTGGATATGTTGCGATCCCACCATAAGGACTTCAGAGCATCCTACAATTTTACGTCCTCAATTAACTCGGTGTTTAATTTCGGTTTCTCCCAAGCCATTCTTATCAATTCTAAATATTTAAATTTTTCCACTTGTTTGATTTTCACGTCCTCGTCTATCAACGCATCAAACCTTGCATCTGAATTGGTAACTAAATATTCTGTTTTCTTCGTGCTGATTGTAACCCCCATTTTACATATTCTCTGTATAGACAATACAGAGTACAGTACATCATTTCCTCTGAGGATTCAAATTCCCTGGCAGTGGTTTTTCCAATTTTGTAGGGCTGCCTCAATATATAAATTAAAAAGTAAGGGTGACATACTGCATCCTTGTCTTAGTCCTTTAGTTACTTTTATTGGCTCTGACAGTGTATTTCCGATTTTTAGGTAAGTAGTGTTATCCCTGTATACTTATGTGATTATTCCTAAATGGTATTGACTAATGCCGAGTTGTTGTAAAGCTTGCCACAATTTAAGACTTGGAACTATATCATACACCTTTTCTAGGTCGATGAAGGTTAGATGTACTTTAGTACCAACGGCTATCCTTTTTTCTATTAATTGTTGGAGTATAAACAAGTTATCAGTGCAAGATCTACCAGGCGTAAATCCACTTTGGTCTTAGCTAATTAGATGTCCTACATCATCTTGTATTTTTCCATTTAATGTCTTTCCAAAGAATCTCCCAAAAGCAGGTAGAACACTTAATCCACTGTAGAAGTTAGGATCTTTTCGATTACCCTTTTTAAAAATGGACACTTGCTGAGCTGTTTTCCATTCAGATAGTACTTTAATTTGTTGGCAGCATTGATTCATTAGAAAAGTTACTCGTTCTATTAGGAGTGGGCCTGCTGCTTTAAGTAACTCTACAGCTATATTGCCAGGTCCTGGAGATCGCCCGTTTTTCATTTTAATTAACGCAGTACGGACCTCGTTGTTAATAGTATATTATTTTTATTAATTTAATTTATTGTCTTTATTTATTATCAAACTTAACATTCCCCATAAATTAATAAGGCTCGTAAAAACAACTATGAGTAAAGTGATCTGCAGAGTGCAAATACCAGGCGATATGTCACAAGCGTTTGAAACATATGCAGGGTTACGGCAGGGAGACGCGCTGGCGTGCCTTCTCTTTAATATAGCGTTAGAAAAGACTATAAGAGATGCTGAGTTACACAATAGGGGAACAATCTTTAATAAATCAACGCAGATTATGGCTTATGCTGACGATCTGGATTTGATCGCACGTACTACACGAGCACTTAAAGAGATGACTTCCACCTTCTTGACAGCCGCACAAAATATGGGCCTTAAAATAAACGAGGAAAAAACCAAAATGTTAGCATCTATTCCAAATAACAGAGATAGAGCTAGAAACGCCGAACAAAACTTCAGTATAGACCAATATAATTTTGAGGTAGTAAATAAGTTTACATATTTGGGTTCTCTCATAACAAACGATAATGACACATCTGAAGAAGTTAAACGGAGGGCACTGCTAGCAAACAAATGTTATTTTGGACTAAGCAAGCAGCTAAAAAACAGAAATTTAAGCCAGAAAACCAAACTAATAATATATCGAACACTCATCCTACCAGTGCTGACATATGGGTCAGAAACATGGACCATCTCCAAAACAGACGCAAATCTTCTGCTCGTCTTCGAAAGGAAGATACTAAGAAGAATAATGGGCGCATTCTGTGAGAATGGTATTTGGAGAAGGCGATATAATTTCGAATTGTACGAGAAGTAAAAAAAATAGTAAATGGTAGAGATGTAATATCCTTCATAAAAATAGGTAGGCTTAGATGGGCTGGACATGTGTCAAGAGCAAATGAAAATTACCCACCCAGACGAACTCTATTATCGGTCCCAGTGAGAAATAGGAGTAGAGGCAGACCACGACTGAGATGGAGGGACGGTGTGGACGAGGACGCAACTAAAATCGGCGCGGCAAATTGGCAACGGTTGGCGATGAACAGAAACGACTGGCGAAATAGACTGGGGAAGGTCAAGGCTCAACTAGAGCTGTAGCACCACTGATGATGATGATGATTTATTATCAAAGGTTCTATTTATAACACTTACAAATTTATTACAGTCTTTATTAAAATATTCACTAATTTATCACAATATTTATTTATATTTATTTCCGCGTACAATTATATCTCGATCTAAAAACTCGACGTCATATTAAAAAACTAACTGACCCTTTTCAACAAAATTTCCTCCTGACTCTTTTCAACAAAATTTCCTCTTTAAATATAAAATACAGTTAATCGAGAATCCCTTCGAAATTCGGACGGTGACCTTCTCGACTAGTATGGAAGGAATCCCACAACAGACCGCTTCTTTAAGAAGGTCGGCGAATATACTGGAACAAACTAGAATTAGAAAAAATATGTTTACAGTTATGAGTCATAATCGTCGTAACAGTAGTATTAATGTTAATATTTGTTTGTCTCTCCATACTATATTCCTCTTCCATATATTTTAATCTGGACTCTAGGAGTAAATTTTTATAGTAATTTTCCCACTTTTATATAGGAATTAACTTCGAACATCGAATGTCGATGACGGACACAGTGGCCCAGATATACGAGGATTAAAACAATGTGATGGGCTAGCACCAACACTGTTCAATACGACATACTTTACTAAGAACCAGATATTTAAATCCCGAGACGTACATCAAAGAACTAAGATTCAAATCTACAAGATCATAATCTGACTCATAGTGAGCTATGGATGTGAACCTTGCGATTGACTCAAAAATCTGAAAACCGCATGGACATCTTTGAAAGAAACCTACTGAGATTAATACTAGGCCCTATAAATGAGAACAAAAAACGGCGAATCATATTATAATACAATTATAAAATATATAAATAAAAAACCACCTTTATATGCTACCAGCTTCTTCAATAGGCAAGCTTATAACCGTTTCAAAAGTTAACTTTTTGTAACTTTAAGTTTTTAGCTTTGTTTTAAATTATTCATTTTATTTCTCTATCTGAGCTCATTTCCTTACGAGGGTAAATAAGGGAAGGCGCCCGTAAATTTCTTTTGATTTTAGAGATAACATATATTGAAACACATTGTTTGTAAGCTTGAAAGAACTGCACCCAAATCTCTTCCGACATGGGCAATGGGCCTAGAATAATTATGTAGGTAATGCTATACAGGGTGATCTTAGAAACCTGTACTTGTTGAATTGTTTTGATAAATCAATATATTCTCATTTTGGTAAATAGTTGCCTACAAACTATGTATTTAGGATGAAAAAAATAGGCTTAAAAAAACTGTTACATGTGAAAATGTATTGGAAGAGACCTATTGGAAGACCGAGAAAATGATGGCAAGATGACGTGGATAAGGATACAAGAAATTCCCAATTTTTCTGTAAATCATTACGGCTATCATGCGGATATCATCGGCGTATCTGTGGTAGGATATTCCAAGTTGACCTTTGATATGAGTGGGGACGTAACTCCCTCTTGTAAACAGCTTCTAGTAGTCTTGCTCAATTTTCATGCATACTATCTACGTCATCTAATTTAGGTCTCTTGTGGCTATTATATGTGGAATGTTGTCAAATGCCCCTCCTGTATCTAGGAAGGTGTAACATTTCTCTTCTTCTCAAAGCATCGTTTCAATTCAATTCATGTATTATCAAAATGCGGTTTTTGTCAACTGAACATCGTGGATTAAATTCCAGAATTTCTGTTTTGATATAATTATTATAAGTTTTTCTCATCACTGTTAAAACAAACTGGTATTAAATGGGGTGTTGAAGCCAACATTTATGATACTGATTGATGTTGCCATCACTTAGCCTTGGAACTCAATTTTTTAGTTTAGAACCTAGGAGTTTTAATGTTTCGGATCTTAGTTTCGACAGGTAATTGGTCGGTCAAGTTGTATGACTACTTTTGCCTGTTTAAAGGAGACAACTTTTTTCGTAGGCATCGGAGTACTGTCTCATTAAAATCTTGCTCCAGTCCCAAATAGAGCATGACCCTCTGCTATAGGTTATTTTTATGAACGAGAGAGTAATTAGCATAATTTTAACTGGTACCTTCGACCACTCCATGGGCGTGCTCAAGATTAATTGAAAAATTACTTTGAATAATTGTAAAAAATAAATGAATTATTTCAGTGTTATAAAGTGTTATGTGTATGTAAACAAAAGTGACCTCTTTTATCACACACTATATTAGAACTGACTGGCCTACATTAAAAAAGGTTTTAAAAAATTCACATTTTTTTTTATTTTTAAAAATTACAAAAGAGAAAAAGAGTTTTTAAAACCGTCTAAGGTATGTTAAATAGATGAATAAAAATATTAATATAAAATTTACAGCTACTTGTTGCAAATCCAAATCAGTTTCAGAAGATGAACTTTCAGAACCAAGATTTATAATAACTGGCTCGATCATTTTATCAGTAATATTGTCCAGCTTCCACATTTTTTCCTCTTCTTTAATAGTGTGATTTACTGCCTTTTCCCAGTTTTCAGGTTTTACATTATTTACGGCCTCCAAAAACAACTGTTTAACATCATGAATTTTAAAAGTGGTATTTTTTCTTGAAACTTCACTCTTTATCTGTGCCCATACTAGTTCAATCGGGTTTAATTCACAATGATATGGTGGGGATTTAAGTACTGCCATTCCACGATTTTTGGCAATTTCATCAATTTCGTATTTTTTAAATTTTTCTTTATGAAGGGCACACAACGAATAAAGTTCCTTTCTTATAGATCCGGGATGGTACGTAATATTTTTTGAACTCAGCCAATTCTGCAAGTCTTTTTTTAACCACTTGGTTGTGGACAGTCCTTCTATAAGTCTGGAGTGATAACTTGCATTATCCATTACTATTACACAGTTCTTAGGAAGAAGATCTATCATTTGTTCGAACCATTCTTGAAAGACATCAGCGTTAATGTCTTCATGGTAGTCACCGGTACGAGTTGATTCAAAAGTTAATAAACCACCTTCTACAAAACCGTCTGAACTGCCAATGTGTACTATTATCAGCCTGCGTCCCTTTCCTGATGGTGGGTTTAAACCAGTAGATAAGTTATTTACAAAAGCGTGCCTTTGACTTGTAACAGTTTCATCCTGCCAAAATTTATTTGGTGTATGACCCTCGTTGATCCATGTTTCATCAAGATAAAATATTTTTCTTTTTTGGTTTCTCATTTCCTTTATGGTTCTTAGAAAATGTCTTCTCCATATGACAATATCGCTTCTTTCTAATAAAATAGACTTTCTGGGATTCTTTTTCCAGCGGAAGCCTATTTCTTTTAAAAGTTTCCATAACGTACTTCGACTCATTTCTGGGTAATCCTTATCATCTCGAACTGAGACAAGAACTTTATCCAATGTTGGAAATTCTTGTCTAAAGAAGAATTCATGCACTTTCCGTCGAAGTCCTTCTTTAAAATGATATTCTATTTGAAATTTTGGTTTCCCTGGAGCATTACGTGGCATTTGAAAACTACCATATTTCTCTTCTTTAATAACTCTGTAAATCGTAGATTTCCCAACACCAAGTGTACTGCTAACTAACTCAACTGTCTCGTCAACACTTTCACATAAACGTTTGTCTGTAAATGATTTAAAACAATTAAATATTAATGTTTTTTCATTAACTGTTAAAGGACCAATTTTTCAGCGTTTACACGGCACTTCCAAATTTTCCATAACACTAGTATACACAATAAACTGCACCTTGCAACTGAAGTACCTACTTTTAGTGAACTGTTAAGAATTTTGAATACGCCACTTGGACCTTCCTACAAAATGGAAAAACCCACTATCACATTTTCTGTGGAATAAGTTTAGAAGGTAATTATCTAGTCAATTACTGTCGTAGATTCCTGGAATTAAAGAATTAAATGTTTGATTGTTGAAACCCTTACTTCGTGGAATGCACTCATTTCAGATAAAATAAAACGTTTTATTTTATCTAAAGAATTAAACTTTATTTTGCAAATAGGTAGGTACTTAGTAAACTTTTATTGGTTATATATAACCAATAAAATAAACATCTTACATTTCTTGCAAATTCATTAGTACCTGTTAACCTCCATCACTCCGACACTGGCAACCTTATTTAGGGATTAGTAACCCTCACAACTATTGTATTCTATTCTGCTCCAACCTTTATACCTGGTGGTCATACTCAATTTAAAATTGTTTTCCTATATACTTCTGTAAACTTGTTGACAAATATCTGTTTTTCATTGAGTCACCCGTATCAACAGTTTAGGGATTTGCATACATAATTTATTGTTTTATTACTCTCTCATACATAAAAATACACTATAGTCTTGACACGTTGAAAATCCATTTTCTGTTTATCAAGTCTGTTTTTCTCGTGGTACTCTTGAGCGGTGGCTCAGATGTCTGAGTTTAAATGGAATCTAATTATTATTCTTACTCTAGTCGCTAGAGACGAAAATGCCACTAAGCCACTAAAAATTATACGAACAAGCTGAATTCTGATGAGAATGTCAATTTTGGGATCCTAAAAAGGATGCAAAAAAGTTTTTGCTACTAATTTTTCCCACAGGCTTCCCTCTAAAAGGGCCCATCGTATGGGGAAATGGAAAAAATTGATTAACCAAGAATCTGTACGACTTAGAAATAATATGTATTATGTTAAACTTATTTAACTAAATTACACCTTTTGTGTAAAATGAACCGTTCTCTCAGAAACAACGCTTGAAGCGACCAGCGATTTTGAATGACAGTTACGCGCGCGAAATCAATTTTAAATAAAATTTGTATTTTATATATATATATATATATATATATATATATATATATATATATATATATATATATATATATAATTAAACTCGATGGTAAAAATTCGATATCTTTTACTCAGACTGTACTATCGACAAAACTCAAAAGGCGTTTTAAAGCTGAGGAGCGCAGCATTTCTATACAATTTTTATATTTTGCCGAAAATAAAGCCAGTTTTTATAAAGGTGTTAAAAAAATAAACGTTACGCGATTTTTTATGATTCTCATGAGATCAATAAAATTTATCACCTGCATTGACCCCCCCACTGACTGGCATAGCTAAACCCAGAGGGACACCGTATCAAAGTTAGTCGCGGGTCCCTTTTCTACGACATATGGGATAATCCTAAAAAAATGTTCAACAAAAAAGCAAAAACGCTTGCATTAAACAAAATGTTTATTAAATATAGTTATAAAGTATACAAATATAAATGCTCCTGCAAGCCAATAATATGTTACCCAGACTCGAAATTAACATGTCTTCAAACCGTTTTTCAAATAGATCACCGTCCATTTCTTCATGGTAATCTTCAGCACCTTTTTTGGCTAGAAAAAATGTCAGCCACTTCAACAAATCTATCTTTGCCTGGGCTAAAGCAAATCTTGGTCCTTTTCTACTCAGAGTTCTTAAACCTGTGGTAAGTCCATTTACAAAAGCCTGTCGCCTATTTTTATTGTTGTATCTTGCCATACTTGTCCATTGGTAGTTCCAGTATTAACCCACGATTTGTCCATATAAATGATATTGGCTTCGACCAATTCTCTAATTTGTAAGTGGCTTGCGTCATTGTTGATATACTTTTCCTCGACAGAATATAACAAGATAATCCACAAATAGACGGGCTTTGATTAATGGGCTAAATAATTTAGCGATGTCATTGATGGCAATAAGGAAATGCATCCAACTGCCATAAAGATATTCGAAACTTTCAAATCATTATTAAAGTATTTTTTCTTCTTCTTAAAGTGCCCTCTCCTCAATGGAGGTTGGCTACTACAATTTTAAACTCTTCTCTATCTTCAGCTGTTCAAAATTTAGCCCTGTCCATTGTCGGATGTTTCTGAGCCATGATAGTCTTTTCCTTCCTAGGCCTCTCTTTCCCTCGATTTTTCCTTTCACTATAAGTTGGGCATATTGGTACTTATGATTTCTCAGTATGTGGCCTAGGTATGATGTTTTTCTTACTTTTACTGTGTTAAAAAGTTCTCTTTCCTTGCCTATTCTATGCAGCACTTCTTCGTTTGAGGTATGCGATGTCCATGAAATTTTTAGTATTCTCCGGTAGATCCACATTTCAAAGGCCTCCAATTTATTTTCGGTTGATGTTTTAAGGGTCCACGTTTCAACTGCATATAGAAGAGTCGACCAGACGTAGCATTTTGATAAACGTAGTCGAATTTCGAGTTTTATTCGAGAATCACAAAGCAGTTTTTTTATTTTTTCGAAAGATTTTCTAGCCTGTTCTATTCTCGATCTTATTTCTTGATCAGGATTTAGGCTGCTATCGATCCAACATTCCAGGTACTTAAATCTATTGACCTGTTCTAAGATGTGCCCATTTATTGTGCAAGGTTGAGGTACGTTTTGGTTTTTTCGGATTGACATCACTTTGGTTTTTTTAATGTTTATTTTCATACCAAATTGCTCACAGGTAGAGTTGGTCTTGTCGATGAGTCGTTGTAGACCTGAGTCGGAATCCGCAATTAACACTGTATCATCGGCGTATCTGATACTGTTGATATTTACGCCATTCACCTTGACTCCATCCTTGGAATCCTCCAATGCTTCTTTAAATAGAAACTCGGAGTAAAGATTAAACAGCAGAGGCGACAGAACACATCCCTGTCTAACTCCCCTCCTAATTTCTACTTCTGCGGATGTGGAACCTGAAACGCTCAATACTCCGGGAGTATTGGGTTTTTTGAAGTGTAGGACTTCCAAATTCCAGAAGAACTGGAAGAGAGGTGATGAAAATACTAAAAATAGGGCTAAGCTCAGAGGAACAAAGTTAAATGGCCAAAGAGACACTTAATCTCAAGTGAGTGTTCGGGCTAGCTTCAATGCACTGGATTGTGGCTGGATACTTGATATTTAAAATTAATTATTACTATTATTATTAATGAATTATATTCTTCCCCAAATTATCTTCCTTGCTCCAATTCCGTCACTTTGAAGGTGAACAATTTCACCGGCTGACGTGGCTGCGTTCGAGTTCTGACCAAAACTGATCGTTCGGCTTCCGCATAAAATCGATCTTCCTTTCAAAGCGATAACAGCGCGTGGGGAAAAATGTCGATTTAAAATCGATCGTAGGCGGGTAATAAAAATTTCTTGAGGGGTTTAAATTGGACTAGTCAGTAGCGTAAACGCTACAAACCTTCGATCCTAACTCTGGCTTTTTGGTTCCAGTACAAGTTTTTTAAGAATTTGATGTCTTTTCCATCTAAACCGACTTCTTGCAAACGTTCTAATAGTAGGTCGTGTCTTACTCTATCAAATGCTTTTTCGAAGTCTATAAAGCATATAAATATATCTTTCTGTTGGTCGTAGCACTTTTGGGCGAGAACTAGTAAACTGAACAGGGCTTCTCTCGTTCCCATGCCGGCTCTGAATCCAAACTGATCGTCTCCGATGATTGTTTCGCACTTTCTATAGATACGATTATGTACGATTTTTAGTAGGACTTTTACAGCATGACTCATAAGGCTTATCAGACGGAACTCATTGCAGTGTTGTGGGTTTGGCTTTTTTGGTAGTGGGATGAATATTGACTCCAGCCAATCTTGGGGTATTTTACCTGTATCATAAATGCGATTGAATAAAAGGACAAATAATTCGATATTTTCTTCGCTGATTAATTTGAGCGTTTCTGGGTATATTCCGTATAAAGTATTTTTTATATGTGCAGAAATGAAAAATCAGCAAATTTTAATCTAAAACCCCATGAAGTCCAAATAAAAAAATGTAGTATATGAAATTCAAATAGCATACATAAAAGGCGAATAATATTGGTCAAGTTACTTTATTTATTTAGTACAAAAATTATTCTTGTACACTAAACCTCATACAAAAAATTCGAGTCGTCCGGCTTGCTAATGAGCAAATCGCTCTATTACTTTTTCAGTGTCTACTTCAATGCTTCGATGAACATGAAGGAGGCAAAGACCCGTTAGTTGGGTTTCCCCATCCTTACGCTCAGCTAAGTCTTCACTCTTCTTAACGTAGTGAAGGACCTCTCTGCTGTAGCCACACTGACTAAAAAATAATAAAATGTAAATTGAACGTCTGTAATATTCTTCCGGGCCACCTGGATGATTGGCAACTTCATTGATCTAGGTAACTTCACTTCAACGTCCAATTTAAATTATTTAACTTTGATAAAGGTAGTGTCTACTAAAACTTTCTTTGCAGTTAGATCTTCTATCTTTCAAAGTCGACATGGTATTGGAAATGGTCTTAGTCGCCAGATTAGCATCAAGAGATTTTGTTTGCAGAAGTCGGCTTAGTGGCAATGCAAATTTTAGTATGTCAATCAGTGACATCGTTGGCACTAGAAACGCAAAGTTGATGCACGTGTAGCAGTCTTGGGATCCGTCCATGTTGAGATAGATGTTATTGCTTTAATTATATGGAAAATGACAGATCTGAACTGGATTACGCTTTCATGGCGCTCAATCCATTTTGTTTCGCATAAACTTGTTAAATTTTGTATGAGTTTCAGTTTTAAAACTTCATTTTTCTTGTTTTTTATTTCTGTTTCAGATTGCTTCAGAGCTCATTACACTTCATTTGTCAGTACCGATTCCTACACATTTTTTCTTATCCAAGTGCAGTTCTTCCCCACTTTCTTGATTTTCACTAATTATTGTTATGTTCTAATAAGCGTCAATGAACTTGACAAAGTCTTCACGAATGTTGTTATTGTGTATGTATTTCAAATTTAGAGAAATCTGTTCCCCGTGGGATACGTCGGTCTTTTCGTCAAATATGACAGAGTAATAATTTGCACTTTGAAACACTATTTGGTAAATTATTTCTTCAGCACAACATGTTATCAATTGATTTTGACTGTTGCTACTAATGCATGTTGTTCGGGAAGATGCTGTGGATAGGTGTTGTTTAAGAGTCTCATCTCCTGATGCGATTTTAAACCTTAACAATTCACTGAAATTCACCTCATTGCTAGCTCCAGCATCTTCGCCCAGAAGCATTATCACAGATAGAAGATGTACGGTAGATGCTTGAGACTGTTGCTTTCTCCAACAGAGCGCTAGTGTGATATACACTAGTGTTTCCCAAATGCAAGACCAAGACGAGACTGAGACAGTCTTGGTCTTGCGCCAATACAGCTGGTCTTGGTCTTGGTATTGCACTCCCGGTCTTGGTCTTGGTCTTGCAGCAAGAGTCTTGCAATTCTTGCAGGTCTTGCAGTTACCCATTAGCCTATTGCTATTTATTAAACGTTACTTTATATCTTAGAACAACCTAATAGAGCAAGTACGTTTTAAGCTTGAATAACCATAGCCATAATAAAGACTAACCAAATTAATAAATGTCTAAACAACCGAGTAGGGTTTGAGGCATCTAAGCGATCCGTGACTATGCTCTAATTAACTCAGCTATCTACCATGCCCCACGGAAGTCAATCTGTTTCGTAATAGACGATTGCATTATTTAATAGGCTTACATGTGCTGAAACATGCTTAAAACACAAAAAACAACAAATTAATGACATAAACTTGACTGTATTTTAAAGACCATTATCTGCCTAGAAAGGGATTGATGGACCTCCCATCGTATATGAAATAAAAATCTTAAAAAAGATTGGTATGTGGCAAAAAATCCACATACATGTATCAAGGGCACAGATTTTTTAGGTAATAAGATAAAAACTATAATTCACTTATTAAAGCATTATAAAGAGACCACCAAAAACTCATCAAATTTGCTTTTAGGTCTTTTAGATCTATGAATCCAACTCTCATTACTCCGACTGGAACTATTTGAATCACTCATGTCAAATTCGTCACACATGTCAAATTGTAAACTTCTCACTGATCACCGAGAACAACAAGGATTAGATAAAAAACAATTATTGCATTAGACTCGAAGGAAAGCTTGATTGAGAATGAAGTAATGATGTCGAAAAAGTAACTACTCGTTACTTTATACTCGTTACTAGCAAATACCCTAAGTACCGAATAAAAAACCGAGAATTATTATCGTTACTTTTGTTTACACTGTAATCGGCATTATCTCTTTGTTTGTTTATCCCGTTACTTTTGAATAGTAGCCGCATTCTTATAGCAAATTTTGAATGATATCGCATACTCAGCAAAAAAGATATTTAGTGTTAGCCCGATAAGATTTGTGGTATTTAAATTACTCGTAACTAAATTAAGTATAAGGAAAAAAATATGCTAACCTAATTATATTTTTTATCAGCTAAGGTGACACATTTTTAAAAAGTTTCAATACGATATTACTGTCGGTGTTGCAAAGCAAAGATATTATTTTATAATTAGAATGGGCTATTCTCAAAATCTGGACAATTAATTTCAGAGCGAAGAAGTAGTGTGCTGTGAAAGAATGTACAAAATATTTTATTTTTAGATTATAATTATGACCTCTGAGTACGTGTCAAATTTTTAAGTGTTCTTGTAATGAACATTTTGATTCGCTATGTATGTTTATGGTATTTTTCGTAATGCACAAGTCAAATTTTCCAAATTTTTGTTAATCCTTCTTTGGGTCTCATAGAGTCTCTAAGCATACACCCGAACTAGTATACTCCCTAAAACCACACTCAGTCCTAACTGCAAGACGCAAGAGTCTCGCAGGCTTAGTCTTGTTCTTGCTCAAGTCTTGCACGGTTAGTCTTGGTCTTGGTCTTGCAAAAATTAGGCAGTCTTGGTCTCGGTCTTGCAAAAATGCAAGAACAAGACCAAGACTGCAAGACCAAGACCGATTTTGGGCAACACGATTATACACGCATATCTTAGGTTACTTCACACTTTACCTCGTTCAGCACAACCTCTACTAGCCTCAAAACTAAAAACATTTGAACTACAAATATTTAAGTTTATATTTTTTAAAATTCTCAGGAGGGCATGGCCGCCATGACCACCTCTCTGGATCCGTCCTTGAATTAAGTAATTGCCACATCAGCCATAGCATATTTTTTTATTAGTACTTTGGCGCGATACTGGCGTTAGCTTGTATGAATTACAATTTCTTACAACATAGCATCAGTAATACACAGTTTGCAACATTCAACAGCTGTCTTTACATTTTGTCCAATGCTTTTTACTCCTTACTTGTCTTTTATAATGTTTGCCGCTCTAGTACACACGATAGACCTATCCGGTATATTAAACCAATTAAATATCGTATTTTATCTTCGCTTTCATATTTCTCTTATAGTTTCTTCTTCTTCCTTACCTTGAATTATGCATGTCATGTTCTGAGTCTTCCATAACTTCTTTGACTAATATTACCGAATTCGATTTTACTATCACATTAAGAGTAGATATCAATTTTACCAAAAAGCTGTAATTACATATCTTGGTTTTCTGCGTAAAACGTACTGAATTTTGAAGTCACATTCATGATAAAATTATTAAAGAACACTTTACGTTTGTAAGGTAGATGAGATTCGATCTCATATGATCATCAACGTCTTCTTGTCTCTCTCTAAGCATTCAACTACAAACCTATAAAATATCGAGTGATTTATTAGTGTTTGGGTATATTAAACCAAACCTTACGCTTGCGGAATTAAACGAAAGAAAAAACTAAACAATAAAATACAATATTATTTTAAATTTTTCAGAATTTTAAGTTGATATGATCGGCTGTAACATCAGTAAGCATATCAGGTTTTTCAGAAGATTCATAATTTTAAATTTAATTTAATATTATCATTCTTTACAAGAAGCTACTGTTTCAGCGAAAGATGCCAGGTTGACTATAGTATTTTTCATCATAAAATCATGTTGCGTCACGATTGATACAAACTGACGTCACTTATATTTAAAAGTTTCATATCATCAACCTTAGAGTTGAAATTTCCTTAAAACAGCTAATAATACGAAACCCATACGGTACTGCTTGATCTTTCATAGGCGTCAACAAGAAATCATAATAAGAAAAATATAATCGTGAGTATATTGAGAATTTTAGAATATATAAAAACATTTCTTTTTATTAATAATATAAATTGTGTGCAACAAATGTTAAAGATTAATACCGCTAGTGTTGCTTTGGGATTCTAGCAGGGTAATCTGCTATCCCTTTGGCCTACGGTATACAAGGAAGGTAAGAGGGCCAGTGCTACGCTTCAACCGCCTGTTTACCGATGGTTTTTCTCAAGGTACTCATTTTATTCAGGCTAAGTCGACCTGGAACCTGTAGATATTTTAAAAATATCTAGATGTTCTCACCGGCGCGAGGATTCGATCTATTCTGGGTGCAATTCAGATATTCTACAGCCTGCTTGTTAAAGATTAATAATCTAAAACATAATCATTTTAATTAAATAGATAAAACAATCGTCCGCCAGTGATACGGCTATAAAAGAAACTCCAATGAGATTTGGGTGTGTGGCAAGAATGTTTAGAGCTTTCTGTTTATTTGATTCGCGATATATAATAGTAAAAATACCTGCATATTAACCCATTAGCGCCGAGATTAATAAATTATTGATTTTGTATTATTTTTAGCAATATTATTAATGAACTGTGTTTAAATAATAAACTTCATAAAATATTTTTCTGAGATATTAAGTATTGCCTTAAAACAATGCTAGGCGCTTACACTACGCTTACACTTAGCGTTAAAAATAATAAACCAAAAAATTTAAGCATTTGGGATACAGTAAAGTAACCAATAAAACAAAAATAGATATTTAGTCATAAAAAATGTAATTCGGTGTGATTAATTATAAAAATTTACACTATCGAAAGTGAAACGGTATAAAACAATAAGTACATAGTCCAATATCACATTTTAAACACATTGTTTTAAAGATAGATTTACATTATAGTTTATTCGTCTTCCGGGTTTGGACCGTGTCATTTGTGAGTGACCCAAAAGTGGGTTCATCTCGACGTTTCGCTACAATTGTATATAGCTTCTTCAGGAGAACAAAGAAAAAGAAATCAAAAGACAGGAAGATGGGTATGTGGGTATGGGGAAGATAGTGAGAGGATTCACTCCCCGCCTCTCGACGCGTTAGTGTTCTGAGCTGTTGGACGTGAATCCCTGTCCTGGCATTTGGTTTTCACCTCTGGCTGCGTTAAGTAGTTGAGTTACTGTGACCAAATGCCCATCTTGGTAGTTAGTATTCGCCTCTGGTTGCGTTGAGTAACTGAGTTACCGTTGCTAACTACCCATCTTCCTGTCTTTTGATTTCTTTTTCTTTGTTCTCCTGACGAAGCTACATACAATTGTAGCGAAACGTCGAGATGAACCCACTTTTGGGTCACTCACAAATGACACGGTCCAAACCCGGAAGACGAATAAACTATAATTCTGACTCTGGCCGTGGAAGCCTATGATTTCAATAGATTTACATGTTTTAGACGCACATATTCCCTTTTTGCCATCTGGAATGTACTGTATCAAATGATTGATGGTGTCAAAACGAATGTCATCCGATACTCGGTAGTCAACAGATGCTGTCAAGGAAGACGATAGTCTTCCACTTCCTTTACTAAGTACACTATACTTCGCTAAATATGTGCTTACAATCTCTCTTGTAAAATCTAATTGCGGTACCTTTTCTCTGCCAGTTTTATTATACAACATCCAACTATTTTGTAACGCAACCCACATAAAAATTGGCTAATACCATTTTTTGTCCATCATTTCGTTCAACAGCTGTTTCAAAATACCCTCGATCTTTTTTCAGATACTCATTTTTAGGAGTTAGCGGACATCCTTTGGGAACTCGGTTTTCGCGAATGGTTCCTATGGCGTTATACCACGAAATTTTAAAAATGAAAATAAAGCTGTTCCACAAAAAAAAATTATCCATATAAATATTGTATCGTAGTTTGCTTTTCTCGGCTGGTAGATCGTCTAATAGTAATAAGAAAGGACTGGCAGCTTTTCCAAATAGTTTTTCATAGTCATTATTTGATTTGGGATTTTTTCTTTGTTATCTTTCTGTAAGTCAAAGTTAACTAAATACCCATTTTTTGTATTGACACACCACATTTTGTATCCAAATCTTATTGGCTTTCCTCTAATAAACTACTTGCAGCTATGTCTGCCAAAGTATTTTATTATACGTTCATCGTAAGATAATTGTTCTTGCGGTAGAAAATTTTCAACACAACTTTTTTAAGCATGTCCAATAAGAGGTCGTATTTTCCACGCCTTGTCATTTTGGTATTATCAGAACAGTGCAAAAACTGTCAAATTGATCTCTTCGCATGGCCTTGGATACTGCATAATTTTTCATATCATCATTATAATCCCAATAATGCCGCTTGAATGGTAACTAATTATACCCACTTATACATAAAAAAGTAATAAACAAACGAATCTCCTGACCTGGTATCTTCGGATCGGGACAATTTAAAAATAATTCATAGCGACGACTTTTGTCCACTAAATGTTGGATAAATGCATCATGTACAAACTGTTCAAATATTTTTGTTGGAGACATTTGTTCATAGAATAGTCAGATTTTGGAAATACCGATCCACGTTCTTTGTCAAAGTCTGCTCCCTTCAGCCATTGAGGTTGATTTCGAGGATCAAGAAGTCTATTTGAAATTCAATTGTTTACCACTTCATAATCAAAATTATGGCCACGGCCAGGAATGTCTTCATTCTATATATAATCTTCGTTCAAACCAATTCTTTCATTGTTTGGTAGTCGTATTTCTGCTCCGGCACGTGATTAACGGGATGAAAGGTTATCTAGCAGCCTAAAAATGGTAGGTATTAACATTACATTACACTACTAAGGCCATACGTTTTTATTATAAAAGATTTGATTACATTTTACATTACATTTTTTTGTATCTGGAGGTTCTACAAAAATATCGCCATCTAATTCATCATTATAAATTATATCAAGGGCTTGAGCAGGCGAAAAACCTCGTCTAGAACAAAAATGATAAAATTTAAAATATAGGTAGTACAAGCGCCTAGCGTTGTTTTAAGGCAACGGCTGGGTTACAACAGGCACTGGCAAGTAGTTATTGATCAATTCATATAAATTATTTAAAATATGTTTTGTTATAAGTATAATGAACATAAATTTAACATACATAAATAATAAGTTTCATTTATATCGAAATTATGGTACTTACTATAAACTAACAAACAGTTCTTAACACCGCAAACAGATACGCATAACTGAGTGTGGGCGAATATGGTTGATGGAATTTGCAAGGTCACACCTCTTTTATGACTTCAAGCTCCTCTCAAATACAGGCATTTCTGCCGTCGCTTTAAAGCAACGCACTGCGCTAATAGGTTAAATATAGCTTTAAAAACCAATTATTATGTAGGGATAAAAGGAATCGGGCTTTAGATGGTTTTCAGTTTCGATTTTATACACCTTTTATATTTTTATTTTGAAACTGCTTTTTTAGTTAATATAAGTTTTTGGTAATATTAGACTTTTAATTTGAATCGAACCAAGGAGTAGACTTACGGAACTTCCTTAATATTGCAATAAGAGAATTTAATTTTCAAGAAATTATATTACAGGGAAGGAAATATCCCAGTCGTAAGAGACGAAAATGTCACTCAACCTCTAAAATCATACGATCAAGCTTAATTTGGTTGAGAATGTTAATATTTTGACCCCGAAAAATTGCAAAAAATTTACTACTCCTACAACAATGACAGTTACGGACGCGAAAACAATTTTAAATAAAATTTGTATCAACTCAACGGTGAAAATTTGATATCTTTTGGCCAGAGTGTCCTATCTACAAAAATCAAAACGCGGTTTGAAAGCACAACTTTTGTATCCAATTTTAAGTTTTATGTAAATTTATTAATTTTTTTATTTTATTTAATTTTATTTTAGTGTATTTTATTTATTCAAATATTTTAAAATCTTTTTCAAGTTCCGCTCCTATTGGAGATTGGAAATCATTCTAGCAATTATAATTTTGTTGGTTACGCGACTGAATAGTTCAATTGAACCATTCACGGAGATTGCGTAGCCCCGAGATTTTACATCTTTTTTCACCTCTCATGATGTGCCCCAAGTATTAGAATTTCATGATTTTTATGGAATTTAAAACTTCGCGTTGTTTTCCTAGTTGTTCGAGAACTTGTTCGTACGTCAGTAACATCACATTTCGAATGCTTCTAGGTTTTTAATGTCGGATTTTTTAAGTGTCCAAGCTTCAACCCCATAGAAAAGGGTAGAGAAAATATAACATCGAAGCATTTTTATCCGAAGCGATATATTGATATCGCGATTACAAAAAGTTTTCTCATTCTATTAAAAGTTGACCGTGTAATTTCAATGCGGCATCTTATTACTTTTGTCTGATCAGTATCTTCTGTGATCCATGCTAAAAGGTATTTGTACGAAGCTATTTGTTCAATTTCTGTATTATCTAGTACTAGCTTAACTTTGATGTTTTGTGCTTTTGTAAATACCATGAACTTGGTTTTCTTCAAATTTATTTTTAGTCCATAATCCAATATATATTTAGTTGTTTAGCAAGGTGTTGAAGTTCTTCTAGTGTTCCTGCCAGAAGGACGGTGTCGTCAGTATATCTTATGTCAATAGTGATAACTTTAGTTACTTTTCACTACTGGTAACGATTAGTTACTTTTTGTGTTAGGACTCGTTACTTTGTAACGGTTACTTTTATATAGTTACTTTTGTTAGAGTATTAGGTATATATATTAAAAAAAAAAATAGAAGTAAGCTCCTAACTATAAAATTTAAGATAAGGCATGATAGCCTGTTTCATGTATAAGAGGATTATAAACAAAAAGAGCAGAAATTTTTAATTATCAAAAAGTATATTCTAAATATAACAAATAAAATAATTAACAATAACAATGACAAAAAAAAATTTTAAAATGTACTTCACTTATTATAGGTTTTCATTGCAGTTTAAAAATAAAATAGTTTCAACATTTTTTGATTTCAAGCGGTTCCTTGGTTCTGTAATGACTTGGCCTGCCTTAGAAAATACACGCTCATATGGAACGGATGTAGCAAGCACTGACAAATATTTTTTTGCTAATACCGCAAGCCATGTATATATCTTTTCTCTTTCCTTCCACCAGAGCAGAGGATTTTGTTTTCTTTCTAAATTCGCCTCTTCTGAAAACATTTTTAGTTCAGCAATAGCCACTGCCGTTGGGCTTGTTACAGTGTTTGGAAGATTTGACCAAGTTGTCAAAATCTTGCCAAATGATGTCGTCAATTTCTGTACTTGACGTCTCCGTCAACGGTAACTGATGTGTATCATTGGAAGGCTCTGGGGCCGTATAGTCTTGTTGATTTTTTTTATTAACCCCACTAATTCTTCTTGAAGTCTCTCTTTAACCTTTTTCAAAGTCATCGTTATTGAATCCCTTAGTTTTAAATCTTGGATCCAGGAAAGAGGATTTTCCCATTATTGTATTATTTTCAGGGTTCCCAAAACGTGTAGTTATTGAGGCTAGCAATGAATGTATTAAATCTCTTCCTAATTGACTCGTAATCTGAACTCTTATTCGCTCTAAAGATGATATTACCCCCTTAATAATAAGAATTACTTTGGACAGAGTTATTTGTTTTTCGGAACTCATTTCTACAGTAACAACCTCAAATGGTTTTAATATTTTACAGAATTCCTGTAATAGTAACCATTCTTCTTCCATCGGTAAAGTTACTGGATTATGCAAAACAGCAACTGTGGCAGCTAATGGGTTACATAATTTAACTACCCTTTCTAACATATAATATGTTGAGTTCCATCTTGTTTGTACATCATTAATTAGTTTTAAAGGAGTAGCATTGGGATTCGTTTGAGATTGAGTTTCAAAAAATTTAGCGGTGGCTTGAGAACTCCTATGAAAATGTTCAACTATTTTTTAACTTATTTTTGCAGCTCCTCTATGTGCACCAATCCATTCCTAACGATCAGATTGATAGTGTGTGCAAAACAAGGAATATGCACCCAACCAGTTATTTTTACTGCCTCTATAATATTTGCCGCATTGTCGGTAGTTATTGCGTATACTTTGTCAGAAATGCTCCATTCATCTGCAACTCGCCGTAATTCACGAGCTATATTTTCAGCAGTATGCCTCCCATCATATTTAAAACATGACAGTAAACACCCATAATACTGATAATTAGTTGTTATAAAGTGTGCTGTAACAACTTCGAGAACTTTTCTTTCATATTTAGCTGGCATTAAAGATTTGCTAAATGTTGATCTGTGTGGTACGACATAAGACGGTTCAAGTTCATTTAAAAGTTTACGAAAACCCCGATCCTCGACAATTGAAAAAGGTTGGAGGTCGTTTACTATCATATTTAATATTAAATCGCTAATTTTTTGTTGACGTGATAATGAAATTGGTCGTGATACATATCCGTGCAGACTTGAGTGTTTTTGTTTTTTAGAAATTGAATTTTTTTCAACGCTTACAGGTCTTGTATGCTTCTCCTCTTCAGTGTACATAGACGGTGTTACTTTATTTTGTTCCAACCTTGAAGTTACAATTAATGTAGATGGACCTAAATTAAATATATATGTATGTATTAAATTAAATTGTACACGAAAAATAAAAATTACCTGCTTGCATTACTTCCATGTTCAAAGGATTAGTGCTGTCAGGATGACTGTTTCTTTTTTCGAGTGGTTCCTCTAGAACCATTGTTGGATGTTTATTTTTAAGATGTTTTCTTAAATTTGATACATTTCCGCCTTTATAAGAATATATACCGTTGCAAAAATTGCATTTCGCCTTATCATTAGAAGTGATAGCAAAGTGTATCCAGATAGCGCTTCTTTTTTGACTTAATAAATCCATAATTAGACAATTATTGTGTTAACTATTATCAAATAACTTTCACAACATTAACGGACCAGTATCATAAACAAAATCGCACCGAATGTCCGAATGAACATCAACGAACTCATCTGTCGATGGCCAAAGCGGGGGAAGTGCACTGTGCACTATGGGCGTGGTACCAGGTATATAATATATATATATATATATATATATATATATATATATATATATATATATATATATTATTATAGTAAAGTTATTTTAGTTACTTTGATTTGATTATAGTTTCCGTTCCGCTGACCTGACCGTTTAGTTACACACTGACTCAAGATATTATGTAACGAAACCATGAAGTAACTAGTAACGAGTCTTTTTTCAATATAGTCATCGTTACTTAGATATTCGAAAAGTAACTTGTTACTTTGTAACGATTACTTACTTTTTTCGCATTACTATCTTATGTTATTAAGTGGCTCACTGTTTATTATAAGCCCCGCACTGACTATGTATCTATATTGTGTGAATATGTATATTGTGTATATTACTGTATACCGCAAGGTTACTGCGGTAACTGCGTGTCGATTTTTCGAGTTACGCTAAATATGATTTCGAGCCCTTGCAAAAACAACATACAGAGTGATAAAAAAACTTTTGAACTATTCGACCCATTCTTTGCACTTTTAATTGCTTATAACTTCCCTTCAATAAGGGAAAACATTCTTTTAACTCGTTCAGTACTGAAAATGTCACAGAGGGAATAAGGTCATAGTGTAAGGCATATTCCAGTATTAGGGTTCGAAGAATACCGAAGAAAATAATATGTGTACAACGTTATCATCCTACCCGTTGAGTCTAAAAAACGGTATAATTATCTTATATATCTAGGTTTATTCGGATACTCTTCAATGACAATCAAACTATAAAAATGACTACATAAGTACATAACCTATCGATTATTTTAATGCCATTGCCAGTAACGAATTTTTAAATCTGATTATCAGATAAATTAATGCCTATGCTACTGAAATTCTTAGTGCAATGAAGAAAGAAATTAGTAGAAGTAGTCATTAAAGAGGTTAACAATCAAACAATTAAATTTTTTGAGGCTATTAATCCACATTGATAATTTAGATTATTTAGATTTAGATAATTTAGTGTATATAAATGTTAACAACTTTTGTAGTAGGGTATCTTATCTAGAATCTTTTCTAGAAAGAAAAACACCTGTTATTGGAAATCTAATAATAAATAGAAAAGATAATTTGTAGCCAATAAAAATAAGACATTTAAAACTTAAGACGTATAAATGTTGTACTGATAATCCGAAGTTTGTCATTAGGCATTGGTACATAAGTCCGCTATTACCAGATGCCACAATCGAACCTTAATTCGATAATTTTAATCGATATATTATAATATATTTTATATAAGGGCAACTTTCGACGATGAATAATTTTTCAAGATAATAGAATGAATTTCTTTAATTAAAAATTACAATATAGCATACTGCTCATATAATAAATCCTTAACTCTATAATAATCTTCAGATATACAGCCTTCTAGCATAATCTTTCCAGACTCCACCTAAAACAAAATATATACAAATATTAAAATTTAGTTTCATAAATTTATTGAAGAAACAGATATACAAGACCTAGCCAATTCGTTGAAATTATTTGACCTTTCTGAGTTATTAATTCCTTCTTTAAAATTCTTAAAGGCCAGGGAATTATACCATCTGAAAAAATTGTGCACATTTTTAGAGGCGTACCAAAAGACAAGGGTGCCAAGGGAGATTTAAAAAGTAAAATAAAAAAATGAATAAATAAAAAATAAAAAACAAAACAAATTGTACCAAGGTTTATTAAAATCGACCGACTAGAACCAGGGATTAATTTTCCCCGCCAGTTTTAAAAACGTAGTTTTTCTCAAAACTTTAATCCAGATAAGATACAAAAAAAATCTTTGAAAATGCGCCATTTTTTAGCATTCTAGACGGTAATAGTAGGTACCTCAAAAGAATTCAAAAGCAATATCGAAGAGACGACCAGGAGACTGGGCTGATAGACGTGAATGGAGACGGAACCGGAAGGCGCAGGACCCTAAAAACCTGACATTTTATAAAAATTATAAAAGTATTCGTCCTAGGATAAACAACATTAAAGCACATAAGATTTGAAAACTCTCCCAAGGTGTAGTAAAACCTTGATGTTGGTGGAAGGGTGGTCAAGTCCATCCTGGTCGTCCCATTGTAGGGCGGACATGACGGACAAGAAATGCTCACAAAGAGTTGCATGAGAGTTGGACGCAGCACACATTACCGAAAAACTATCTGATGGTATAATAGAACATCCTAGCTATCATGCGATGTCATACCCACCCATACTCACCATCTACTTCCTGATACTCAAAAGCCATACCCGAGGAATAAGAGCTCATCCAATACAAAAATCCAGTGCAAAAGCGCTGAAAATAGACTGATGTATATAAAGCAGGCGACAATGAGTCATCCTAGCGGTCATAAATGATGACCAAGACAAATAATCAATCCGAGGGGAATACGGTCTTAACAGGGTACTGGCGCACTGACTCTTTAGAGAAAATTAGGTACAACTATGGAAATAATAAATAATATGGATACGTATAATAAAGAAATGGTTTGGTAACACATAACAAATTTATAAAAAAAGTAGTATAAAAACTTCTCCAAGTATATAGTAGTATAAACTCTAAAGTATATTTATGTAAAAACATCCGTTTAAATTCCATTTAAATTAATATAAACGGGGTAAAATTTTGACTGAGAAAAATTATATTTGACAGGTCATTATATACTTCATAAAAATGGGCATAGAGTCACATAATGTATAGGTATATAACCTTAACATTACTTGTTAATTGTTAAACTAAACTTAAAATTGTTAAAATAATGACGATGAATATGGATTTAACTCTGCCATGGCCAGATGAGAAAGGAGGAAGGTGAATGTTTAATGATTGTGTCTTGGTGACAGTAGCCATACCAAGTGACTATTTTTAAATATCAAGCAATACTCGAGGTCAACACATGTTGATCCCACTAAAAAATCTTACCCTTGATAGAATGGATAAAGGTGAGTATCCAGCGCCACAAAACTGAAAACCTTTGGCTAAGATAGGGCACTCTAACGCCCTAACAGAAGGTTCCCTGCTTCTCTAGGTTGGGAGTTGGGCTTAGGGCAACCTTTCTAACTTGTAAAACCGATTGTTAGGACATTAAAATTTGAAGTTAAAAACGCTAGACAAAACTCGTGACGACGACATATGCAACGAAGTAAGAGTAATGATCTTAAAGTATTAGCAGGAAATTTCGTACTTTACGAACCTCAAAACATCCGCAACCTGGGCTGCATATGAGCACTGTATTAGCACGACAGGCCACTGTATATCCAATCCAAAAAGAAATTATGAGTACTAGTTATCACAGAAAAAGACATGGATTTGGGATACCCTTTGTAGTCAATAACAAAGTGAAGCACTTGGTGTTGGGGTGTAGGTTGAATCTTATTGGAATTTCACGTAATAATACACAAAAACAAATCACTTAAACTAAAACTGTATTGAAGTAAACAAATAGCACATTTAAAATATTTGTATACGATCAATGTAAGAATAGCGTCCTTGCCTTAATGATGTCGTTGCGACTCGAGTTGAGAGTGGACTGTTACTGCCTGTGTTTCCCTTCTCCTCTGGTCACCACCGGCATCCCCTCTCGAGGGGTGTAAAATGACTTGAGGTGTAATATACGGGGTTGCTCGAAAGTTTTAATATTTAAGTCTAAAGTTTTAACATATAAGTGGTTCTTCGAGCGGATTACCCAGTGATCATTTGGCTGTACATTCCATGTAAGCTGTATTTATTTTCGACGATTTTGCATTGCATTGTCCTACTCACACAGCAGCGGAAGAAGCAGGTATTATAATCTGTCACCAAGGTTAGTGCATAATTTCCTTACCTACCTTATCTTTTATGGTCGTTAAAAGGGTACATTTGTATTTGATGTAATTCAGTGGAAATATTTATTTTTAAAAGCAGGTATTTTAATCCTTTAGCACATTTAGAGATTTTAATATTTATTTTCATTTATACTTAATACATAGTAGCGTCCTTAAATTTATTTCAATTTTTTCATTTTACATTTATAAACTATTACAAGTTGAAATATTATCTTTTTTAGTTTTTTATTCACTCGCAAAGCATTTTTACACACATTACATAATTGATTTTAATTGTTTTTTGCATATACATACATATATTTTTATTTTTTGTGACTATGGCTGACATCGCTACAGCAAAAACTAAACGCTCTGCAATCAAAGGTTCTGTAACTCGTTTTAGTACGTATTTTAATTCTATCAAAAACAAACCTTTAGAACAAATTAACTTTAGGGATTTACAACTTAGACTTGATAGAATTGAGAAACTTTTTGACGATTTTGACAACGCTCAATCACTTATTGAGGCCTCTGATGAGGACTATACTGCCAACGCAGATACTATCCATGGTATAGAAAGGTCGTCTTTCGAAACGCCGTTTTTCTATATTACTAGCGCTGTGCGAGATTTTATTGACACTAATTTTTCAAAACCCTGTAGTCAGGCTGCTCAAGCTTCAAATTCGACAATTTCGTCCGAAAATACTTCACAAAGATCTATTAATATTAGGTTACCCGCTATTAACTTGCCCTCCTTTGAGGGTGACTATGAAAATTGGTTGTTCTTTAGGGATACATTTAATTCCATCATTCATACCAACACAGAACTTTCCAATATTCAGAAATTCCACTATCTAAGATTATCTTTACAAGGTATTGCCGCAGAAACAATACGTAACCTGGACATTTCTGAGGGAACATATGAAACTGCGTGGGAGTTACTAAAAGACAGATTCGAAAACAAATCTCTTCTTGTCAATAATCACATTAAAAAATTATTTAACCTATCAAATGTTTCAAAAAATTCGCATCATGATCTACGCACTTTACTTGATGGTTTCCAAAGACATTTACGCTCTCTTGAGTCCTTAGACTTAGACACAACATCTTGGGATGCCCTTATTATATATTTAATTACCACGAAACTAGACAATGCCACACACAAAGAATGGGAACTGTCAATTAAAGACGATAAGAACACATTACCCACTTTGAGTAGCTTAACTGGATTTTTAAAAGGTAAATGTAGAGTCTTAGAATCTATTAATCATCAAGAAGAAAAATCTCGTCCCAAATTTTCATCTACAGGCAATCCCAAATCCAAGAATTTCTTGTCAACAAATAATTCTTCCAACTGTTCTTTATGCAAACAAAAACATCTAATTTACACTTGTCCTGATTTTCTCAAATTAGAAACGTCATTAAGACATAATGAAGCAAAACGCTTGCGACTTTGCATAAATTGTCTTCGTAGTGGTCATTTCACTAAGGAATGCAAATCTTCCGGGTGTCGTAAATGTGGAAAAATACACCACACACTTTTACACTTTCAAAGTAACTCACAAAAGCTTACTGAAACCAGTAATCAAACCATCAGCAGTTTACCTTGCTCTAGTCCAAGTACATCAGAAGGGTCTAATGCACTGACAGCACGTAACATTTCGTTTGAGCACAACTCTACTACTTTGCTGTCAACTGTAAAAATTAACGTCTTTGACATCTCAGGTAATGAACACGAGGCTCGTGCACTTCTAGATAATGGCTCTGAAAGTAATTTCATTTCCCAGCGCCTATTAAATCTTCTAAGGTTGCCTACAACCAAAACACATTTTTCTATTTCTGGTATAAACAAAACAAATTCTATTGTAAGCTACAGAACATCGGTCAAATTTAAGTCCAAAACTTTAAACTTTTCTCAAGTAATTTCTTGCTTAGTGCTTCCTGAAATTGCAGGAAATTTACCTTCTGTCACATTCGATAAGAGAACACTTAATATCCCTTCTAATATTACTCTGGCTGATCCAGACTTCAATATTTCCTCTCCTATTGATCTTCTTATCGGTGCAGACATCTTCTGGAATTTAATTTGTATTGGTCAGATTAAATTATCACCTGGACAACCGATTCTTCAAAAAACTAAACTTGGATGGATTATCTCAGGTCCATTAATTCCAAACAATACCCTTGCAGCCAGAACTTCATGCCATTTGTCGACCATAAATAAGTTAAGCATAGAAGATCAACTTCAAAAATTTTGGGAAATTGAAGAATGTCCAAAAACAAAATTTTTGTCTAACGAAGAACTTTCTTGTGAAGATCACTTCTTAAAAACAACCTCTCTTAATTCTTCTGGTAGGTTTGTAGTATCACTTCCCTTGAAATCTTCCGTCGACAATCTAGGCGACTCTAAGACTACAGCAACAAAAAGGTTCTATTCTCTCGAAAGGAAACTTAATGCGAATTTTGAATTAAAAGATGATTACACTCGATTTATCGATGAATATTTATCCTTACACCATATGTCCGTTTCACCCTTTGAAACCACAGGCTATTAGTTCTTTCTTCCTCATCATTGTGTCTATAAAGGCAATAAAATTCGTGTTGTTTTTGACGGTTCTGCCAATACAGATTCAGGTGTTTCCCTGAATGACATTCTTATGGTTGGACCTAATTTACAAGATGATCTTTTTACTATCATCTCACGTTTTCGTAAACATAATTTTGTAGTAACAGCTGATATAGAAAAGATGTATCGACAAATTCTGATAAAGGAGGAAGAACACTCCTTACAAAAGATCATATGGCGGTCTAATCATACAAACTCTCTCGAAACTTATACTTTAAACACCGTTACTTACGGTACTGCTTCTGCTAGTTTTCTTGCCACTAGATGTCTTCAAGAAGTGGCACATATGTATGCAACCGATTTTCCCGACATATCTTCTATAATTTTACGGGACTTTTATGTCGACGATCTTCACACAGGTGGTTCTACAATAGAAGATATCAAACGTATTCAATCACTTACTTCCGAATTATTGTCTCGTCATGGTTTTCAATTGAGAAAATGGAAGTCAAACGCCCCTATTTTAAACTTAGACAATCAAAATAATGTTTCCTTGGAAATTGGAGCTGACGATACTGTCAAAACTTTGGGCTTATTGTGGAGTCCCAACTCTGACACTTTTCATTTCAATGTTCAACCTATAGAGCACAAGTGTAAAGTTACAAAGAGACTTATTCTTTCCACTATATCAAAAATATTTGATCCACTAGGTTTGCTTTCGGCTGTAACTATAACAGCTAAAATTATTCTACAAGATTTGTGGAAACTAAAAATTTCTTGGGACGAAGTCGTTCCCATGGATATCTTTACGAAATGGGTTACATATCAGACTCAACTGGTTAAACTTAATCAGTTACAAATTCCTAGGCATGTAATTTGTACAAACTACAAGTCAATTCAACTACACGGTTTTTCAGATGCATCCACCACCGCATATGGTGCTTGCATTTATATTCGTTCATCTGAAAACTTTGAAAATTTTCATTGTCATCTACTTTGCTCCAAAACCAAAGTAGCTCCTTTAAAACACATTCTTACGGTACCGCGTCTAGAACTTTGTGGAGCTTACTTGCTAGCTGAGTTGGTAGACAAGGTAAAACAACACATGCAATTAGATTTCGAAGAAATCACTTACTGGTGCGACTCCACTATTGTTCTAGGATGGATAAAGACTGCTCCGAGTTTGTTAAAGACGTTTGTGGCAAATAGAGTTTCTCAAATTCAAACTTTGACCGAATCTCACACATGGCGTTACGTGAATACACTTGAGAATCCCGCAGATCTTCTTTCAAGGGGAATTTCTCCTACATCCCTTATCACTTCTGAAATGTGGTTTCATGGCCCATCATGGCTAGCTAAACCAGAAACTCATTGGCCTAATAGAACATTCGAACCTTCTGAACTCCCTGAGCTTCGACCAGTATCAGCCCTTATCTCAAGAGTTCACATGAAACTGGACATCATCACTAAAATACCCTCATTTGTAAAACTACAACGGATTATTGCTTATGTATTACGCTTTATAAATAATTGTAAATTTTCTCCTAAACGAAGGAGCTTTGACAACCTTTCTTGTGAGGAAATAGATAATGCTTTAAAATATATTATTCGACTAGTACAAAATGAAACATTTTATGACGATTTGACACACCTTAAAAGACATGGTAACGTTAACTCTAAAAGTAAACTACTTACCCTCAATCCATTTATCGATAAGGATAACATACTCCGCGTTGGCGGAAAACTACATAATTCTGATTTTTGTTACGATAAAAAACACCCCATTGTCCTTGATTCTAAACACCACTTTACTACTATTCTTGTACGAAATGAGCATCTTAATTTAAAACATTGCGGTCCTCAATTACTATTAGCTTCCATTCGTGAAACATTTTGGCCCATTAATGGACGTCAAGTGGTTCGCAAAATCGTTCGCGATTGTATTATTTGTTGTAGGGTGGCTCCTAAATTAGAAACCTATCTCATGGGTAATTTACCCTCGTCACGTCTTGTTCCCTCTAGGCCATTCTACAACTGTGGCCTTGATTATGCAGGACCTTTTTTTTCTAAAGGATCGACACACCCGAAATTATAAAACTATTAAGGGTTACATAGCTCTATTTATCTGTTTAGCAACTAAGGCCATACATTTGGAAGTCGTGAGCAGCTTGACCACTGAAAATTTTCTAGCAACGCTAAAACGCTTTATTTCTCGACGCGGAAAATGCGCTTCGATCTTTTCGGACAATGGTAGTACCTTCGTTGGCGCAAAAAATGAGCTTGTCAAATTTTTTAATACCTATAGTTCAACTATTACTGACAATTTAACTACCGAAGGTATTAACTGGCAGTTTATACCGCCAAGATCACCTCACTTTGGAGGAGTTTGGGAGGCGGGAGTAAAATCTGTCAAATTTCACTTAAAGCGCGTCATTGGCAATACAATTCTCTCATATGAAGAATTTTCCACTGTTTTATGTCAAATTGAAGCGTGCCTAAACTCACGACCACTCTCACCAATGTCCAACGACACTTCCGACTTACTTCCTCTTACTCCTGCACACTTTTTAATTGGATCCACAATGACCGCAATACCTGAACGGAACTTCTTAGATGTCAAGGAAAACAGCCTTAGCAGATTCCAAAGGCTTCAAAAAATGATCCAAGGTTATTGGACTAGGTGGTCCAAGGAATACATTTCGTCTCTCCAGCAGCGAGTTAAGTGGAAAAAACATTTCAACAGTCTTCTCAAAATTGGAAGTCTAGTGACGGTGAAGGAAGATGGAACTGAACCCTTAAGATGGTGCCTGGGTAGAGTGACTCAATTGCATGCGGGTAGTGACGGAATAGTTCGTGCAGTGACAATTAAAAATAACAGAGGTTGTTTCAAGCGACCAGTGACAAAGGTGTGCGTTCTACCCACAGATCAGTGACTTAACCGTTAGTGAAAGAAACTTTTAGCTCAGCCTTATTACTTGTTGAACCCCTGCAGGCGTTCAAGGGAGGCGGCTTATGTTAAAACTTTAGACTTAAATATTAAAACTTTCGAGCAACCCCGTATATTACACCTCAAGTCATTTTACACCCCTCGAGAGGGGATGCCGGTGGTGACCAGAGGAGAAGGGAAACACAGGCAGTAACAGTCCACTCTCAAGGGGTGTAAAATGACTTGAGGTGTAATATACGGGGTTGCTCGAAAGTTTTAATATTTAAGTCTAAAGTTTTAACACTTGGTTAACGAACACGTTCCCACAGACGTCAAGGAAGTCGAAAGAAAAAGACAAAGAGCAAATCGACGATGAGTTGTACATATAACAGTTGTCCCAGAACTGATATTAAGATAATAGGAGACCTGAATGCAAACATCTGAAGTGGAAATATATTTACTCCACATCGGTAAACATACCTACCAGAACTTCAATCATCAGATAGCCAAGCAGACAAAAATAGCTTCAAACATTCAATGTTTTCTAGAACGTAGACGGGTCTTTCGTGCATCCTCGGTATCTTGGTGGATCGGCAGGTTTATATTGTTCATGATCTTTTTGTATTCACGTGTAAGTGCGTCAACTCGTCGTAAATGTGGAGGTGGAATGTGACTTAATACTGGAAGCCATTGGGTGGGATTTAATTGTACCAGCTATCATTCTCATAGTGCTGTGCAGCTGAGTGTCGACCTTTTTTACGTGTGGACTGTGTAGCCAAACTGGGCACAATATTCAGCGGTCGAGAAAACAAGGGCTAAGGCAGTAGAGCGGAGAGTGGAAGCCGATGCTCCCCAGGTGGTACAGCAGAGCTTCTGTATAATGTTATTTCTTGTACTCAACTTTTGGGCAGTTTTTGTTAAATGCTCTTTAAATGATAGCGTTCCGTCTAGTGTTACGCCCAGGTACTTCGGTGTTTTGTTGTGGGAAAGTGTGGTATTTTCAAACCGTATGTTGAGTTCAGATGAAAGCAACTAACTTCTGTTTTGGATGCATTTGGTTGAAGCCGCCACTTGCGAAAATATTTGCTCAATATATATATAATTCTGCCGTCACAACTTCTTCAGATGTTTCTAGTGTTCTGCATCGTGTAGTGAAGGCCCAGTCATCGGCGTAGCCGAACTTTTTTGATTGTGTTTCCGGCATATCTGGTAAATATAAAATACCTGTGGTAGGCCATTAAGTTTCTTTGGTGGGCTGATAACTGTGCATTCGGTCGTTGAGCATGCTATCTATTAAACGTGCTATTTGTTTACAGGGGATTGTAAACAAATAGCACGTTTTCACGGAAAACTAACCATACTTTCCGGGCTCCAATATGTCCGTTATTTACATGTAGGTTTTCCATCAGTTTCTCGGCCACTGTTGGTGTCACCAAATATAATTCTTTTCCTTCAATTCTTTTAAAGAAAATATCGTCTTCTCTTTCTGCTCTTCTTTTATCCTTTTCCTCCACACTTTCTTGATTCCTTCTTATTTCATTAAGCGAGAAAATACCGTCTTCTTGTGCCAATCGGTTTAAACCTACATGCAATTCAATCGTATCCTTTTTTCCTGTTTCTTCATCCCGGGTTAAAGCATCGGCTATGATGTTGTCCTCTGATGTACTTGAATTCAAAATCGTACTCTTGTAGTAACAAAATTCCTCGATGTATTCTGTGATTTACTAATCGATTCTTCATGATGTGGACTAAAGCGGCATGATCCGTCTCGATTGTAAATTTCGCTTCCAATAGGTAGAATCGTAGCTTCTCAACACAAAATAGTACACTCGCGAATTCGAGTTCAGTAACGCTATATTTTCTTTCATGTGTTTTCGTTACTCGAGAAATAAAACATATCGGGACTTCTTGTTCATTCTGTATTTGTCCAGCAAATTTTTGAATTGAAGCATCGGTTCTCAGAATAAATGGTTGGTGGTAAATAGGATGATACACCTTGATTTCTTTTGAGAACTCTTCGTTTAATCTTGAGAAAGCTTTTTCTTGTTATTCCTTCCAATTCAATCTAATTCCTTTTTTTAGTAATTTAATTAGCGGTATTTGTTTCTCGCTTATGTCTGGGATTAGTTTTTTAAAGTAATTCAAAGTTTTAAAATTTTTCGGTCTCGGATAATCATTTATTAAATTACTCGGTCTTCCGCTAGAGCAATTCCGCTCGTGTAAAGTTTAAACCCCAAATACACTACTTCCTTTTGGAAAAATTGGCATTTTTCTATGTTTAGTTTCAAACCAGCCTGATCCAATTCTTCCAGCACCAATTTAATCTGTTTCAAATGACTTTGCGGATCCGGAGAAAAAATCAATAAATCGTCTATATAGTGGACAATAAAATCTTCATGACGGTTGAGAATGGTGTGCCAAAGGAACTACCTTGAAACGATATACTATCCCATCAATTGAAAACGCTGTATAATTTCGGCATTTTTCTGCTAATGAAATCAACCAAAAACTATGTTTTAAATCAATTTTGGAAAAAATATGTGACCTAGTGATTCTTCCAAAAATAGCCTCAATATTTAATGGTGATTGATATTGGGATACTGTATGCTGGTTGACGTTTTTCGCATCTAAACATAGCCTTAAATCTCCACTGCTTTTCTTCACTATCACTATTGGATTGACATAGGGTGAATCACATCTCTCTATAATCTGATCTTCCAACATTTTCTCGATTTATCTTTTCACGTCTTGTCGATATTTATACGGGATGGGGTATGTTTTTGAACGAAAATTTCCCAAATTTTTCACCTCAAATGTATGCTCGTAATTTCTGGCCACTCTATTTTCTTTGTTTATTAAATTTTCGTAGTTTTTTAACATCAAACGCATCTCCTTTTCTTGTCCTTCTCCGCAAATTAGTTCTTTTTCGTTCTCCGTATCTTGTTTACACATATTTACCGCGTATTCGGTGTCCTCGTTTGCATACACTTCTTCTTCAAATACCGTTGTTTCTAACTTATCATCTCGCTTTTAGTTTATGCTCCCTGGATTCCATACATCCCATGCATGACTGTCTTCTTTTAACTTTCTTTCCTTTTCTTCCATTCTCTTTTCTTTTTCTTCTTCTAAACTTCTCTCTTTTGAGGAAATCCATTCTTTAATTTCTTCTATCTTTTCCTTTTCTGGGCTCGTCTCATATGAGGAATGCAATGCGTTGACTTTTTCTGGTAACATCTCTTTTGAGGAATTCCATTCTTTAAATTCTTCTATCTTTTCCTTTTATTCTTCTTCTGGACTCCTCTCTTTTGAGGAATGCCAGGCATTAACTTCTTTTATTTTTCTCGGCTTGCACCTTCTCATGTTTCTTTGTCCTTGTTTCGTTGCCAAGTTCATTTCTACTATTCTTTTTTTATCCGCTTCATCTATATTCCTTGTTTCATTGTCCTTGTCCTTATCCAATTTTTCTTCCAATTCTATCACTTCATTCTCGATTTTCATGGTTTTTTTATTAAAATCCAACACTAAATGCATTTCCGATAATTCGTCTACTCCTACTATCATATCATGTGACATATTCGGCATTATCACACATTGTAGTGAAAAAAATTTCTTTCCCAATCCTACCCTAATCCGTATACCTTCATTTATCGTTGCCAAAGTTCGTTTATTTGCGCCCACTAAATTCACCCTAGGTATTTTGTAAATTAAATTTGTCAAACCAACTTCTTCTATCAATTTTCTATTTACGGGAGAGATTTCAGAACCTGAGTCTATCAAAATTTTTATGGGTGTTTCATTTATAAACCTATTTACAAAATTTAAATTTGATCCATTTACTATGTCCTTATGTCCGGCCAGTTTGATAAATTTTTTTGGGTGACAAAAACATTCCAGTTTGTTTTTTCGTTCTTAGTGGGCGCCTTCGTGAAAATCCTCCTGTTGTCTTTCTGTATTTCTTCTGTCATCACATTGTCTCTCTTCCCCGTATCCTTCTACTTGTGAGTTATTTCCCTCTCTTCTCAGTTCCCCTGGCCTTTTTGAGTTGTATCTGTTGTTTCGATATCCTTGTTCATTTGTTCTCCTGTAGTTGATATCTTCTTTATGGTTTGTGTAAGTATTTCTGTTACGATTTTCCCTGTATCTGTCCCTGTTTCCTTGTTGATTTCTTGATTCGTAATTCTCTCTCCTGTTTTCTCTATTCTCGTATTCTTTTCTCGGGATAAATTCTCTTTTTTGCCGTTCCTGACGATAATTTTGCTCCTTATCTCTGTAGTTCTGGTTTTCTTGTAGTTTTCTAGATCTTCTGTCTCGTAAAGGCGATTCTCTTATTTGTAAAAATTGACAAAGACTATCAATGTCTTTGTAATTTTGCAAAGTGATGTGGTCTTAACGTTTCCTCAAAATGTCTGGCAATCAATTCTACTAATTGCTCTGATGAATAATTGTATTCCAAATGTTTGGCGTTGTTGTATCCTTGTAATTCATAGGTTTTTTCTGACATTCCCATCCTTTCATTGTATCTCCCGTTCTGCAGTTCTTTATTGATTTCTAGTTGCTGCATTTTGCCCCAGAAATAATTTAAAAATCTTTTTTCAAAGTTTTCCCAATTAGTAATTTCATCTTTTTTACTGTCAAACCATAGGCTCGCTTCATCCTTGAGATGGTTTCTGATATTTTCCTTACAAACTTCGAAATTTTCAACGTACTGTAGTTATTTCTTTAGATTTTTTATGAAAACAACCGGATACATTTTTCTCACATCCCCGCCAAATTGGATTTTCACGTCGCCTGTACTTTGGATAAGTATTTCTCTTCTTTCTCCGAACTTTTGTTGATTCTTGATTTCCGCAATTTGTTTTTCGTTTTTCTTAATTTTTTCGTCTATTTCTCGCTTGTCATTTTGAAACGCATTTTCAAATTTGATTTCCAAGTTCTCTAGCTCCTTTTTATGATCGTTCTTTATGTCCTTCATTTTATTTTGAATTTTTGTTTCTTGGTCTTTCATTTGATCTTTAATTCTCATTTCTTGCTGTCCCATCTCGTTCTTCATCATTGTCAAACATTCTTTTCTTTCCTTTTCATACTTTTCTATGCGTTCCTCCATTTTTTTGTTTTTCTCCTCTACGGCTTGTTTTGTTTCCTGTTGATTTTTATTTATTGTTTGTTTTGTTTCTTCCATTGTTTGTTTCATTTGTTGTTGTGATTCCTCTACTTTCTTTGAGGTTTCTTGTTGATTTCTATCCATTTTTTGTGATTGTATTTGCATCAGTTGTAATATTTTCTCTAATCCTGATAATTCCTAACTTTCTTTCTCCATAATTGTTGTTTCGAAAATGTCTTCTTGTTCTCAATGTTCTCTTTGTTCCAAATGTTCTTCTTGTTTTTTGTTTTCTTTACTTTTGCTTCTCGTTGCAATCATTTGTTTATATCCTGAAATATTATCCCCGCCAAATGCCAACCTTAAATTTCCTCGATTCCTCGAAAAATTTTTCAAAATGTTATCAAACGTCAATAAAAAAAAATTAAATAAATTGTTAGAAAATGTAAATTTAGATAAAAATTTTAAATGTCATAAAAATTGTACCAAATTATTGTTCACTTGACCAAAAAAAAAAAAACTATAACCACCTGTTGCTTTTATTTTTCAAATTGAATCTCTTTCCAAATGTAACTAGTAATACTTTTTTATCAGCCCTCACGTTCTGGCGCCAGTGGATGTGATTTGCTTATAAATTGTAAATCTACTTATATAGTCTGAAATGTAATAAATTTATCTTTATCAAACAAATCAAAAGCAAAGAATATCTCGGGGCTAAAAATAATTTTTATCTTATTTTTTAAATTAAAACGTGGCTTCAAAGTATCTTCTGCTAGTTCGATTTAAAAAGATCAACAAAAGGAAAAAGAAATAATAGACAATCAATTCTGATATTAAAACAATTGGCCTTTATTTTAAAATATATCCAATTAATTTAAAATTCCGTTGGGGATAAATCTTACACCATACACTATAAATAGAATAAAAAATAATCAATCATCCATCAAATCACACATCCCTTAATGATCAATAAAAATTAAATACACATATTTCTAAATAAAATATCTCTTAATATAAAATTTTAGAAAGAATTATTGGTTCCTTGACTTCTTGTCTCAACTATAAAAATATTGCAAATTACAAACAATTGACATAAATGTTGATAGATGATCGTGATAGAATTTATCTAAAACTCAAAACTTTGTTGTGCCCTGATCAGATCGCAATGTACTTCCCGGATCCTACCAATTTTCCTGCTCGCTATTATGCCTACTATTTAGTAATGACTCTATTTCTACTGGAACTAGTCTCTGCTTAACACAATGGCTGCTTAATTTTCCACACAAACACTAAGCACTACTTCTTATAAATTCTCAAAAAAATGATTTCACCGGAACCGGTCTCTCTCGATGTTCAACTCACAATGTCTTCTTTTCCCTCATTTTATTCCCGGCAAGCTTTTCACCCCATTCTTCTTTATCCATCTTAAACCAATCCAAACAAACCTCCCCTCTCATCAAACGCATCATCGGTTTCTTAGTCCATTAAATTTTTGGTTTTTCCAAAAATTATCTGACGTTAAAGTACTTTCCTGCACACGACCTTGAATTCTTTTTTTAACTTTTGTAAAGGAGAAAACTCATTAACCAATAATCCTTACTTATTACTTTCTAATCTATTATAACCGAAAATTTTAAATAGTTGTGTACTAAATCTACCTGGTCATGTCCAAATCGTATTGTCTTTTTATCAGAGAAAACTTTCTATATCACTTATTTACATATTCGGAAACCACCCACGTTGTTCCCGGTAAATGGTTTATGATTTTACAACTAAACTATCTCTATATACAGGGTGTTCTCGATTTTTTTTTAATGGTCTTGTGATTTTAATTTTATTTAAAATTTGGGGATCTTATTAATATATATATATATATATATATATATATATATATATATATAATATATATATATATATATATATATATATATATATATATATATATATATATATATATGTTCGGAAAGATTTCCGCGGTTAGTACAATAAAACCTAGAGCTAAGATTAATATTCTTACTAAAATTAATATTAACTAGTACTGTAGTGTACTAGTAGTGATCGTGCAGTGAATAGTGAACAGTGCAGTAGTGTCTGGGGGCTCGGGAGACTGAGACCTCGGAAGCCCTGAGGAAGGCATCAAAGAGGATGCCGAAAGCTTGGCAAAATGGATTACGACGCGGTTCAACCCGGAAGACTGGTGAGTTTAATATTAATTTTAGTAATAATATTAATCTTAGCTCTAGGTTTTATATATATATATATATATATATATATATATATATATATATATATATATATATATATATATATATATATATAATATAGTACCAATTAAAAATATGTAAAAAATGCTTGATGCGGGTGTCGATCCTACAAATAAAAATCATCAACAGAGTGCTCTGCTCCTCGCCAAGTCCAACCTTCATTTCACAAAACTAGCAAAACGTTGAATATGAACTGCGAAAAAAATCATTATCAGTGTCTCGATCGACCGGGTTACAAATCTTGTTTATTTTTATTCCGACACAGTCTGAATCGAGAGATACGTTTTTTGTTAAGGAGTAGCGTTATATAAGCGTCTATATCCGTGGTATGAGTATACGGTTGTTAACTCTTGGGTTGTGCCAAAGCTAGTAATATTAATACCATACAAAGATTTCACAATAAAGTGCTAAGAACTATTTTAGATGCTTCTAGGTATATACGTAACTGTGATCTTTTTCAGTTCCTGGACATAGAGACTGTTGATAAAATAAACAAAAAACAGCAGCAAATCATGATCAGAGACACCATAGTCATGTGAAAGTCGAGCAATCAATATTGATACCAGCAAATAACAAGATTTAAAAAGACAAAACCTTCGAGTATGGTTTTAGTATTTAATATGAAATCACAGCATAATGAGATGTAATGTTGAATTGTAAGGTGTTATTAAACAATATTTATTAATAATAATATGAGGAAATCATACGATGGGCTCTTAATTTATGAGATTATATAAATTAAGCTGAAGATGAATTGCGTGCAATAGTTAAAAATGCAGAAGGAGTTTGTAAAAAAATATTAAAAATTAAATTTTGTTTAAAAATCTTAGTGTGAGAAGCTGATATCATTTTCAAACATTAATACACATCTTATCAATACTAAAATTAGGAAAAATTAATTCCTAATTAATCCTTGTAAAGCTATTATTGACATTACTTAGAAAGGTAACTTATTACACTATTGTGAACGTTATGAAAATAAAGTTTTTATTTGAAAAGACTGGTAATACTGAATTTAACTCATTTATTTTACTCCATATTATCATTTTTTAACTTACTTTCCTTACGGCTATTGTTCCATTGGAACACCACAGGACACCGCCTGAAAATTCTGAAGTAATGTTGTGTCTTCCTAAAACTTGTTTAAATTCAGATAATTTTAAATCATTTATAAAAACTGGATCATGACAGTCTCCTTCTAGTACAGGTTCCAGCGTCAAAATTCTTGTGTCCACATCTTCAACTAAAATATTAAATAGAGATAAAAAATATAACTTGGATTATATAAGAAATAGTTTACCTTCCATTGGTTCATCATCAACATAAACACGCTTAGCGTCTGCTTGACTCTCTTTAAGAACTACGTTCGCTGTAATCCAAGCTACCTCTGCTTCTTTGGCTTTTTGGAAGCTTAACTGTGAGACTAGTGCATCTGTTAACCTAACCTAAAATTTTTTTAATGATATTACAGTCTATTAACCCATTTTGTGGCAATAAAAATATATTAAACATCGACAAAACAAATATTTGTTTACAGTATTGTGTAGTTAGTTAAAACAAAAACACCCAAATCGGCAAAAAATTCCCCTAAATTGATCTATTAAATATCGAGATATATATTGAGATTTGGGAGGTATAAACTTCCACTGAATACCATCTTGTGATAAACCATTTGCTGCGATGCTATTCGCGCGAGAAGAAAGAAATGTGTTTAATTCGTTGTTAGCTCCTACAAGTGTAGTTGTCAGAATGTATTTAATTGCATTTACCACGTCTCGAAGTAAAACGACGTAGACATGCTAGGAAGCACTCAGTTGTGAGATCGCTGACTACCAGAATATATCTGCACCTATCAGTAAGTCAATAGGAGCAGGTTTGTTAAACTCAGAATCAGCCAAAGTAATACTTTCTGGAATGTTTAGTTTGTCAGTACTAATTGGCAAGGATGGCAAGTTATCAGTAATGCGAGTTAAGACAACGCAAGTTATACGTCTTTGAAAATTGTTGATGTTGGATTTGAACAGTAAAGAAATGGAGTATGTAACCTTAGTTTGCAGTTGATTTATTCCGGATATGGAACTATCAATTTGAATTTTAGGCAATTGTAGAATATTTGTAAGTTTGTCAGAAATGAAGTTTATTTGGCTTCCACTATCCAGAAGCACTCTACACTGATGTGGATTGTTGAAGTTGTCAAACACTGTAATACAAGCAGTTGAAAGGAGTGTTAGAGGTGGTGTGAAAATACTAGATGTCAAGCTGACAATTTTATTTGAAGTGCTGGGGATAGATCCAATATCGGTTTTTGAAGTGCTCTGAGTAGCTTGAATCTGCTCCCTTTCATTATTTTGAAAGTGAAGCAAAGTGTGATGTATTTTCCCACATTTTCTGCAACCAGAAGGCTTCCAGTTTCGTGTTATATGATTAGAGCCTAGACAGTTGATACATAACCTTAAACGTTTCGCAGTATTTAATTTTTCAACCGCTGTTAGTTTCAAAAATGTGTCACAAGTGTACAAACTGTGACTATCATTGCACAAAATGAAAGTAGTTGCAGTGGTAGAAACAAATGATCTTGTGGGCCTATGTGATTGTTTCAATGCAGTGTGTTTCGTGTGATCTTCGTCCTGATGCTGGGTTAATGATGATAAGATACGACAACGTTCTTCCAAAAAGGTGAGTAAATTTTGCAAGGTTGGAATGGTCTTTGCATCAGTACGCGATTGCCAAGCTCGTTTTGTTATGTTATCAAATTTATTAGTAACAAAGTATATAATTAAATCATCCCAATGTTCAGTAGGCCGTTGTAGCACTTTTAATGTGTTCAAGTTCTTCTCGATTCCGTCGCGAATTGATGTTAAACCGTGATAAGATTCTTTTGTTAAAGTAGTTAGATCAAAAAGAGCCTTATTGCGATTTTTAATAAGAATCTGTTTGCCCTCAAAACGATCTTTAAGTAGTTTCCAAGCAATGTCATAATTTGCGTCACACAATTGTAATTATTTGACTTTGTCTGCTGCTTTTCCTTGTAGGGAAAGCCGCAGATAGTGAAATTTTTGTACTTTAGACAGAGATGAATTTTCATGTACAATGGATGTAAAACTATCTCTAAAGAAAAGCCATTGGTCAAAAGAACCACCAAATGTTGTTAAGTTTAACTGTGGTAAACGAATGTTTGAAAAGTTACTTTCTGCCGAGCTAATAGTTTTGTTCTCGGAGATAGTCCCTGACTGGTTTCTGACTGATTCGCATGCGCAGTGCTGTTTTCAAGCGTTCGCGGTGTTAAAAATCCGAGTCTCTGACAGCGAGTACGATGTTCGCGGAGTATTTCTAACTGGTTCATGATCAGTCCATTTGGTACATGAGCCAGAGTGTGGATTTTTAGTTGGCGCAAGCGCAAACGCTATAGAAACTGAAATTGTCCGATTTTTGTTTGCATAGTTTTGTTTGCATACACAAGTAATATATATTTTTAGATTGTCTTTGCTCTTCGATAGCTTGTAGTGGACTGTATTTTTGTTCGGTGCGTAGCTTAGTAGTTGGACTAAAAGATCTATGTTTTTTTATTGACTAGTTTTAGCAATTCACTTAATAATTCATCTGAACCAGCAGCTTTATTATTTTTCATGGATATTATATTCAACATCGCATTAGAGAAAATATTTATCAATCATTATCAATTACATCACATCAATATATTATTTATCATCAATGGGCGTTGTTAAATACTAACTCAAGGCTGGATTGGAACATTTTGGTAAAAAATTAGTTAATATATTGTTTTAATTACTGATATGTATAAGTATATTCAGTTTTATTTAAGTGCTTCTAAGTGAGAGCCCCCACCAAACTGGCGTGGCTAGTAGCAAGTAGCACGCTTCTAGCATGTTACTTAAAATGTAACCAATGAAAACGAATGATTCAGCGCACACCAAAATGACAGTGACGTGAATCATTCTAATCATTCGTTTGCATTGGTTACATTTTAAGTAACATGCTAGACGCGTGCTACTTGCTACTTGCCACGCCAGTTCGGTGGGCGCTCTCACTAATATGCTTTGAAATTCAAAAGAATCAATAGCTTTTATGAAATATACGAATGGGATGACAAATGATGAGTGATACTCAATGGACTTTTACATATTTTTTTGTATGTTATGAACAGAAATACACAAAAAAAACTTACTTGGTAAATATGTGTTTCGCTTGTAGCATCAACAATTTCTCCTCGAGATGGCGTAAAAACTCTGGCTTTTATACCTTCACAATGTTTTGCTATGACAGATGTATTTTCCTCGGTACCTCTAACGACTATTACTCTTCGAGGTTTGAGCTGCGATAAAATTTTCATAAGGGATTCTCCATCAGAGCGACCCTCAAAATCGATGTAATGTACTTGACAATTAACTTGTACAGTTCTCTGAAGTACTATGCATTTTGTTGGCTGTTCATGTATTTCAGCTAAAAAAGTTGTTGATTAAAATCTATTTAAATGAATTTTAATTAAAAAAATCAATCAGTAAAAATTATCGCACAAACTGTTCTATGGTTTATGTCAAATTGTTAATGTAAAAGTTAAAAGGTTATATAATGGGTAAATTTTTTAATCAAATACTTCTAACGCTATTGTTAATTAACGTTAAAACAAATACAAGTTTGTATCTAAGAAAAATCTATAGAAGACTAAGAAAGAAAACCAGCAGACAGGACGTCAGTAATATGTATAGAAATACAAAGTTGATTAAAGTTCTTTTATGATAAGAATGAAATGTCATTCTAGTAACTTTTAATGTCCAGTCATACAGCAAATTCCCTATGCATAGATTCTGATATTATCTAGTAATATTTAGTGAATTGCTAGTTGGCAAAATATTGCAGTATTGTTAGTTCATTTCTCGCGGCTGTTTGTTATTGTGTTTGTGAATTGAAGGTTACGTCGTGTTGGCTATTTACTTTGTCGTTTCAATTTTTGCTCCAAATTAAATGTTAAATTATAAATTAAAAATTGTAAATATCTCACGAAAGTTATATATACAACAAACAACAATTAAATTTTGTATTTGTTAATGTCAGATAAATTGACAAAACAATATTTTTATTTTATTAATAATATTATCATGGTAAATTAAACATATGCGTAAGTAAGTTAAAAGTAGTGAATATTACATTTTAATTTGTATTGTATTATTATATTGAATTATGTTGCAGTGTATTGTATTTTTATATTAATAAAAAACAACCAATGAATTTTACTGCAGAGTAAGTGTAAACAAATTTTTTGGCATTCAACTCCTTTCATACATATATGAAAATGAAAATATACATTTTCATCCAAATATTGATTCAATCCTTCATTTACTATAATCCTATTACGGGTCAACTCCGCCTGTGGTGACTAATGGGTGGATTGAATAGCTCAGGAGTCACCATTGCCGGTCCTAAGCCCGGGTAAAGGAGGAAGGTTGGGCAGTGGGCTAACAACCCACTCCCGGAAAAACACACTGTTATGAAACCTAAACATTTGCCTCGGAACAAGGGGAACTTTCGGAAACGACTAAAGCTACGAAACATGGACTATGCATTTGGAAGTTGGAATGTGAGGACGCTAAATAGACCAGGAGCTCAAACTGCACTTCTACAACAACTAAAAAGATATAATCTTATGACCACTGCTCTTCAGGAGACAAGATGGCTGGGGAAAGGTGTCAGGGACACCAAAACGCACACAATTCTATATAGTGGCAAAGAACAAGGAATCAAAGAATGTGGAGTTGCATTTGTGGTAGATAATGATTTTAAGTCAAAAATCATAGACTTCCAGGCAGTGAATGAAAGGATATGCAAACTAAGAATTCGCACCCACTTCTTCAACCTTACTATGATAAACATCTACTGCCCAACAGATGAACAAGAGCAACATATAAAGGAAAGCTTCTACCAACAGCTGGAGATAGTATATGACAACGCGCCAAAAAATGACATTAAGGTTATAATGGGTGATATGAATGCCAAAATAGGCAAGGAACCGCAGTTCTATGGCACAACAGGGAAACACTCACTGCACAATGAAACAAGCGAGAATGGGGAGTTTTTGATAAATTTTGCCACCAGTAAAAACATGGTTATAAGCTCCACATGCTTCCCACATAAAGACATACACAAAATGACGTGGATCTCACCAGATGGAACCACAACCAATCAAATTGACCATGTGATGATAGACAAAAGGGCAGCCAGTAGTATCTCTGATGTGAGAACACGACGAGGAGCATGCTGTGGATCAGACCATCTTTTACTGCAAACCAAATTTAGGTGCAGAGTTAACAGAGAAAGAAACGAAAGACAACAAAGAACAAACAAACTAGACCTGGAAAAACTGAAGACTCAGGAATGTAGAGAGAAGTTCGAGCAAGAAGTCACAAATGAGCTAAGGACACAAGAACTGCACTCCATAGAGAGCAAATGGAATAATATCAAAACAGCAGTGCTGACAGCAGCAGCGTCCACCGTGGGAAACAAGAAAAAGAAGAGAAGAGGAACATGGTTTGATGACGAGTGCAGGCAAGCGATAGAAGAAAGAAACGAAGCGCACAAAATGTACATAACAAGAAGAACACGGGAAAGACGAACATTATTTGAAGTCGCAAGACGGAAAGCAGACAAGATATGCAGAAACAAAAAGAGAGCTTATGAAAATGGACAAATAGAAGAAATGGAACAAAATTTCAAAAAAATGAAATTAGAGGAGCTTACGAATACCTAAAAAAGATAAAAAGTGGATATAAACCTCAAACAAGCCTATGCAAAGATGAAAGTGGGCAAATAATCAGTGACCAACAGAAAGTCACACAAACCTGGAAGCATTATTTTCAGACCCTACTTGGAACACAAGTAGATATGGAAGATGAAATGGGTACGAATCATGTAGAAGAGAACGAAGTTGAAGTAGAAGCTCCAACCATAGAGGAAGTTCTCGAAGCTATTAAGGCCCAGAAAAACAATAAAGCCCCGGGAGTTGACGAGATTCCAGCAGAACTGTATAAGGTAGGTGGCAACCACCTATCAAGTCATATCCACGCGCTTATCAAAGAAATATGGCAAGAAGAGAAAATACCCGACGAATGGAAGAAAAGTATAGTATGCCCAATCTATAAAAAAGGAGACAAACTCCAATGCAAAAACTACCGTGGAATTTCTCTACTATGTACAGCGTATAAAGTCCTCACGTATATTATAAACCAGCGACTCCAACCACTAGCAGAAAATATTATTGGAGAATATCAGACGGGCTTCAGACGGGGAAGATCGACAATGGATCAAATATTTACAGTCAAGCAGGTCTTGAGCAAATCGTGGGAACACGACATTGATGTTCACAACGTGTTTGTAGACTTCAAACAGGCATACGATTCAGTTAAAAGGGACAGACTATACTATATATTGGCAGAATTAGCAATACCACATAAGCTAATTAGACTCATTAAAGCCACAATGGATGAAACTCAGGCATGTGTACGAATACAAAACAACCGGACAGACTTTTTCAAAATCTCGCAGGGACTAAAGCAGGGAGATGGGCTGGCACCAACATTGTTTAACCTGGCACTGGAGTATGCGGTCAGGCAAATGCAAACTGGACGAGAAAACCTACTGACCAATAAAACGGTTCAACTGGCTGCCTACGCCGATGATATTATTATTATGAGTAGAACATCAACAGGAGCACAGGAAGCATACGCAGAGTTAAAAACACAAACGAAAAGGCTAGGTCTGGAAATTAACACAGAAAAAACAAAAATAATGGTACAGGCGAGAAGAAATATAATCCCACAAAACATTATACATGAAGATGACATTGAAACGGTTGGAAAGTTTACATACCTGGGAGTAGAAATATATGCCGATGGAGCAGAGGATGGAGAAATACGAAAAAGGATAACGCAGGCAAACAAAGCTTATTTTGCCCTCTCCCATATATTTCGGTCTAAAAGTGTCCACCGAAATACAAAGATGAGAATATATAAAACTTTAATTCGGCCAATAGCATGTTATGGCAGCGAAGCATGGGTCCTGAAAGAAACATCCAAAAACAAACTCGACACATTCGAAAGAAAAGTACTGAGGAGAATACTAGGACCTGTGAGGGAAAACGGAATCTTCAGAATTCGATATAACAACGAGCTCTATCAACTGTATAAGGAAACACCCCTGTCAAACTTCATTAGAATCCAAAGATTGCAATGGGCCGGACATGTGATACGAATGGGAGAGGATAGGCTACCAAAACGAGCACTGAACGCCAGAATGCAGGGAAAGAGACCAGTTGGAAAGCCAAGAAAGCGCTGGGAAGACACAGTAAGCAGCGACGCACAAGCACTTTTAGGAGTCCGTGTATGGAGAAGAGCAGCCACAGACAGACAAGGGTGGAGGCAAAAAATAAAGGAGGCCAAGGCTCATTTTGGGCTGTAGTGCCGTAGAAGAAGAAGTATTACGGGTCAAATGTTGTTTATATACAGCAAACAATGTACCATATATATCTATATACCTAATTCTGTTTCTCTTTCTGCTCTTTCTTACAGTATTGTGCGAATTAATGTGAACAAACAGAATTAATTTTTAAATATGATTTATTTAAGCCAAAGGTAAATATAGGTACACTTACATGAGATTTTTTCATTAATTAGTATTTAATATGTCCTCCTTTTAATTTTATTACTTCCTGAAGTCTTCTAGGCATGGAATCCACAAGTTTTTTGCAATTGTTGAAGAAGTATTTCATTCATCTTGTTAAAAAATTGCAGTCTCTTTGGCCTGTACTTTGTCAAGCTCTATAGCTAAGCGTTGCCCTAGCATGGTTTTGTACTTTTCACTGTTCATCATACCTTCAATAGGAGTCAGTTCCTGAGTATGAAAAACAGCCCAGAACATTTTTTTGGTGGGATGTTTAACTGTTTGGTTAATATGGCTAGCTGAAAGTGACTCATTGGCTGCCTTTCGTACGAATTTTGATCACTGGTCCTGCACTAGGAAGTAAGTCTCATCAAAAAATAACACTTTTTTCCAATCTTCTGCACTCCAATTAGCGTATTTTTTTGCCGAATTTAGTCTTTTTTTCATCATAGGCGCTGTCAGAAGTTGTTTCTTCTGCGGTCTCACGGCTCTTCTCCCTCCTTCTAAGAGACGTCTGCATATCTTTGAGTTGTGAATTTTTATTCCAGCCTTTTCTAAATCTTGCTGGAGGTCACAACTTGTTTTTCTGGGATGAAGTTTGCTATCACGTAAAAGAAAGGTTTTATCTCAAGGAGTAGTCTTTCGTTTTCTTCCACATTTTCCTTTCCGCTGCACTTCAACTAACCCTGTTTCCTTTTTTTGTTTAATTATTTTGTTTACTGCACCCAAACTTACACAACACTCCTTTGCAATGTCCCCCTGAGTCATTGGTGTATGCTCACTAAGTGTTATGATCCTTTCTCTTTTCCTAGGAGTGATATCTATATTAAAAAGTTAAACCTGATTGCACAATTAAATCAATGAGAATAACACCAACTTGCACATAACTTGAGATACAACAAAATATAATAATGATATAAAATTATATAACAATATGCTAATAAGGTTTTGAGGTTATGTTTTTTTTTTGATAAAACACTTGACAGAATAGGCACAGCAGGTGTGCCAACTTATGAAAACTGAATTTCGATATCTGTTCACATTAATTCGCACAATACTGCACCTATAGCATTACATATGTAATGATTGTGCAGATGACTCCCATATAGATTTGTAACGGCGAACGCGTGTATAGAAGTATAACTTCTACAGGCAGTCCCACTGGACTGGACACCCGTTTTTTTTTTAATAGTGGTATAAAATGTTGTAATTTACATTTTTAAACAATCGTATGTCATATTGAGTAAAAAGTGAGGCGTTATGGAAGTTTTTATTTTAAGAGTAGCAGTAAATAGAATTGTTACAAAAGCCAATAGTGGCGAACTATTAAGAAGACCAACAAAAAAAAAAAAAAAAAAAAAAAAAAAACGTGCAAAGCCAGTTGTTGATAGAGACATTTTCAACAAAATGAACATTCGAAATTTTAAATACAATATGTACAAAAAAGCTTGCTGTCAGGTATCACATTTAATTTTGATGACAAAGAATGAAAGCAATTATTACTTTAGCCAAAAAAATCTGTCTTTACTTTGAAAGATTAATATATTGAATTGTTACCTTAATGTTTTTTTTTATACAAACACTTTGAAACTTTACATCTCTGGGGAAGCTACTCGGACAAAACTTTCAAAACTGGAAGGCAGCAACCATCAGGATTTAGTTCTACACTCCAGGACAAAACGATTGGAACAGGAACTTAGTGGAAGAAATAAGCCGACTACGGGGACATCCTATATCATACTTTAAATATTTTCCATATTCTGGTATCTGCACAAATCCTTTAAATATTTAGTGGCTACCCTTTTCTAAATCTGTCATATTACAGAGAGTAATTGTTCCACTATTTAACAAAATTTGTCGACTTTTGCAAACTACATAACTAATACGTTTGTCCTGTTTGAAATCTCTCAGTCGACCCTATTGTCACATGTCTGCCCCGCTTGGAACTTAAATCTCGACTCTTTATCACATGTCTGCCCCGCTTGGAATCTAAATCTCGACTCTTTATCACATGTCTGCCCCGCTTGGAATCTAAATCTCGACTCCTTTCAAATCTTTTACTCCATTCTCACATGTCTGCCCCGCTTGGAACTTAAATGTCAGACTTCTGCTTCGTTACATTTTACAAGAAACTCGCCAAAAATTTCCCTTCCGTCTTGCAGCTAACCTGTCCCCACAAACTCAAGAACCAAAACAATATCCCCTCGCTCGTATCGACAAAAAAAACTTTTAAATATTCCTTTATTGCGTTTTTAGACGCCAGTATTGGTATCCTAAATAAACAAATATTCTTTTTGACTCTCATTCTAATAACGAAAAACAACTTTTTGTCAACTGGAATATTAGGGGGAATTCATGTAGCGTAATACCTCTTTGGCGACAAAAAACTTGTTATTTTACCTAACATTGCAACACAGAGATAAAAACATATTTCCAGCGTTAATACGCATTTAAAAATCTCGTCAAAAAAAACTTGAAATATTTACAACGTACCTACATTTAACTTTATTGATCGATTTCTTGGTAGAAACAACAGGGACGTACCATAGAAATATTTTATATGCACAATAAATAAAAAAAAACGCTACAGGTTTTATCCAAAACAAAGAATACTGACTACCATGGAGAAATGAATCGTTATAATTTTTGCAAGAGTTTGAACATCAGCTGTTGAATAATTTAGACGAACCATCAATTATTATAATGGATAATGCTTCGTATTATAACACAATAATTGATAAAGCTTCGAAATCTGTCGTAAAAAAAACTAAAATAAAAAAATGGTTGGAAAATAACAATATTGCACACGAACATGTTAACATAATATGTTAAATAAATCCTCAATTGATTGAACTGGTCCAGAGGTATGTTTTAATAAAATTTGTGCAACTGGATATGCTTTTAATATTTCTTTGTTTATAGGAACAAATCAGAACCAGAACAATATATGAGATAGATAGAATGGCTGAACAGTATGGACATACGAGTTTTTCGACTTCCTTCGTACCACTGTATTTTTAATGCAATTGAACATTATGGGGAATAAATAAACGGTATTACTTTACTCTGATCATGTTGATACAAATGGAAGCATAGTCTTTAGCAGTATAGAAGGAGTCCCTGGCCCAAAACAAGGAAGAATTGCGCTGGTGGGATAGATAACTTGTTTTTGTCGTGCAGACATTAGCCCTCCAGTTATTGGTTTAGCAGGAGATGATGATGATGACGATTTCTGCATTGATAACGGTGACAAAGTCTTTTAATTGTATTGAGAACACAATTATCTAAGTATTGCAATATTATTATAATAAAAGTATATTTCTGTAATACATATTATTTATTTAAAAGATATTTGTATTCGACTCAGATAATCAGATGAGTTAGAAAATGTAAATAATTTTGTATATTGGTATAGAACAACTACTTAACAGAATTCTTACATTTTTAAAGATTGTTGGATAATGAAACTTCTATATTGATTAAACAAGTATACTACAAGATGAAAGTGACGATATACTCATTAATTTTCTGAAGTCGATCGATTTATACAGATTCATAAAAGTGTAAAATGTGTAGGCTCTTATGAAGCTACATCAATTTGTACAGATTATTGTATAATGTATTATATTGTATTGTTAAGAAAGTTCCGTAAGATTAATCCCACATTGAAAAAGTCCCTTAACGAAAAAGAAGAAGTAGTTCGAGAACATTCAAGATGACATTATATGTTCAACATCATAGTGAAGTTTGGAATATATATATATATATATATATATATATATATATATATATATATATATATATAAAATTAATGTTTCTTGGGTTTAGGTTCAATAAAGATATGTTACATGTGGAACTAGATTTTATTTTCCATTGCAATCAATCAACGTTTCGGCAGGAAACCCTTACCTTAATTACCTACCCTAATTATTTTTATATGGGCGTATCGTTGATGTTTTTCGAAAAAGGTAAGGTGGAGATATGTTATGACTTTAAGAGCTTTTTATGATGTTATATTATTATTGTTTAAATCAGATTGAAATATATTTTATTTAGGTTTTGTGTATCTTTTTTGTCATTTATTGCGTTGGTGTTTCTTTTTATTTCTATTGATTCGTATATCTCCCTCTTCTTTTTGTTTTTTTCGTTTTTTAAAATTCTGATGTTTTCAAAATCAAATTTATGCTTCTTCCCGCTTTCATGTTTTGTGAGCGCAGTGACGTTGTTCTTGTCGTATTTGTGAGAACGAATTCTGGATTGAAGCAGTTGACTGGTTTGACCGATATAGACACCTTCACAATTAGTACATGGTATCTCGTAAACAACATGTGAATTTTTAAGTTTTGGAGTTTGTGTTTTTAGTTTTGTGAAATATTTATTTAAGAGATTGTTGCCTTTGTGGGCCACTGTTATATTATGTTTGGCTAAAATATTTGTTAGTTGTTCGGATAAACCTTTTATATATGGAAGAGTTGTATAAGTGGTTTTGATACTGTTGAATTTGTTGTTAGTTGTATTGTTATAAAATTTATTGAGTCTTGATTTGAAAATAGTTTCGATTAGATGTTCGGGATATGCATTCTTTAGGAGGGCATTTTTTGCTTTTTTCATTGCAGTTGGTCTGTATTCTGGATCTGTTAGTTTTATAGATTTATCAGCGAGACTTAATTACTTAATAATTACAGACTTCTTATGGGAAAATGGATGATGGGAATTGTAGTTAAGATATCGTGAAGACCATGTTTCTTTTGTAAACCACATAGTTTTAACTGTATTGTTAATGTGATGTAAGGTGATATCCAGAAAGTTTATTTTATTATTTTGTTCAATTTCTATAGTGAACTTTAATTTTGGATGGTAACTGTTGAAAATATCTAAAATTTCGGTTGTTTTATTTGTTGGAATAGCACAGACACAGTCATAGCACAGACACAGTCATCGATATAGCGGTAGAAGAATGGTACATTAAAATCTAAATGACTCATGACACTAGAGATATTTGCACCCATTGTGCATCCCTCCATTTGTTGGTATATTTCGTCTTTATATAAAAAGTATGTTGAGTTTAACGTTAACTCTACAGATGATTGGAATTCTTGCAATGGGATGTTAGTGTATTCTTTTATGTCATTCCACTTCTTTTTAATGATGTCATTAGAATCTTTAGAATAAGATTAGAATAAGATCATTGGAATCTTTAATATAATAAGGATTTTTATTTATGACATTAGAGATAATGTTTTTCAAGAACTTTGAAAGATTTTCGAAGGGTGATTGAATGCAGGAAACGATAGGACGTAGAGGTATGTTCTCCTTGTGTGTTTTAGAAGAATCTGTCATCAGTCATTTAGATTTTAATGTACCATTCTTCTACCGCTATATCGATGACTGTGTCTGTGTTATTCCAACAAATAAAACAACCGAAATTTTAGATATTTTCAACAGTTACCATCCAAAATTAAAGTTCACTATAGAAATTGAACAAAATAATAAAATAAACTTTCTGGATATCACCTTACATCGCATTAACAATACAGTTAAAACTATGTGGTTTACAAAAGAAACATGGTCTTCACGATATCGTAACTACAATTCCCATCATCCATTTTCCCATAAGAAGTCTGTAATTATAAGTCTCGCTGATAAATCTATAAAACTAACAGATCCAGAATACAGACCAACTGCAATAAAAAATGCAAAAAATGCCCTCTTAAAGAATGCATATCCCGAACATCTAATCGAAACTATTTTCAAATCAAGACTCAATAAATTTTATAACAATACAACTAACAACAAACCCAACAGTATCAAAACCACTTATACAACTCTTCCATATATAAAAGGTTTATCCGAACAACTAACAAATATTTTAGCCAAACATAATATAACAGTGGCCCACAAAGGCAACAATCTATTAAATAAATATTTCACAAAACTAAAAACACAAACTCCAAAACCTAAAAAATCACCTGTTGTTTACGAGATACCATCTAATTGATACCATTTAATTGCGAAGGTGTCTATATCGGTCAAACCAGTCAACTGCTTCAATCCAGAATTCGTTCTCACAAATACGACAAGAACAACGTCACTGCGCTCACAAAACATGAAAGCGGGAAGAAGCATAAATTTGATTTTGAAAACATCAGAATTTTAAAAACAGAAAAAAAAACAAAAAGAAGAGGGAGATATACGAATCAATAGAAATAAAAAGAAACACCAACGCAATAAATGACAAAAAAGATACACAAAACCTAAATAAAATATATTTCAATCTGATTTAAACAATAATAATATAACATCATAAAAAGCTCTTAAAGTCATAACATATCTCCACCTTACCTTTTTCGAAAACATCAACGATACGCCCATATAAAAATAATTATATACTAATGACAGTAAACAATGAGATATCAGATATCAACTTTTATATGTCAGTTCGTTAATCTCTGTGTCACGTTTTACGTTTTGGTAAGTCATATATATATATATATATATATATATATATATATATATATATATATATATATATATACATATTTTACAATATCTGTTTGTCCTTATATATATATACACATTTTACAATCTTGACAAAGGTAAGGGTTTCCTGCCGAAACGTTGATTGATTGCAATGGAAAATAAAATCTAGTTCCACATGTAACATATCTTTATTGAACCTAAACCCAAGAAACATTAATTTTATATTAAATATAATACGGTTCAAGAAACTCAAAACTACAATATATATATATATATATATATATATATATATATATATATATATATATATATATATTAATGCTCTAAAACTAATTTTTTGAAATAAACCTCCTGAAAATTAACGGGAAGGCGTCGAACTGCCGAAATTCTGTAAAAGTTGTAAATATTTGGGCCCGTTTAGGTTTCCATCGATAAAAAATGGACCGACAATATGGTCGCCTAATATCCCAGTCCAAACATTTAACTTTTGCGGATGCTGCGTCCGCACTACAACACTGAGGTGTCTAAAAACAGTGATACCCATTCCTTTTGAGAACTCGCTGGACAGTTCGAGCATTCACGTTAACTTCCCAATATTCCTGTTTCGACGCTCCTCATCGACAGGTCTAACACGTGGTTCATTACCATCATGACACTTTTGACAACTGTTTACACATCCCGAAGTTTGAAAATGTTTAATGGTATTTTTAACTGTTGTAACACTTGGTGGGGGTCTATTTTCGAAGGCAACAATAAATAAATAAATTACTTCGCGTATCGAATGACCCTGAAAGTACCATGTTACCAGTTGCACTTTTTCTTGGACGGTATACAACGTAATAGGCATTTTATTAATTATTTGTTTATTCTTTCAGAACTTCGTTTGAAATTTTTAATATTAATGTGACAATTGCGACAATTCGTACCTACTGAGAAATGAATATAGAGATGGAAACGTGTAACATGTCATAGCGATTGCCATTGTGTTGTATGGTCAATAAAACAATGTCGTCATATATATATATATATATATATATATATATATATATATATATATATATATATATATATAGATGTTTTAGACAGTTTGCTACAGTAGTATTTTGAGTTTTTACGTGGAAGCCACAGAAACAAAACAAGAAGAAGAGTTTTGAGGTTTATAATTGTCATTGAGTTATTGTAAACAAGTTGGTATTCAATAAAGTTATTTTCGAGAAGTGTCACATTGGCGACAGCGGTGAGATTGAAGCAATAAAAAACAATTGTGAATGGTTAATATGAGATCTACCAAATTTAATAAAGAAATGGATCCGCGCGGGTCCCGTACATGGTTTTTAAAGATGAAGAGAGAGAGAGATAGAAAAAAGAAGGAAGAGAGGCGTAGATAATAGGAAGGAGAGAGGCTTAAAAAGTAGAGATAGAAATCATGAATGGTTTATCCCAAATTCATGAAAATTTTAAGTTAGAGGTAAGTCAAATCACTAGTAGAATAGACAAATTAGAAGACCGACAAAACGGTATAGAAAATAAAAGGATACAACAAGAAAACGAATTAGAAAATAAAATATTAAAACAAAACTAATTAGAAAATAAAATAGTACAACATCAAAACTATTTTAAATCTAATTAAGAAACACAAATAGTTGAGTTACAAATTAATACCCAAGCTCTTTTACCCAATATTGTTTCAGTAACTAATGACGAATCTGAACAAACCGCTTACGTAGTTAAACCTGGTACAGTTAGAACTAGCAAAATTTTAAAACTACCCACATTCGGTGGCCAAACAGCATGAAAAACTTATCCTGCTGATGAAAAAAGGGAACTTCTTTGGTAGTGTCACTTAGTTATAGCCAAGTTATAGTTCTGTCTTTAAGCTTACGAAACAAGATATGACCAGCAGCATCTAAAGCAGGTTTTTCAAAGTCAGCTGAAAGTTCGATATCGACAGCACAACGAAAGCTTGCAAGAATTTGAAGCCGATATTAAAAGATTATTGCATTTTGCGTACCCTCAAGCACCTAAAGATTTTCTGGAACCAATTGATATGCAAGCAAAAAGCATTTCCAGATCTAGCCCAAAATTAAAAGAAATAAGATTTCGAGAAAATGAAGAAGTCACAACTGCAAACAACCATCGACCAATTTTATCCCAGATATTGAGCATACTACAGAATCTTAAACAAAAATCTCAAAATCAAAACAGAAGATGTTTTGATTGCGGAAGAATGAGTCTTATGCAAAATCATTGGAGAAGCCGATCTCAGACAAGAACAGACGAACCAAATAATGAGGTCAGAAGGTCGCCCAGATCGACGTTTAGAAGCCCGTAACATAGTCCTACTAGGAATACTAGTAGATATATGTCTATAAGAAATTGATTTCCTACAAGTGACCTTCTTTTTCTTCTTTGGGTGCCGTGTCCGTATTCAGACGTTGGCCGTCATCATGTTTACAATTTCCTGAAACCTTTCTCTGTCGGCTGCTGCGCGAAATAATTTTTCTGCTGTGAAACCCCACCATTGTCTAATATTACGCAGCCATGAAAGTTTCTTTCGACCAATCCATCTCTTTCCTTCCACTTTTCCTTGTATTATAAGGAAATACTACTACAAGTGTAGTACTACATTTCCTTGTACTACAAGTAACCACAGAAGCGAAACTTTGAAATCTGAAGTTGTACATTTAAAGGAGCAAAAAAGTTAAGAGAACAGGTGTCAGTTTTGCAGAATGAACAATTACAAGAATTCCAAAATGCTTTGAATGAATTACAGGTTTAAAGTCAGTGTCAGCTTAAAGAAAGAGAGAATGTAACCAAAGAAGTAAGTCTCTGGAGGAGTACAGTTTAGAAGGAAGAAGATAACGATCAGACTTCCTTCGAAAACCTTAAAAAGAGTCAAAAGAAAGATAATAACTTAAAAGTCATATGAGAATGGCTTAAAAATAGAGTGAGACCTACTTGGCAGGAAATAACCAAATACAGTCTAACCGTAAAGACGTATTGGGCTCAATCTGGGAATCACTGTATCTTTTCAATGGTCTACTATATCGGAAGTGGAAAAGTCCCGATGGAGTACGTACAAGTGGTACTGCCAAAATCACACATTAAAAGTGCGTTGCAAGAACTTCGTAGCAGCCTTTCGGGAGGACATTTTGGAGTAAAAAGAGCACTGGCCAGAGTTCGAGACAGATTTTACTGGATCAATTGTCGCCGAGATGTAGGTGATTGTTGTAAGAAATGCGATTTATGTAACGGTAGAAAAGACCCTAGAACAAAAAGTCGTGGTATAATGGCACAATATCTTTCGGGAGAGCCTTTTGAACGACTTTCAGTGTTCGCAACTGGATTATTTTTCAAAATGGCCCTAAATTGCACCCCTTCCTAATCAAAAAGCGACTACAGTAGCAGAAGCATTCGTAACACACGTCGTTGTATCAAGACATGGAGTTCCTTTAGAGTTACACTCTGATAATGAAAATCTTGGGTATTAAGAAAACTCGCACTACGCCTCTCGATCCTCAATCAGACGGAATTGTCGAAAGAAATAATAGAACTCTCAGTAACTTTCAATATTTGTCGCTGATAATCAAAAAGATTGGGATACTTTAATTCCTCTATTCCTATTAGCCTATAGAAGTTCCAAACATGGATCAATCGGTTATTCTCCCTTAATGGTGATTACCAGAAGAGAAATGAAGCTTAAGATTTTATTTTCGGAAGATTGTCTCCGTGCGAAGAAGAACGTTCATCCTTGTCGTACATCGAAAATTTAAGGCCGATCCTCGCGATTCTGGGCATAGGTAAATTCCAATGTAAAAGTTTATATCAAATAACGCAAAAACTATGGCAGATATTGAGATGATTCTTTTTTTATATGGAAGGTCTAAAAAAGTTCTAGTGCACTATTTGGTTGTAATTTAATAAATTGTTTAAACAATATTTTTTTTTCAAATATTTTTGGTTAAAATAAACGTAAAATTTTTTTTTTTGAAATAGGGCACTACAGAATTTGACCCACTTTCCGAATCTGTTTTTATTTTTAAACATAAAGTGTAACACAAAGCAGCTATTTGATATAAACTTTTAAAAAATTTAAATTTCCGCTAAATGCAATTGTCTCTCCGTCAGCACAGGGTGTCCTTGTCGGTAGCTTCTGGTATCTCGCCAGGTAGGTAAAACCCTCGGAGGAGGATAAATAAAGTTGAATAACATTATTAGGGCTTATTTCGACTTTTGACAAACCAGTGTGTTTATTGTATTTAAAATAGCAAATTTTATATAAATAAGCAGTAAGTACCTATAATTTTATTAAATTTTTATATGTATAGAAATATTTTCTGTTGATTTTCCATTTTCCTTCTAAATATTTATACTGTTTTTATAATAATACAATTATTTCAGTATTTGCTTATATAATAATAATTTATTATATAGAAACAGCGTAGAGTTTTGGTCAATCATCCAGTACATTTTTTTTTGTATTTCAATCAGAATTATTATTTTCTTTTCTTCTTTACATGAGCTCAAAGTAATAAGCAAATATTTTGCAGTATTTGAATATGAAATTTAATTATTTATATTTATTGCTCAGGAACCTACCAATCGTAAAATCAAATACTGCTCAAAGAAACAATGTACAGTCTCGGAACTGGATTGATACTATGAAGACGACTACGGCAAGAAATAAGGACAAGCGAAAAACATCCAAAACCCAGATGAGAATTACTTGGAATATCAGATCACTCAACTCAAGGGACCAAGAAATAACCCAAGTGTTGAAAGAGAAAGAAATAGACATGTGTGCTCTACAGCAAACAAAAAATAAAGAAAAAGGTCCATCAAAATTAGGTGAATACATACTAATCTACAGTGGAGTAGCAAAAGAAAACAGGGCCAAAGAAGGTGTAGCCTTACTAATACACCAAAGGTATCAAAATTACATCAAACAGTGTCAATACATATCAGAAAGAATAGTAACATCAAAGATAAGAATGGAGAAGGAAAACCTGAACATTATCGGAGTATACGGCCCAGAAAATAATAAGCCTCAAACAACAAGGGAAGTGTTTTACGACCAATTACAACAAGTAGTAGATCAAGTCAAAGAAAAGATGATAATTCACAGCTAATTTGATTATAATAATTAAGGAACCTCATTTTTTGCCATGTTAAGGAATGGGATTTGTATTTTTTGTTAAAAAATTTGCACAAACATTGTACCTTTACAGGACCCTCTACGAATTTTCAAAAATGTAGTTCAAATGGTGACTAGGAAGAACCTACAAATCCATACCGAACAAGCAATTTCAAACTAATAAAATTTTCTATATCTCCGGATCTACTCAATGGATTTTGATCATTCTTTTTTTAATTTGTATGTAATTTCTACGTACATTAGGAATTAGTAATTTGTTTATATATTAATTAATTAATAAATAGTCTAGTTTGTTTAAACAATTCGTGCAAAACAATTTTCTTCCAAAAATCTATTTTTTTTAATACTAGTATCAATAATCATAGAAACAGTCGCGTTTTTTGCATCAAATTGTCAATAATTAAAAAACAGCTTCAGATTCAAGGCAAGAAACAAGTAGGTTTTTTTCCTAGAGGTCTACAATAACTAAAAAAGTTGTCAGTGACCTGGATTATTGAGTGTCACGAACATGGTCTATTTTTTGCTTATTTCCCTTGAGTATATATTTGATTAACATCTGTGTAATTTCTTTGTCGCTTCCTTGCTGGTTTTGCACATTGCTATGATAGCAATATCTTCGGTAAATGTTGCAATTGTATATTTTCTAGGACAATAATACAACACGTATACAAAAGGTAAAGACACTTCTTTGTGGCAGCCCTGCTGTAATATCTGTCAATTCCATGTATGTTTCTTCCTGTTTATTACTGAAATATCTTTCCAAGATGCAGGAGTCAATTATTTGAGAGTATCGTTTTGGTAAATGTAGTCTTAGTTTATAGTTATGGCGTCTTTGCCATACTTTATCATATACCTGAGTCACATCCTAAATTATTGATATAAGGTTGAATGCTCGAATAAATGAACTTTAAAAATTGAAGGCAAATTTCGAGCACAAATTTGATAATCAAATCTTGCCCAAGTACTTTCGCTTTCTACAGCATCATCAGGGGCATCTGCGCTTGCTGGATAGCCCAAATTTGACGAAGTAAGTCTAAAATGTTAATCACAAAAAACCTTTATCATCCATTAACTTCGAGGTTTTTATCGAAGTTTATTAATTTTCTTCATTTAAAAAAACTTTTCTTGGCTTATTTCAGATGCCCCTGATGATGCTGTAGAAAGCGAAAGTACTTTTGCAAGATTTGATTATTAAATTTGTGCTCGATATTTGCCTTAATTTTTCAACGTACATCCTAAAATGTCCATCATATTATCCTTCATGATCCATATTTCACATCCATATAAATAGTTATACAGTATATTTCATCATCATCAATGGCGCTACAACTCTTCGTAAGTCTTTGCCGCGGTTACTATTGCCTTCCATGTTTGTCGATCGTGTGCCAGTAATTCCCATTGTCGCACTCCCATTTTCTCTAGATCTAGGAGTATATTTACATATAACAAATTAAATCCTTAGTTGTAAATTTTTGAAATAAGTACGTAGTATACATCTGATCCCAAAAAATATTTTATTCGAAAAGATTGATAAATATATGGACCTGTGGGAAAATATGCTACAAAAATTTCAAGATTTTTATTATAATATTTATTTGAAACACCTTCTGAAGAAACATTAGACATAATTCTATATTTATATAATTTCATATTATCAATTTTAATGATCGTGATACTAATTAGATAAGATTTTTATTATAATTTTTATTTGAAAAACCTTCTGAAGAAAAATTAGACATAATTCTATATTTATATCGTTTCATTTTATCAATTTTAATGATCGTGATACTAATCAAATTTTTATGATATATAATAATAATCTTTTTTTTATAATTTTTGTTTTCCGTAAACTATCTACGTTAAACTTCAGACAGCCAATTTTTCCGTAAAAAAAATAACAAATAAATTATGTATGTACATTTGTTACATTGTAAATTTATGAATAGATTATATTACTTTGATCTGTTATTATATTTACTCAAAACACCACTAAACACCACAAAACCTGTCACTGCAGGGGTTGTCTCGGTGTATAATCGGCTCGAGTAAAAGGTAAACGCATTTTTGACCTGGGCTTGAGAGGGATACGAAGTTTAGAATATTACTTCATGACAGATTTGTTTTTGTAAAGAAAGAAATTTTTGAAATAGAGATAGCAAACTGAAATTTACCGTTAGGATTATCGAGGATGAGCCTTAAAAGAAAAATTGGAAAAAGTCTACGAATTTGCTCGTACAAGTTTAAAGCTTCACTGTCATACAGCCAAAGCCAGGTTCGACATGCATGCTACTCGTAAAACTTTCGAAAGAGGTGACCCAATAAGGTTATACAATCCCACAAATAAGAAAGGATGGAGCGTGTTACGAAAGTTCCATAAGATTTATCCCACATAGAAAAAGTTCTTTGACGAAAAAGAAGAAGTAGTTCGAGAACATTTAAGATGACATCGAAAATTCATGAAATGTCTATGAAAGTTTGGAACGTCAGAAAATATATCTGAACAGATGTTTTTGACGGTTTGCAACAGCAGTATTTTGAATTTTGAAATTTATAGTTGTCATTGAGTTTTTGTAAACAAGTTGATGTTCAATAAAGGTATTTTTTGAAAAGTGCAAAAGTATATTTACTTATAGTATAAACCACAACTGTAACTATAATAAAATTAAACAGAAAATAAGAAAGAAAGAACTAAAAGCAGTATTATTTTAAAAAATGATGAACTTGAAGATATACGTGAATGTGAAGACTGCAAGGTAATAAATAGTTCTTCTTCTTCTAGTTATCATTAGATATCATGTTGGCTACTATATTAGGTAAAAGTTAGTAAGACTGAAAGCCAACAACACACAGACAGAATATAGGAGACGGACAAAGAGATCAAATTTGGGACACCAAAAGGTGTGGCAGTAGGTGTGTACCTATTCCGTGAAAAAATAGACGACTAAAAAAGTTGGAATGACAGGTGGCCTAATATAACCTAGAAAAATATGGATAGTATTATTTGACCCACTGCAATTAAGAAATATTTGGAATCACCTCAGAAAATAATTTTGAGGATAAGTAATCCTGAGGATAGTCAAACGTAATCCAATTAAAAATAAACGATAACTGTATAAAGGGTGACAAGAAAATAGGTCTGACACAAAAGATCTGAAATTATGACAAAAATAGAACAAATAAAGCCAAAGATTTAATCAGACTTAATTATCAGAGACGGAAATGATACAGAACTACTTGATAAGAAATACTTTGATTATGTATTAATTGAAGAATTTGATACTAAATCAGTAGAAATAGCGGAGATACTAACACTAAATACTGACCAACATAGCAAACTAGGAAGTTACCGAAACACTCCAAAAAATATTGAAAGGTACAGCTTTTGGACTAACTCAAGTTTTTAGCACTACCAATAAGAGAAAATTAAATATTTAGGCCATATACTTAATGAGAAATAAAAAATAAGAATATTGAAACTAAGAAGGGAATGCGAAATTGAAAACAAACATGGTAGACGCACAAGAAAAACAACATGACTAAAGAATTTGTCTATGGTAGATCACTATTCCAAACAACAGTAAAAACGTTAATAGAAATTTTTTTGAAAAGCCTTGTATGTACTTACTGATTTCTTCCTCTACTTCCTTTTTTATCAATACATTTTCTTTATTGTCTTCTCCTTCTCCAGTCACATCTGCCAATTTGTAATTTTCAGGTTTTATAATTTCTCCATATTCATCGCTCTTAATTTTTTCTTCATGGAAAGGATACATGGGGTACATTTTTTTCGTGACCTTAAAGAACCCGGCATTTATTTTTCCCTCTTGTTTAATAACTATGTCGTGTCTACCTTTGGTTATAACAGACATTTCTATGTCAGAATCAGAGTCCGAATCTGCATCTCTGAAAGTAATATAAACGTAAGAACGATCCTTATAATGAAAATCAGTATTTTTGAACAACTTTACGGTTCAAGTGAATGAATCTTTAAATGTTAATTACATTAGTGCTCATTTTACTCAATGAAAGTGTTGTTATTTTTGTAAAAAATTTCATGCATATTTATCTTTTCGCACATGTTTAATATTATACTATAGAATTATTACTTACTCCTTTTCTACATTGTAACCTCGCGCTCGTTGTCGTTTTTCATATTCTTCAAGTTCTACACCTTCGAGTTTTACTCGCCTTTCTACCGTTAAATCTATATTTCTTTCTGCTCCGTTATCAATTAAGTCTCTAGCTAAAGTACCAGGCGAAGTTCTAGAAAAATTAAATTGTGATGTAAATATTAGAGATTAAATTGAATGCAATATCTATGTATCTACGATAAAACACAAATATCTAGTTTATATTATTGGACAATACTGCAGGCCTCTGTTTTTAAAGGCTTCTGTAAAAGTGTGTACAGAAATTATATGCATTTTTTGAAAAAAGATTATCTGGATGTTTCAGTTAAATTAACTACAAGTATTACTATGCGTAAAATAAATTTAGATGCAAATATAACTTCGAAAATAGTAAGTTAAAAAAATTTACTACAGCGACAAGTAAGGACATACAATTTTGCACTAAAGGAACGAAGAGCAATAAACTATTCTCACGGCCTTTTTTTAGTGTCTCATTTCTTTCTAATTCGTTTACTACATAGAGACTTCAGATATACTAGATAGACTAATATTACAAAAAATACTATATATATAGTTACAAAAATAAATACAAAATAACAAAAAAACAAACTTACTATGTTACTATCCGTTTACAAACTCTAGAAGTTGGAGATACTACAAGAACTTACAATTGTTAATGGGCGATATTTTGTAGCAGAAATAATTTATTACAAATGAAAATTATCTTTTCAAATAAAACTATGCACAGAGGTTAACCTTTTTTTTTAAACAAAAACAAAACAAGATCTCAATTATGATGGTATGTATCATAGGTGTGTATCAACTGTCAAAAAAAAAAATTAAGCTAGCTGTCAGATGTCAATATTAAATTTTAAAATTTTGAGAATAATTAATATGACAGCTAGGCCACACCCTAACACATTTACAATTTTACTTATTACAATTTCTTAACTTGTTATAAAAGCAATTATTTATGACAAATGTCTATTTTTACTTTAAAAGTTCAACAACTAGCATCAGGTACAGTTCGTTGGCTCTTATGCACAACGACCAATGGCAGATTCCTACAAACATTGTGGAACAGACCAGTGTTGAAGTTTCTGGGAGCGAAAAGAGGGGTGCTTCCAGCTCAACAAAACAGCTTAAGTTGTAGCATTTGCAATTCATTGATTCTTTAAACTATATTGAAATCCTCTCGTATATGTAATATATTGAAATCCCCTCACATATGTTTGAAAAATCGAAGAGTACTTTTAATGCATTTCAGTTTCCTACTAGTACGTATTAAAACCCAAATAATATTTCGTTCTTTTCACCGTCGCCAAGTAATAAAAACCACTTTAGAGTTGTTTATTTATTTCGTGGCTGTGTCTTTTGCTCGATATTCTTTGATTTATGCTGCCCGAAGTACTACGTTTTCAAATTAATAATCTACGTTTTAATTTCCAATGTGTTTTGTTATTTTAAGTCATGCGATCAATTTCTGAGGATAATTTCGTTACTCTCGGTAAAGCCGGCCGCTGATCAAGGCGTGTTCAGTTTTGTTGGAGTCCAAATTTATTTTCAAATTCGAAATCTTTTCGTTTTCCTTTTCTTGTCATGGAAATGTAGCATGAAGTGACAGTAGCAGTTGGATACTTGGTATTGGGCAGTTTTACATTAGTTTTTGAAGATGGCCTCATGTTTCCATTGTGCTGTGCCTGTTCCAGTCTTTAAAGAAGACGAGTTTTCAAGGTTGTGTTCCAACCGGTGCTGGCTTCCGCCCTCATCTTCTTATCCCTGATCGTCATCCCGGATCTGTCCCCAGTATAGTTCCAGCATGATTCCAGTTCCCGACCCCAGACATGCAGATTGAAGTTGAGTGAGGTTCAGGTAACTTTTTCTGTGTCTAAAATTTAAAGTCAAGATAGACATTAAAAAATAATAATTGCTTTCATGGTTTAAAAAGATAATTTTTTTTTGTTTGTACTAATTTTTATATTTGCCACAGTTTTTACGTCAGTAACATTTGTAAGTTTTTGTAGCATCTCCTGAGTTTGTAAATCAGTAGAATACATGTAAGTTTTCTTTATTACTTTGGTAAGAATCTCTGTAACTAATATAGCATTTTTTGTGCTGTCTGTATTTGTGTAACTGTTTGTGGTATGACACAAAATAAATGTTAAATTTTATTTCTTAACATTTTGTATATTTTTTTAAATTAATCCTTTTTTTTCTTTTCGAATAGTATCCCAAGTTATCGTTACAAAAATGTCGCCCAGATATGTTTTGATTTTTTAATAATTATTTTCCTATTTAACTAGTTGTTGTAATAGTTATAATTAGACACCTCAAAGTGGCGCCCTATACTAAATTACTAGACGTGTTTCCTGTCTATTTGTATTTTGTTTGTTCCAAGAGATTAATGACCCCTTTAATTCATTTTTTGTAGTTGCCCCATTCCAAACCCCTTTGCCATTTACTTATCCACGACCTAAGCTCTACTAACAAATCCTGAGTGCCGTTCGCACAAGTAGCGATTATTTTGCTTGCCTTATCTCCACCCCTTAGTTTCAGTCCACAATTTTCTACCCCTTGTATTAATACCCCATGTGGTAGGCAAAATATTTCGTAACAAAGCAAGCTTCGCTATGGTTATCCACTAGGTAGATAACCAAAATAGCATCAAACAATAACAAAGTTGACTACGACAGTCAACCACTAAATTTTCGAACTTCCTTAAAACCTCAACAGGTCACCTGGGGGACGAATCCAAAACTCATCGCCCTAACCATTTCTCTCGTGACAACTACTAAGGTCAAAGACACAGTTTGGGAAGGGAATAAAAAGGCACCATCGCTTCTACCAAATCATGAACATCACATCACAAACACCACAACACCTAGAAAGGCCTAACCCTCCTATTTGGTCTAACAAACTATATTAGAAGACCACAACAATGTCGAACTCACAAAAAGAAATGCTGCTGGAAACGGAGTCTTACAACAACAGAAATATCCAAGGATACAAAAATCCAGGTCACGTGCTTGTACGTCCTATAGAATATCTCAAACAAACTTCAATTTAATTTCAAAATCACTTCTTCAAATACCAACATTTCTATTTTGCTACACAACCACATTTACTATCCTCGTCTATTTCTTTCCATATAGTTGATACATATCAAATATGTTTTCGCATCTTTCTTATAATTCGTATCTTGCACGATACAGGCTTCACAGCCAATTTTATATCAGTGATCTACCAAAATGACGCATTTTGTAATCGGACCTTATAGACATACCCATAGGGGTTGAATTGGTTCTTCATTTCGTACATTCTGGTGAGAATTCTTGGCGAACCAAATTATACTGTGGCCTTAGAAATCATTTTCAATTATGTTCCATAAGGGCGAGTCTCTAAGACTCATTCTATATTTTATTCATATCTTTCGCTACTTCTATGTATACAAACATAGATATGTACTACAAAGGTTTTGGGAAGCAGAAAACAGTAATCACCTGTTAGTTTTGTCCCAACACGACCCAGCTCGTGAAGGATATTTCTAAGTTGTTGATTTTCTCAGTAGGCACCTGTTAGTTTTGTCCCAACACGACCCAGCTCGTGAAGGATATTTCTAAGTTGTTGATTTTCTCAGTAGGCACCTGTTAGTTTTGTCCCAACACGACCCAGCTCGTGAAGGATATTTCTAAGTTGTTGATTTTCTCAGTAGGCACCTGTTAGTTTTGTCCCAACACGACCCAGCTCGTGAAGGATATTTCTAAGTTGTTGATTTTCTCAGTAGGCACCTGTTAGTTTTGTCCCAACACGACCCAGCTCGTGAAGGATATTTCTAAGTTGTGGATTTTCTGAAAGTTAACAAGCCGATTTTCTGTTATTCCACCGTTTTTACGCACCTGTTAGTTTTGTCCCAACACGACCAAGCTCGTGAAGGATATTTCTAAGTTGTGGATTTTCTCAGTAGGCTCCTGTTAGTTTTGTCCCAACACAACCAGCTCGTGAAGGATATTTCTAAGTGGTTGATTTTCTTAGTAGGCACCTGTTAGTTTTGTCCCAACACGACCCAGCTCGTGAAGGATATTTCTAAGTGGTTGATTTTCTTAGTAGGCACCTGTTAGTTTTGTCCCAACACGACCCAGCTCGTGAAGGATATCTCTAAGTTGTGGATTTTCTGAAAGTTAACAAGCCTATTTTCTGTTATTCCACCGTTTTTACAACACAATGCTCTTTATTTATCTTTTTCTCTTGTTTATATTCGCTACTTATTGGTTATTCTTATGCATATCTTCGTTTTATATGCTAAAGAATGCTAAAGAAATATATTCAGGAAATTCCCGAATCTCAAAGAAACATATGTTGCATTCATGGAGGATTTTATTGCTTCTCAACACATGATGCCGGTTCCTGAATCCGATTTTAAATCGACTATTTCTTATAACTCTCACACAGTTTTCAAAAAACAAATTTTTATTTCGCTTCTTTTATCTAAAATTCGTACTAGCTTCGACGCTAATCGTCACATTTGATACTGATCCTAAAAGGGCATCTGGTTCTTTACTTAATTTTCGATATCTTCGTTGTTGTTTTATTTGCGATATAAGGCAAACGTATCGACAAATTAAAGCAGATAAGGAATTTTGGAACTATAAAAGGGGGTCCTCTGGAGATCGGACTTTTAAACCTCTCCAAGAGTTGTTATTACGTATCGTTACTTACGGTACTTCTTTGTTTTATTTCGCTTAAAGACTCTACAAGAGTAACGCTTTGTGTACGCAGCCTGATTCCCACCTAATTCGGAACGACGAACACGGTTTGCGAATCACGGCCTAGAGTTTTGTTTCGCTTACAAACTCTACAAGAGTAACGCTTAGTTTTTATTGCTCGATGGTTTTCGCTAGGCAGTGGGCCAGCAGCCATCTCGACGGACCTACGTCATAATCATGCTTCGAGTGATTTTCTTTGATCTACTCACCTTCTGCAGTGAGCAATCGCTTAGCTTCTAAAGCTCGATTTATTTTTCGCTAGACAAAGCAACATCGTCAGCGACCATTTTTATTTTTCGCTAGACAAAGCAACATTGTGTCAGCAACCATATTTATTTTTCGCTAGATAAGCAACATTGTGTCAGCAATTATTTTTATTTATTTGTAAGTCTTTGGCTTAGACATTTTGACATGTTGTTCGTTAACACAGAGGAACTTTTCATTTTTACGGTACTAGGCTAAAATGGAATCCTACGACTGACTTCTTTTCTCATGCTTCTCGTCCCTTTGACAAACCCTGTACAAAGCGGGCTATCCGTTCGTAAATCAGTCGTATTTTGTTGCTATCCTCTTGTTTTTATTCCTTTTCCATGTCTTTTTGCTAGTCAAACGTCTTCTACAACCGTTGTGGTACTTTGATGTAGTCTGGGATGATGGAACATCTGAACAGATACATCTGACCTCTGTATTTTGTATGTGTTACATTTCTGGTGTTAGTTCTATACACGAACATCTATCGCAGGGTCGGAACTCTTGGCAGCTATGCGGCTGACTGATCTAGTCACGTTTGTCAACGAGTCCAGTCCAATTTTCATGCTCGCTCTGTCTCGACAAGATTGGAACTCTTGGCAGCCATTGTGCTGGCTGATCAAGTCACCTTTGTCATAGGGTTTTCCTTCCGATCCTCCGATATTTGATCTGACTCTACGCTTGCGCTCTCTTGAGCTAATTTTTCTACCCATAAATTGTCAATCGTATTAAACACATACAAGAACTGATACCACACTCTACTCGGCATTATATGCCTTCTAATCAACACCTCTCTGATTGTGTAAGTCGTGTTTTATCACCGGCACAATTATTACAATTTTCACCAAACTGGCATTTTCCTACCGTGGATCTCGTTGAAATATCATTACTTCTCTGCTGTCATTGCAGACTTGAAATGCGACACCACGCCGAGATTTCGACGCTGTTCTTCTTCTTGTTTTTTGGTGCACTCCACGGAATTTTTATAGGAAAAGGGGCCAACGCTATTGTGTTTGACACAATCTTTTTAGTTTAGCCGATCGAAAAAATCCTACCGATTCGTGCTATTCTTTTCTAATTGATGACATTGTACGCGTTGTTAATGGTACAGTTTCAGATGGCATCCAACAATGATCTATGGTCAAAATATGACCGCCGCTTATTTGTTAGTTTATATTTTATTCTTACTTAGCTCTTATTTAGTATATCTAGCTTCTCATGTCTATTCTTTATACTTATACTTTTAGCTGTTCTTAAAAACAATCGTTTTTGGAGCGGGAGAATGTTTGAGAAAGTATTTGCGCATTCATTTTATATTTTTACAGCTAATATTTTTGCTGTTACGGTACTGTAACATGACCTAATTTGGGTGCTGTATTTCAATCTTTTAAAATATATTATTTCCTGTGAGTTCGTAAAACTCAAACTGGCTCTCATTTATCATGTTAACGTACGCAGAATTGGGCTTTTTCTTTGTATTCTATGTCAAAAAAGATTGAAACAAGTGGTTGATTTATGGCACTTGCATCTGTTGACCACCCAACGATCAGAGGGCTGTTTTGCCCTGGTAGCGATCTCAAGACGGACTTTTTGCCACTTCTTCGTAAGACAGTGAAGTGAACTGAGACCGGTCTCGTGTTAATCATAGCCTCGGCGCCCCAAGGCCGCAGCGTCGCGTCGTGATGCCCAACGACCAACTCTTCAACCTGTTACGAACTCTTCAATAAAACCAAAGGGTAAGTCTATTCTTGTATAAAACATTGATAATGAGTAAACCAGTTTATTTCTAATTTATTTCTACTTTTACAATTTATAATTGCTATTTTCACCAATTTTATGTATCAACAATATCGCATTTCTTCGTTATAATTATTTATTCAATATAATTTAAACCAGCGACCACTCAAGTTTAATCACTAAACAACTTCATTTTTCAAAAAATTGGATGAAAGCAAACACACAATGTAACTAAAAAATGGTTCAAAACAACAAACTTAATGAACTGCACATCCAGGGGTAGTCAAAAATACTAATAATATTTTGAGTGAGTTACACAAAATAAACACGTTGTCCTTGTTCTGGAAACTAAATGAGACTGCTCCTAGACAAATCTAAACAGCACCTCCGATCACGAGTATTACACTTGTGGTAATTAAGATACAAGAAAGGAAACACAAGACACAATCCGCTACTGCGTCTACAATTGGTCGAATTTTCTTAACTAAAACCGACTCACCAATGACTACTTCTCGTTCACAACCTCCAACTAACCTGTTGTGTACTGAACACTGTCAAAGACAGACTTGAAGGAAAAACACAACTACACAACTCAAACAAAAGTCACTCTAACAATACACACATTTACTCAAAGCGAAATAGCATAAACTATCTACATAATAAATCCCATTAGTCTGTTAGTAACGGTTAACCAGATATATTTAAAAAGACAAAGTGCCTTTCTTCTTATTTTGGATTTTGAATTTTGTATTTGAATTTTGAAAATGATGCAAAACCTCTCTATCGCTCCCTTTTCAGTAACAATAGGTACAGTAGAAGATGACATTGACGGATTTTATGGAGACTTAGACTTTGGCATACACGTTGAGTAATGTTTATTACTATTTTTATAATATTCAGAAAATTGTAACTACAGTTAACACTGAGTTCAAGTTTTTTTTTATATTTATGATTAATTTTTAAATAATATAAAATATTCAAGACAACGATTTTTTTCGTCATACCCAACAAGAAAAAATAGCTTGTGGCCTACTAATCATTCACTAAAAGTGATATTTTAGTTACGCATCACTAGACCAAACGACTTCCATGTCCCTTGGTCTATTGATGTCTAAGACAATTACACAATGTGGCGAAAATCGCAAGTCGACAATTTTTTTTAACATTAGCAAGTTACTATTTCGGACTTACAGAAACCATAAAAAACTGTCTTTGAAAACAAAAAATTACGACTATTGTAACATATACTGAATTTTAATACAGTGAAGACTTGAAGTCAAATATCTCAAAATTGGCGCTTGTGATGCATAACGTCGTCCATAACATAGTCTACATACAAACATTTCTACAGTATATTAAATCAAAAAACAAAAATACATATTATGTTAATATCCCACAATACATATTATGTTAATATACAATATATTTACAATCACTATTTGTGAGACACTGGGGCACTATTCGAAAGAGGGGGTTTCATATAAATGAAAGAAAACTAGTGAAAATTGAAAAAAAAAAGAGATGGCTTAGGGAAAAGGAATCTGTCTTACTTTGGTAAGGCTACTTGTAGGCAAAAGAAATGAAAATTGATGCCAGTTTAGCATCAGATGCCAGAATATTCAAAAACCCCACTGGCTGGATGCCAATTTGTAACGGAAAAAATTAGAAATGATGTATAGGGTTTACATTTTTGAACAAAACATTAAAATTTATGTGGTTATAATTTAAAAATGCTATAATGTTACAAATGAAAATTGTTGATTTTTACATGAAAGAAGCTTTACAATAAAATGGTTACCTAATTTCACTAATGTTATTTTCACTAAATGTTACTTTTGTTCTTTAAAAATTCTGGGTTGGAACTGGAGTTAGACTGACTCTTCCTTAATTATCCCAACCCTTAACTTCATTAACTGCCACAATACTATACATTTTCCCATAAAAAAAAACAAAAAACGAATTTTACGAATCATTTACGAATTTTGAAGAAAAATTCCAAAAGTCCATTTCCAAACATGGACCAACACCAAAACCAACTGCCTTTTACAGCGGACTCACTGAAAGTAAATTCATAATCATTAAAAATCATTCGCCTCTCCGCATAACGTTACCCACAACACAAGTAGATATTTATTTAACGCGCAATATTAAGCGGAAACGATCAAAAGAAATACCGAAAAAATACGCATCTGTGACGCCTTGTGCACAGATTCATATTGAACTGAATATTGATATACTGCACATTTTGATAACGTTAAGTACCAGTGTCCTATTTATAGATAAATAAAATAAAACTTGTAATGACGATTCAACAATTGATAGTTCCTAGATTTATTCATGAATATAGTTTATAATAAACATTAATTAACAAGAATAATCCAGTAAACTATAAAAAGGGCTGACATGAAACTTTTATTATTCTTCTTCTTCTTAAGGTGCCTTCTCGATTACTGAATGTTGGCTATAACTACAGCAAATTGCTCTCTATCTTGAGCTGTTCTTAGTAACTTTTATTATTAAATGTGCAAATCTATAAGGATTCAGCAAAGTTGTATTTGTTTATAATTTTTTTATTTTGGTAATGCAATCCAACAAAACTTGTAATTCAGTTTACTAAATCTGCTGGATACTACACTAAAACATCTGTGGAAAATTTTTCTTTAAATTTAAGCAAATTTGAAGGGTTGAATACAGTGATCGGTGAATATAATGAGTCTATAATAGGTTAAATGGTATTTTCTACCATTTTACCGGTGTAATAAATAATAACTATAGTACATTCAACCAACTTACACCTCTAAATGATTAACGGAATTCGCAGAAAATGTGTCATTAACCCATTGTTCATAGTTTGACATATTTTGTTACATTTTTTTAATAAATAGTATTGTTGCAGCATAATGTTATTTAACGTAAATTTCTTTCACCTACTTGTTTAATATGCTATAAAAATGCAACATCGTCCCGTCTATTAAAATTATTAGACTAAGGTGGCTAGGACACCTTGAAAGAATGGACACTGGAGACTCCCAAAGACAGATATTATATCAAGAGCCAGTAGGAACCAGGAAGAGAGGCAGGCCAAGATCTAGATTCAAAACTCAAATCGAAGATGACTTGAGGAATCTAGGGGTCAGAAATTGGAAAGCCAGGGCGAAAGATAGGGGGAATGAAGACTAAATCTTGAACAGTCCAAGACCCATCCAGGGTTGTAGAGCCAAAGATGATGATGACTTGTTTAATAATTTTTTTCTAAAACAAATAATACCGTGCTAAGCATACTTTATATTTAAAGTAGATATGCAAATTATACCATTTTTCAAAGTAAAACAGTTCCACGTCACGACTTATACAAAGTGACGTCACTTGTATTTAAAATTTCCACTCTAAAGTATCAAACCTTAGAGTTCAAATTTTTCCTAACACAGCTAATAATACGAAACCCATATGGAACTGCTCGATCTTTCATAGGCGTCAACATGGTGTAATAATCACAAAAATGTAATCGTCATTATATTGAAAATTTTAGAATTATATTGATTAAATAACCAAAAACATTTGTTATTATTAATAATATAAATTTTATGAAATAACTCTTTAAGTCTAATATTCCACAAAATAATAATTTTAATTAAATATATTAGACAATTGTACGCAACTGATATGAAAATACTTAAAATTTTATTGACAGTTAAGCGTGTGGCAAAAGTGTCTAAAGTGTTGCCGCTTTTTTAGAATAGGAATTTTGGTTATGTTTTGACTTCTTACACAATTTGATCATAATATATATATATATATATATATATATATATATATATATATATATATATTAATAAATTGTATTTATAAATACATATTAAATTTAGATTAATAGCTTTAAAAACTAATTATTGTTGCGTATTGTGATCCCAAAAACAAATAAATAGTCTGTAGAAAGCTGACAAACTTTCATATAAGATAGATTATTTTGAACAAGAAATAATGGCGGGACGTTTTACTATTAAAGCCCTAAAAGAGGTAAGGTTAAAATTTAGAATATATAATTTTGAATCAAAATGTTTTCTGTCTGAGTTGCAGTAGTCTTAAGACTACTGCAACTCAGAAGAAATGAGAATCTGTAGATGAGTTAGACAGGGATGTGCTTTATCGCCACTTTTGTTTAACTTATATTCTGAAGAAATTTTCCAAAACACGCTCAATAATATCGAAGCGGGAGTCACCGTTAACGGAAAATTAATTAACAACTTATGATATGCAGGCGACACTGTGATCATAGCAACGAGTATAAAGGATTTACAACATCTTATCGAAAGCTTGAGTATGAATAGTGCTGAGATGGGAATGATTATAAACGCTAAAAAAACGAAGTACATACTAATTACAAAAGACCACAAAATATACATCACTTATTGACAATCAATGGTAACGTGATAGAACAAGTAGAAAAATAGCAGTACTGGGAACTTTGATCAATGAAACCAATGATCATACTGTAGAAATAAACAGACGAATAGAGATTGCCAGATCAGCATTTATATTCGCTGATATATATTTTCAATATATGGAGCTGAGACTTGGACAATAAAAAAATGTAATTTAAAAAGAATCGAGGCCTTCGAACTCTGGTTATACCGCAGAGTATTGAAAATATCATGGACTGATATAATTACAAATAAAGAAGTACTGGAGAGGGTTGGTAAAGAAACATAACTAATCACTACTATACAAACCAGAAAACTGGAATACCTAAGCCACGTGATGAGGGGACCAAAATATGAAATTTGGAGACCATAATACAGGGAAAGATTCAAGGAAGAAGATCTGTTGGCCGAAGGCAGAACTCATGGTTAAAGAATCTACGTGATTGGTATCAATGCAGATCGATTGATTTGTTTAGAGCAGCAAGTTCTAAAATAAAAATAGACATTATGATTGTCAACCTCCGTAGGGAGACGGCACTCTAAGAAGAAGTAGTCTTAAAAACTAAGTGTATTTACTGTTAATATAATAGTTTGACAAATAGTTGACATTTTAAAAGTCCTCACTTACTAACTATTCTGATGTTTTGACAACGTTGTGGGGTTCTGACGATGTAAATCTTGAATGACGTACAAGATTTTTTATATGAAAAATGCTATACTTACATATCACTTTTAATTTTTGTTAAAAAATACTTCGGAGTAAACTAGAATATTCTGTCAATTTAAATAGTGATGGTTAGATTGACCATATGTCTTTTAGAGTGTACCGTTTACGGGTAGCGATTACGGGTTAAGTTAGAGTTTTGGTAAATATACTACCTTTTTATTTTCAAATAAAAATACTTACTAGTACTAAAAATAAAATAATTGTGGGAACATTTTAATTTGATTATGGACGGTTTCCAACCATTTATTTCTAAACGTTTTATCAAGCATAATTAAATTACAATCGGCATTCCTAATGCTCATTAGGCTAATTTGATTAATGTGTTTGGGATCTTTGTAAGCGGTTATATTATATTTTACCTCTCAAACACAATAGTTAAGAAAGTTTCTGTCATATTGATTTAAACTCAGTATATTGTAATTCAAACGTGTAGTTTCAAGTGACCATCATGCCTATACGAAGTTGATATTAATGAATTAATTGTAAATGTGCATAAATACTTTACCATGCAAAGAGGCAATGGTGGATCTTTAAAGTTATTATTATGTATAAATCAACGCGTTTGTGACGCACTCGTGATAATTGAAAGTAAACTAAAAACTATAATGAAGACTGTCAGAGATTCTCAAGAACGTCTGACTGTGACTGAGTATCACGAAAACAACCTAACAAACTACCTGAAGGAGAAAAATTTTGAAATTCGCAATATTTTGTATCAAAAGCAAAATCTGCTGATTACCATGCAAACATGAATGCAGATATGTTTGTTAAATGGCTTGAGGAGAAACTGTTACCTAATCTGAGTGAACCATCAGTTATAGTTTTATATAATACACCTTACCATTCGGAGATTTTGGAGAAACAACCAAAACAGTCGTGGAACGTACCGAGCATAAAAAATTGGTTAGTTAAAAATAATATCAATTTTCCGGAATACGCCTTCAAATTAGGGTTACTGGAATTTCGAAAAGTAATGAAAAATCAACAGTTTTATATAGTTGACCAAATTGTATCAAGTTATAGACATCAAGTACTACGGTTACCGCCATCGAACACATTTGGGGTATATGTAAAAAGTATTATAATAATCGGTTCTATATTAGTCGGTCAGATAGCCAAGCGGGCCAGGCGACCGATTCTCGTGAAATGTGAAAAATTAATAGAAGAGTGGTGGATACGGGAAAATAAAATTAGTGAAATTAATAGTAATGTTTATTACTATTTTTATAATATTCAGAAAATTGTAACTACAGTTAACACTGAGTTCAAGTTTTTTTTTATATTTATGATTAATTTTTAAATAATATAAAATATTCAAGACAACGATTTTTTTCGTCATACCCAACAAGAAAAAATAGCTTGTGGCCTACTAATCATTCACTAAAAGTGATATTTTAGTTACGCATCACTAGACCAAACGACTTCCATGTCCCTTGGTCTATTGATGTCTAAGACAATTACACAATGTGGCGAAAATCGCAAGTCGACAATTTTTTTTAACATTAGCAAGTTACTATTTCGGACTTACAGAAACCATAAAAAACTGTCTTGAAAACAAAAAATTACGACTATTGTAACATATACTGAATTTTAATACAGTGAAGACTTGAAGTCAAATATCTCAAAATTGGCGCTTGTGATGCATAACGTCGTCCATAACATAGTCTACATACAAACATTTCTACAGTATATTAAATCAAAAAACAGAAATACATATTATGTTAATATCCCACAATACATATTATGTTAATATACAATATATTTACAATCACTATTTGTGAGACACTGGGGCACTATTCGAAAGAGGGGGTTTCATATAAATGAAAGAAAACTAGTGAAAATTGAAAAAAAAAAGAGATGGCTTAGGGAAAAGGAATCTGTCTTACTTTGGTAAGGCTACTTGTAGGCAAAAGAAATGAAAATTGATGCCAGTTTAGCATCAGATGCCAGAATATTCAAAAACCCCACTGGCTGGATGCCAATTTGTAACGGAAAAAATTAGAAATGATGTATAGGGTTTACATTTTTGAACAAAACATTAAAATTTATGTGGTTATAATTTAAAAATGCTATAATGTTACAAATGAAAATTGTTGATTTTTACATGAAAGAAGCTTTACAATAAAATGGTTACCTAATTTCACTAATGTTATTTTCACTAAATGTTACTTTTGTTCTTTAAAAATTCTGGGGTTGGAACTGGAGTTAGACTGACTCTTCCTTAATTATCCCAACCCTTAACTTCATTAACTGCCACAATACTATACATTTTCCCATAAAAAAAAAACAAAAAACGAATTTTACGAATCATTTACGAATTTTGAAGAAAAATTCCAAAAGTCCATTTCCAAACATGGACCAACACCAAAACCAACTGCCTTTTACAGCGGACTCACTGAAAGTAAATTCATAATCATTAAAAATCATTCGCCTCTCCGCATAACGTTACCCACAACACAAGTAGATATTTATTTAACGCGCAATATTAAGCGGAAACGATCAAAAGAAATACCGAAAAAATACGCATCTGTGACGCCTTGTGCACAGATTCATATTGAACTGAATATTGATATACTGCACATTTTGATAACGTTAAGTACCAGTGTCCTATTTATAGATAAATAAAATAAAACTGTAATGACGATTCAACAATTGATAGTTCCTAGATTTATTCATGAATATAGTTTATAATAAACATTAATTAACAAGAATAATCCAGTAAACTATAAAAGGGCTGACATGAAACTTTTATTATTCTTCTTCTTCTTAGGTGCCTTCTCGATTACTGAATGTTGGCTATAACTACAGCAAATTGCTCTCTATCTTGAGCTGTTCTTAGTAACTTTTATTATTAAATGTGCAAATCTATAAGGATTCAGCAAAGTTGTATTTGTTTTATAATTTTTTTATTTTGGTAATGCAATCCAACAAAACTTGTAATTCAGTTTACTAAATCTGCTGGATACTACACTAAAACATCTGTGGAAAATTTTTCTTTAAATTTAAGCAATTTGAAGGTTGAATACAGTGATCGGTGAATATAATGAGTCTATAATAGGTTAAATGGTATTTTCTACCATTTTACCGGTGTAATAAATAATAACTATAGTACATTCAACCAACTTACACCTCTAAATGATTAACGGAATTCGCAGAAAATGTGTCATTAACCCATTGTTCATAGTTTGACATATTTTGTTACATTTTTTTAATAAATAGTATTGTTGCAGCATAATGTTATTTAACGTAAATTTCTTTCACCTACTTGTTTAATATGCTATAAAAATGCAACATCGTCCCGTCTATTAAAATTATTAGACTAAGGTGGCTAGGACACCTGAAAGAATGGACACTGGAGACTCCCAAAGACAGATATTATATCAAGAGCCAGTAGGAACCAGGAAGAGAGGCAGGCCAAGATCTAGATTCAAAACTCAAATCGAAGATGACTTGAGGAATCTAGGGGTCAGAAATTTGGAAAGCCAGGGCGAAAGATAGGGGGAATGAAGACTAAATCTTGAACAGTCCAAGACCCATCCAGGGTTGTAGAGCAAAGATGATGATGACTTGTTTAATAATTTTTTTCTAAAACAAATAATACCGTGCTAAGCATACTTTATATTTAAAGTAGATATGCAAATTATACCATTTTCAAAGTAAAACGGTTCCACGTCACGACTTATACAAAGTGACGTCACTTGTATTTAAAATTTCCACTCTAAAGTATCAAACCTTAGAGTTCAAATTTTTCCTAACACAGCTAATAATACGAAACCCATATGGAACTGCTCGATCTTTCATAGGCGTCAACATGGTGTAATAATCAGAAAAATGTAATCGTCATTATATTGAAAATTTTAGAATTATATTGATTAAATAACCAAAAACATTTGTTATTATTAATAATATAAATTTTATGAAATAACTCTTTAAGTCTAATATTCCACAAAATAATAATTTTAATTAAATATATTAGACAATTGTACGCAACTGATATGAAAATACTTAAAATTTTATTGACAGTTAAGCGTGTGGCAAAAGTGTCTAAAGTGTTGCCGCTTTTTTAGAATAGGAATTTTGGTTATGTTTTGACTTCTTACACAATTTGATCATAATATATATATAATATATATATTATATATATATATATATATATATATATATATATTAATAAATTGTATTTATAAATACATATTAAATTTAGATTAATAGCTTTAAAAACTAATTATTGTTGCGTATTGTGATCCCAAAACAAATAAATAGTCTGTAGAAAGCTGACAAACTTTCATATAAGATAGATTATTTTGAACAAGAAATAATGGCGGGACGTTTTTACTATTAAAGCCCTAAAAGAGGTAAGGTTAAAATTTAGAATATATAATTTTGAATCAAAATGTTTTCTGTCTGAGTTGCAGTAGTCTTAAGACTACTGCAACTCAGAAGAAATGAGAATCTGTAGATGAGTTAGACAGGGATGTGCTTTATCGCCACTTTTGTTTAACTTATATTCTGAAGAAATTTTCCAAAACACGCTCAATAATATCGAAGCGGGAGTCACCGTTAACGGAAAATTAATTAACAACTTATGATATGCAGGCGACACTGTGATCATAGCAACGAGTATAAAGGATTTACAACATCTTATCGAAAGCTTGAGTATGAATAGTGCTGAGATGGGAATGATTATAAACGCTAAAAAAACGAAGTACATACTAATTACAAAAGACCACAAAATATACATCACTTATTGACAATCAATGGTAACGTGATAGAACAAGTAGAAAAATAGCAGTACTTGGGAACTTTGATCAATGAAACCAATGATCATACTGTAGAAATAAACAGACGAATAGAGATTGCCAGATCAGCATTTATATTCGCTGATATATATTTTCAATATATGGAGCTGAGACTTGGACAATAAAAAAATGTAATTTAAAAAGAATCGAGGCCTTCGAACTCTGGTTATACCGCAGAGTATTGAAAATATCATGGACTGATATAATTACAAATAAAGAAGTACTGGAGAGGGTTGGTAAAGAAACATAACTAATCACTACTATACAAACCAGAAAACTGGAATACCTAAGCCACGTGATGAGGGGACCAAAATATGAAATTTGGAGACCCATAATACAGGGAAAGATTCAAGGAAGAAGATCTGTTGGCCGAATGCAGAACTCATGGTTAAAGAATCTACGTGATTGGTATCAATGCAGATCGATTGATTTGTTTAGAGCAGCAAGTTCTAAAATAAAAATAGACATTATGATTGTCAACCTCCGTAGGGAGACGGCACTCTAAGAAGAAGTAGTCTTAAAACTAAGTGTATTTACTGTTAATATAATAGTTTGACAAATAGTTGACATTTTAAAAAGTCCTCACTTACTAACTATTCTGATGTTTTGACAACGTTGTGGGGTTCTGACGATGTAAATCTTGAATGACGTACAAGATTTTTTATATAGAAAAATGCTATACTTACATATCACTTTTAATTTTTGTTAAAAAAATACTTCGGAGTAAACTAGAATATTCTGTCAATTTAAATAGTGATGGTTAGATTGACCATATGTCTTTTAGAGTGTACCGTTTACGGGTAGCGATTACGGGTTAAGTTAGAGTTTTGGTAAATATACTACCTTTTTATTTTCAAATAAAAATACTTACTAGTACTAAAAATAAAATAATTGTGGGAACATTTTAATTTGATTATGGACGGTTTCCAACCATTTATTTCTAAACGTTTTATCAAGCATAATTAAATTACAATCGGCATTCCTAATGCTCATTAGGCTAATTTGATTAATGTGTTTGGGATCTTTGTAAGCGGTTATATTATATTTTACCTCTCAAAACACAATAGTTAAGAAAGTTTCTGTCATATTGATTTAAACTCAGTATATTGTAATTCAAACGTGTAGTTTCAAGTGACCATCATGCCTATACGAAGTTGATATTAATGAATTAATTGTAAATGTGCATAAATACTTTACCATGCAAAGAGGCAATGGTGGATCTTTAAAGTTATTATTATGTATAATCAACGCGTTTTGTGACGCACTCGTGATAATTGAAAGTAAACTAAAAACTATAATGAAGACTGTCAGAGATTCTCAAGAACGTCTGACTGTGACTGAGTATCACGAAAACAACCTAACAAACTACCTGAAGGAGAAAAATTTTGAAATTCGCAATATTTTGTATCAAAGCAAAATCTGCTGATTACCATGCAAACATGAATGCAGATATGTTTGTTAAATGGCTTGAGGAGAAACTGTTACCTAATCTGAGTGAACCATCAGTTATAGTTTTATATAATACACCTTACCATTCGGAGATTTTGGAGAAACAACCAAAACAGTCGTGGAACGTACCGAGCATAAAAAATTGGTTAGTTAAAAATAATATCAATTTTCCGGAATACGCCTTCAAATTAGGGTTACTGGAAATTTCGAAAAGTAATGAAAAATCAACAGTTTATATAGTTGACCAAATTGTATCAAGTTATAGACATCAAGTACTACGGTTACCGCCATCGAACACATTTGGGGTATATGTAAAAAGTATTATAATAATCGGTTCTATATTAGTCGGTCAGATAGCCAAGCGGGCCAGGCGACCGATTCTCGTGAAATGTGAAAAATTAATAGAAGAGTGGTGGATACGGGAAAATAAAATTAGTGAAATTAATCCAGTGATTATAGATTTACATAATGATATCGGTAGTAAATTTAGTGACGATGATGATGATTTATAAATTTAAATAATCAGTAAGTATACTATTTTAATGTTATTTACAAAATAATTGTACAGCAGGTAAACATTATATTTATACATTCATTATTAGCAAAATAAACAATAATATTTAAAATTTGACATGAATTTTTGCTCCTCATTTTATACATATTATCTCTAATTGATAATACAGGCAAAAATATTCTAAACAAAGTAAGTAGGTAATTAAAAAGATTATGGAAAACTCCAGTGCAGTTTATCGTGTTTTTTACTACAACCAAAGTTTTCTGCGAATTCCATTAATCGCTTAGAGGTGTAAGTTGGTTGAATGTACTGTATGTGTCTTCTCAGTTTAACTTATTACTATCATTTTCAACTAGTTAAATTTTTTATTTAAAATTATATAGAAGTAAATTTTTAAAGTATAATCTTAAAATTAATTGTTAAAACTATAAATACCTTGTTGTTAATATAATACTGTTGTTGGAATTAGAACACCACTGCAAGAACAATTCTCTGGAGAATCCACTTTCCAAATCGGGTGAACTTGCAAGAACAACCTTTGGACTAGGAACTTTACTTAATTCTGCTAAACTGTGACACCACTGTAAGTGCTTAAATTGAAAGGGATTATTTCTGGCGCCTTCAAAACTTCTCATTAATTTATCACTCATCCATTCTATTTGGGATTTGGCAAATTCTATAACGTTATAACTGACATTGTTTAAGAACGCTAAGGAGTAAGCCAACAGGCCAGATTCTTTGTTACGCCATAGCTGATCCAACATGTGAGCCAACTCCAGAACCCTGCCTGCCGTGTCTACTGCTATAAGTACGTTACCATTGTTACGAAGAGTTTGAAGAATATTAGCTGTAACAATATATAGTGTGTAAATTAATCTGTTACTGAAAAATAAAGTTTATGACAGTGTTCAAAGTTTGCTTGTACAATATATTTTTAAAACTTTGGTTAGAAATCAGATACTACATTAAAACCAGTTTTTTAACTGGCTACATCTTATTGCGGTTGCATAATTAGTAATAACTAATTTACAAATAATCTAAAAAATGTTATTATTGTTATTATTAAGTGTTATTATTGTTAAATGTTATTATTCTTTGAAATTGTATCTAATTTATATAAGTACTTTCATTAAGTTATCAACAAATAGGGTCTATTGAAGAAATAAGTTTCAAATACGATATCATACAACATGCAGATGTTTCATATTGTTAACGAAAGCATACGATTTATAAGTTATATATATATATATATTATATATATATATATATATATATATATATATAATATATATATATATATATATATAGATAAAACCAAACAACACAGTTTATTATGGTTGCAGTCAGAATATTGGCCGGGATATTAAAAAAACACTCTTTTGACTGTTTGTCTAGCTTTCGGAATGGTTTTATTCCTTTTTCAAGACACTGTAATAGGACAAATATGTACATATTTAAAAAATATCACAATTCTTCAGTGTAACTTACTAATCGTTGAGATTATTTATAAAAGCATTGACACTCAACATTGATAACACACATTAAAATATAAAATCATGGACAAAATACATTCTAAAATTTTTAAAATTTGGGTAAAGATAGTAAAACTTAGTTTATGGCATATTTTACTGGTGTGTTTTAACTCATATGCATAGAGAACAGAAAGTAAAAACACTGTAATTATCATGTAAGTAGGTGTACTTGATATTATCTTTCTTTTCAAGAAATACTAGAGGCCCATCTTGGGTGAGTATACTTTTTAAACCTGTCTTAATGGTATGCAACATATTATACATACAGGTATAATTTATGTACAGGTAAATATTTATTTTATTGTTGGTGTTTTTCTAGTAAATAACAATAAATGTTGTTTACTTTATCTATGGCAGACTTTTTATTGATGCAAGATGTGCTAGATTTTATGAAACACATTTAAAAAAAACACGTTTTGAATGGTTCTTTTCCTTTGCCAAAATAAAATAACTTTTCTCTATCTATCTATCTTATCTATGTCAGACTTTCAATAAAAAGTCTGACATAGATAAACTAAGCAACATTTATTGTTATTTACTAGAAAAACACCAAAAATAAAATAAATCCAAGATGGGCCTCTAGTATTTCTTGGAAAGAAACATAATATCAAGTACACCTAATTACATGTTAATTACAGTGTTTTACTTTCTGTTCTCTAAGCATATGAGTTAAAACACACCAATAAAATATGCCATAAACTAAGTTTTACTATCTTTACCCAAATGAAAAAAAAATTAGAATGTATTTTGTCCATGATTTTTTATTTTAATGTGTGTTATCAATGTTGAGTGTCAATGCTTTTATAAATAATCTCAGCGACTAGTAAGTTACACTGAAGAATTGTGATATTTTTTAAATATTTACATATTTGTCTTATTACAGTGTCTTGAAAAAGGAATAAAACCATTCCGAAAGCTAGACAAAAAATCAAAAGAGTGTTTTTTTAACATCCCGACCAATATTCTGACTGCAACCCTAATAACCTGTGTTTATATCGACAGTCACTAATATCCAGTATTTCTTGCCTTGGAAAAGGAAGTCAGGAAGATAAATATTAGATTGAATGGAATAGACTATTCTAAATACATCGGCACAAATTCTCGCATTATCTAATGATGTGTGCACTGTTTTACAAAGTTTACCAAAGCGACAAGTGAACTAGGAAACTGTAACGATGTACATCGCCTCCGTTCCGTTAGCGCTTCGTACGTAAGTTCCTCTTCCACCGACGCGTGCTAGATGAGATGGAAGGCCTATGACGATATAAAACAGCGTACGCCACAAGAGGGTTCCACTAGCGTGCTGATCTAGTGGGAACTCCATGGGGCCTCTGGGTGTTGACTGGAGGTAATCGTCCGGACTTCCGTCAGAGTGTTGATCTGATAACAACTCAACTGGCTCTAAGGTATTGACTGAAGGCCAACTGCTTCTGTAAGAGTGTTGATCTAGTGATAGTTCTGTACCCGGTCTTGGGGTATTGATCTGAGACAGACATATTCTTCCCTGCATTGATTAGTCGCTTTCCGCTCCTCACTGGACCGAATGTTGATCGGCCCGTTCCATCTCTATTTCTATGACCTGTCCTTTCTTGTCTCCGCCGCGTAATAGCCGTTTCAATTTTATAACATTAATTGTATTTTGATTTAATTGTTTGTTTTGTAAAAGAGCTACTCGTCACAAATTAGTACCCGAGCTGAAGTATAGCGCCGCAACCAAATTGTTGGTGGCTAAAAATCTAAAAAATGTTCAACGGAGGATCCAAATTACCAACTACACCTTTGAGCTTACGAAGGGCACTATAGTGGCCGTTCCGTACCAGGTCTTGGAGTATTGATCTAAGAGGTATCTATTCTCTCCTGTGTCCAAGTACTGATTGAACACCATCCGTTCCTCGCTGGACCGAGTGTTGATTGGCCCGTTACATCTCTATTCCTTCGACCCGTTCCCTACCATCTGTGTGTATTAACGCACCGTAATCGCTATTTACATTTTATGTATTGTATTTTATTTTTCACAGATATTAAACAGTGGGTCATATCGCCGTCGATGCCGTCGTTGCCAGGATTGGCGTTTTAATTTTTATTGTATATATTACCTACGATCTAATTTTATTTTGTTATTTATTAATTTTGAATATATTTTTATTTAATTTAAACCTGTGTTTTACTGATTCTGCTGTCTAAACGAGCTACCCGTCACAAAGTAACCAATTCACATATCTTGGAGCCACAGTACAGTCAAACAGGTATCTCATGAAATTAAAAAGTCACCAAGCAGAAACAAATTTGAAAGTGGAGGTCCAGCAAAGCCATTCTTGCAGTAAACGTTATCCATTGAAGTGCTGGATATTTGTACACTGTTCCATTCTTTCTTTTATTCGCGCTATTTAAATTTGATTTTGTTGTAATTTTACGTTTTGTATTTGTGTAAATTCGTTTCTAGTCATTATATATTTACTTTAAGAACGTTTAAACTAAAAACTGCATGAAAAATAACTAACAAAATATAGACCTTAAATGAGAAGAATGTCTGCCACTAAAAGATTATATTCGTAACTATTGTCAAAATTTAATAAAAGTCATAAAGGTCATCCGATAACAAAATTGAATCATCTGTTTAAATTTTTATAATTTTTTAAAATAATTTCATATAAATACAATTATTATTTTTCAACATATTAAGGTTATATAATAATTAAATTTACTATCAAAGGATATTTATTTATATTTTCATAATCTCGTATAAATATAAATACAATGTTGTATTTTGGCAATTATCAGTTCGACTATTCTATTAAAGTGTAATAAAAAGGGTTATTAATAAAACATTTTCATATTTTATACAGTCACAGGGCAAGAGTCCATTTGTGTACCTAACGAGTGGGTGACCGTTAGGTACTTTTTGTACAGGAAACGTAAAAATGATCTTACTAACGAATGCGATAAAAAATGAAAAAAGGCCAAAAAGTTACACCTACAAAACTACTGCTGAATAGAAATTTGATTGACAATATTATGATATTGTAGAGATAATAGTACACAGCAATTTTGTTGATTAATATAAAGCTTCGTGCTTCGTCCACAGTACCGCCTTATATATATATATATATATATATATATATATATATATATATATATATATATATATATATGTTCGGAAAGATTTCCGCGGTTAGTACAATAAAACTTAGAGCTAAGATTAATATTATTTCTAAAATTAATATTAAACTCACCAGTCTTCCGGGTTGAACCGCGTCGTAATCCATTTTGCCAAGCTTTCGGCATCCTCTTTGATATATTTATACCGTCGATGATGGCGTGGCCTAGGTGGGGGTTGGGGTGGGGGTTGGCGCGAGAATTGGTGCTGGGGTTGGACGAACATGATCACCGTCAGACATTCTAGTAAGTTTCGATATTGTCTCACTCTTTACAAACATTCCAATAGATGAAACTTTAAACATTCTTACAACTAAACACAATATCCAACAAGATCACTTATCTCTCATTAAACATTGTATGTCCAACACCTATTTCATCTTTCAAAACAAATTCTACAGACAAATAAATGGTGCCCCAATGGGCTCCCCTCTATCTCCAGTAATTGCCAATATCTTTATGGAAGACTTCGAGACCCGAGCACTATCCACATCAATGCTCAAACCCACATGTTGGCTACGATATGTTGACGATACATTCGTCATTTGGCCCCATGGCAGGGATGCTTTAGTGTCTTTTCAAACTCATCTGAATGGTATACATCCCAGTATCCAGTTCACGATGGAGATGGAAACTGATTCACCCTACCGTTTCTCGATGTTTTCATCAAGAAAAACCAATCCCAAGGTTTCCATTACTCTGTTTATCGAAAACCCACACATACCAATCGTTACTTGCATGCCAACTCTCACCATTTACCTTCACAAATCAATTCAGTCATTAACACCTTGGTCTCCAGATCAATACGCCTTTCCGATGATTCCTCTCTTGTTTAAAACAAGCCCTAATCCAAAACGGTTACCACGAAAATCACATCAATAGGAGCATTCGCAGACATCAATCTCCCACTCATCCTCAACTCAAAGACTCAGACCCTTATCATACGAAAGCTTTTCTTCCTTATGTCAAAGGTGTCACTGACAAAATCGACAGAATTCTGAAACCAAGAGGAATAAAAACAATATTTACTCCCCAACAAAAACTTTCATCTCTTGTCCGATCTATCAAAGACAATATTCCAAATGAACAACACGGAGTTTATGAAATACCTTGTGCAGACTGTCCCCGATCCTATATAGGCCAAACAAACCGTAGAATCCAAAACAGGATTTATGAGCATTCCATTTCTGTTCGCAATTCTGATTCAATTTCAGCCCTTGGTCAACATCATCTTCAAACAGGTCATAAAATCGATTTTGAAAACTCCAGAACCATAGCCCCCATCCGCTTCTATAAAGAAAGAATCATCCGAGAAGCCATAGAAATAGAAAAAAGGCCAAATTGTCTTAATAAAAGAGATGACGCCATACGGTTACCTTCTACATGGAGGCCTCTCATAAAGAAAATATCGCCCCCTCCATCCTCGAATCAAAATTCCACAGTCGGAAATGTTCGCGCCAACCCCAGCACCAATTCTCGCGCCAACCCCCACCCCAACCCCCACCTAGGCTACGCCATCATCGACGGTATAAATGTATGTCTCCTGTTCCCAGCCGTAGTAGTGATCGTGAAGTGAATAGTGAACAGTGCAGTAGTGTCTGGGGGCTCGGGAGACTGAGACCTCGGAAGCCCTGAAGAAGGCATCAAAGAGGATGCCGAAAGCTTGGCAAAATGGATTACGACGCGGTTCAACCCGGAAGACTGGTGAGTTTAATATTAATTTTAGTAATAATATTAATCTTAGCTCTAAGTTTTATATATATATATATATATATATATATATATATATATATATATATATATATATATATATATATTATATATAATGTATATATGTATATATATATATATATATATATATATATGTATATATATATATATGTAATATATATATATATGTATATATATATATATATATATATATGTATATATATATGTATATATATATATATATATATATGTATATATATATATATATATATATATATGTATATATATATATATATAATATATATATATATATATATGTATATATATATATATGTATATATATATATATATATATATATATATATATATATATAGAGAGAGAGAGAGAGAGAGAGAGAGAGATACAAAATCCTGGATATTAGTGACTGTCGATATAAACAAACAACACAGTTTATTAGGGTTGCAGTCGATATAAACAAACAACACAGTTTATTAGGGTTGCAGTCAGAATAAACCTAATTACATATTAATTAGTGTTTTTACTTTCCATTCTCTGTATGAGTTAATATACACCAGTAAAACATGCCATCAACTAAGTTTTACTATTTTTACAATAAATTTTAAAAATTTTATAATGTATTCTGTCCATAATTGTATATTTTAATGTGTGTTATAAATGTGTTAAAAGTGTCAATGCTTATACAAATAATCTCAATGACTACTAAGTTACACTGAAGAATTGTGATATTTTTTTAAATATTTACATATTTGTCTTATTACAGTGTCTTGAAAAAGAAATAAAACCATTCCGAAAGCTCGACAAAAAGTCAAAAGAGTGTTTTTTTAACATCCCGGCCAATATTCTGACTGCAACCCTAATAAACTGTGTTGTTTGTTTGTATATATATATATATATATATATATATATATATATATATATATATTATATATATATGTTTGTTTTGAGGTTTCCGCGGAGCTATATGTGCTGTCACTATTTTTCCGGGTTTGACTCCGCGTTGTAAAATGCTGGTTTTCTTGAAAACCATTGTTTATGTATATTGTATATATATATATATATGCGCATCTAAAATTACAGTTTACCCTGGAACGGGAGAATAACCAACAACCTCCATTCCTAGATGTGTTAATTATTAAGAAAGAAGACGGAAGCATAGGACATACAGTATACCGAAAACCAACCCATACTGACAGGTACTTACACGCAGACTCACACCATCATCCTGCACAATTAAACTCGGTAATAAAAACCTTAATAACAAGATCTGAGAAACTGGCAGATGAGAACCATAAGAACGAAGAAATGTACAAAGTCAAAACAGCTCTAAGAAAAAATGACTTCTCCATGTCTACGATTGAAAAGGCACAGAAATCTCGAAACAAAAGCAAAGATCCAGAAAAATAAGAAAAACTAGTCGGATAAACTCTCCTGCCCTATGTAAAGGGTACAACAGACATCAGCACAGTGCTAAGAAAAAACAAAATAGAGACTATTTTTAACACCGACAGAAAAATCGCAACCATATAACCATGGGCAAAAACGAAAGTTGCATTGGAAAATCAAGGTGTATACAGAATTCCGTGTGAGGACTGCGATAAATCGTACAGACAAATCGAAGGATACAAGTTAGACGTGGAGAACATTGAAACGTCATCGAAAGAAAAGAGAAGACTTCATCCCTAGCACAACATTCCATAAACACAGGACACAAAATAAACTTAAATTGAACAACAATGCTAGCCAACATCGAAAATAAGGCCAAACGTGTAATCCGGGAAGCCATACAGATCGAAAAACATACAAAAAATTTAAATACCAGAGATGATGCCCAAAGACTCCCAAATACGTGGAAACCAATTCTGCAGAAAAACGTAGAAATTAAAATAGTGAAGAAGGCCCCGCCCACTCTGCGTACAGGACCAATCACAAGAAGCGCTAAAAGGTATTTAAACAGAGCATGCAGAACATCAAGAACAGAAGTGGAGCATCAAGAACAAGCAGAACTAATCTGACTTGACAATGGCAAGATTATTATTGCAATTATTGTTTCATATTAAAGAGACAAACGCTCATATGGTATTCATTGATCTTAAGAAAGCATAATGATACACTTCTCTTAGCCACAATCCTAGCTTTTTAAAAGGATTCATAAGATTATCATCAGTACATTATCAGTAGGGTATATTGTATAATAATGATAAACTAGTCAGTTTATCATGAATTTCAAGAGGGACGAATATCAAAATAAACTTAAACTTTGTCCTCCCTTACTGTTTTGACCACCAGCAAGGGAAGAACAAAGTATTTACAAATTTGTTAAAAACAATTCATTAATATTTTTAAGAATTAAGTAAAATTAATGATAGACTTACTCATTAGTTTTTCATCTCTAGCCCTTCTTCTGGCTTGTTGATAAGTAGCATTAAATGCATCGGTAATAAGTAAGGAAGGTTTTTGCAGTCTATCGAGCTCACAACCATTTAAATGTCGCTCTTTTTTATGATTGAAATCATTACAATATATTATATCTTCTTCCATTTTCATTATTTTCCATATTGTACCTCCAATCATATGACCAGCTGGTAAGGGTGTAATTGTTAAACCATAACCTTTACCTAAAAATATTGGGTAATTAGTTATATTAAATACACTTACAATTTTCGAAATGCTTTGAGAGAGAGAAAATCTTCTGCCTCTTTCTTACCTATGTCTTACATATGTAATGATTTTGCCGATTCACTCCCGTACAAATTTCCAACATAGAACGCGCTTATAGAAGCATAACTTCAAAAAGGTTACCTGAAATACATGTCAACCAAAACACAAGAGGCATACCATAATTACAAAATAATAAAACACGAAACACATGCAATTATAAGACAAATAAAAAATGATCGCTAGGAACGCTTTTCGACAGAAGTTGAACATGATTTTTATGGTCTGCAAAAGGAAATATGGCGCTTTATAAGAGGTCAAAGAACGGAGGTAATGGACTAATAGAACCAAAACACAAGAAAAGGGTACATGCATTGGCAACCAAAAAAAACTATATGCAGGGAAAGAACCAGAGCTAGAACGGAAATATCCTAGGAACCGGAGATATCAAAAATTACCACAATTGAAGAACTTAATATAAATATACAGGGAGTTCATAAAATAGTTGAAAATATAAAGAACAGAAAATCAGTAGGTAAAGACGGAATACCAAACGAATTACTGAAATATTGTAAAGCAGCAATGACAGAAAATTAACAGCATTAATCAAATAGAAACTGCTGCGCGAAAGATTTCTGCGGATGAGCGGTTGAACCATCTCCTTAGGTCTTTCAGCCATGAGTTCTTGAGTCTTCCTACTGATCTTTTGCCCTGTACTTTTCCTTCCAGTATAACATGGAGTAATTCATATTTTTCGCCTCCCAACACATGACCCAAATACTACCTACTACTAATGAATTAGAGGTTTAGCAAATGAACAACAGGAATTTCGTACTGGAAGATCTTGTACAGGTGCAATATTCGCCATAAAGCAAATTACTGAGATCACTAGAGTATAAATAAGACTAGCATTTCTGTGTCTAAGTGATTTAAAGGAAGCATTTGATAGAGTAAGACTCAAAGATGTAAGCTATCTTCTATATAATAGAGAAGTTTCCATAAATATCATATAAACTATTGAAAACATCTACCAAAACAACAAAATGGAAGTCAGAATAGGTGGACAAGTTCAGAACCTATAGAAAAAGGCAGCGGAATAAGGAAAGAAGATACAGAATAGAAAACGAAGAAGTAAAAATATTCTGTTACGCAGAAGACGCAATATTGATAGCCCAAGATAAAGATAGTCTGAAAAGACTGGTCCACAGATTTAACATAAGAGCAAAAAATATGACAATCTCATTTTAGAAAACTGTTGAACAAGTAATGGAAATAAAATACCATTATTAGTAAGGTGCAGCTACATTGTGCAGCTATGGAGTCTTGGACAAAGAAGTAAGAAATCAAGTACAAAAAGCAAATAGACTGACAGGATGAATTAATAGCATATGGCGAAACAGACACATTAACACTGAGATGAAGTCAATAATTTATAAAGTCAGTGTAAGACCAATAATGACATATGCCTCAGAAACAAGACCCGACACAGCCACAACACAAAGGCTACTGGAAACGGCAGAGATAAGAGTGAGAGTACTAAGAAGAGTTACATGAAATACGCTGAGAGATCGAAAGAGAAGCTAAGACATTAGAAGAAAATGTACCATACAGTGTATAAGCGAATACAGAATAAATAGAAAAAGTTAATGGAATAACCCCATAAGCAGAATGGGGGAAACCCGTGTCGTCAAAATAGCAAGAGGTAAGTCACCAGAAGTATCGAATGGCTGGACAAAAGACGGATTGACAACCTTCATAGATGTATTAATTCGCCAATGAACAAGCAGAATTGCTTATAAAGAATAAGAATAAGAAGAAATTCAATAGGGTTCGACCTTAGACCAAGCTATGTATCAAGTATTAAATTTTTACTATTTTTCCTTTATAGTTATAGTACATTAAGGCATTAAGTATTAAGTTTTTAGGATTTTTCCTTTATAGTTATAGCACATTAAGGCAGAAAAACAGACAGACAATAACTATTGAGTCCTTAATAATACATATTAAAAGGGTCAAAAATTTTAGTACTCAGTTTGTTCTCATAAATTCATATAATTCATATAATTCATAAAACATATTCAACATAATTCTAGCGAAAATGAATGAATTTATTCAATATACTAATGTGGAAAAAAAAAACGAAATAAGTCCTACACAAACAACTCTTTTCTGAACCTTAAAACTTGAATTACTAAATTTTTAGGTAACTGAACTAAGCCTCAGTTTTATTAATAGCTTCTTGGCGCCATTTTGTAAGATACTTTTAAATGGAACCATGGAGAAATTAATATATTATTAAAAGAACTTGTATAAATCATTAGGTCCCTGGAGTTTTTTGATTCTTTGTGGCACCGTTTCAAAATACCCACTAAATTGTGAAAATCTTATTAAATTAACTCTCGGTGAAAGAATAACTCTTTCTACCTAGATGGATAACGTCACTAGTATAATATATATCAAAAAATCATAATTTAAAAATAAATCGACCTGTTTTGAAATTTATGTCCATACATATAAACATATACATAAAAGAAATAATAACAATCATTATATTCGCCCCTTTCATCTCTACGCCCATGACTACTATATGTACTAAATATTCAATGATAAATAAAACAGTTTGGAAAATTAAATAATAATGTATAAAATTAGCGAAACAATACTAAAAAAAAAGAGGTATTATGATTTCTCCATTCTTTGATTTTTAAAACCAAAGTGACAAAAATCAGAACATAATAATTAAAAAAATATATATTCATTATATATACTTATTCATTAAGGTTACTGGACTCATTCGTCCAGTAACCTTAAATAATAATGTGGCTAATCAATGTCATTATTTGACAAGAACATTATTTAAGATGTCAGTTTTTTGGTTGGATTTTGTGTTTGTGTTTATTTATGGTATTCCAAAAATGGAAAGGTTATTAAGAAACATAGAAGTTCAGGAAGAATATTTATTTGTAAAAGACTTTGACCAAATGTATATATCTACTGAATTAATATAAAATAATAATATTAATAAATATTAAATATATTTACAAAAGGAACAATTTTATTCTCGAGAGAGAAAATATATCTTCTGTCTCCCTCTTACCTATATCTTACATATGTAATGATTTTGCCGATTCACTCCCGTACAAATTTCCAACGTCGAACGCGCGTATAGAAGCATAACTTTAAAAACCAATATCAAAAGAGGACATGGAGAAGACAATGGAAATGGTCATAAAGAAGGAACGTACTGCTTATGCTGCTGCTAAAGTGTGTGGGGTAGACAAACCTTTTAAACTTTTATGACACATTAAAGCTTTTAAATGATCAGGTGTGACTCATTATGAGTATAAGCCAAATATTGACACAAAAAAGTGTTTAATAAGTAGGAGGGTCTTTTAAAATACATACTTATGCATCACATCATTACAGCTTGAGCTTAAAAAAATGTTAGGGAATTAGCTTATGAACTTGCTAAAGAAAATAAAAAATCCTATGAACCTTCATGGGAGATTAATAAGATGGTTGATAAAGAATGGCTTCATAATTTTCGTAAGGGGTATTCCACTCAGATGTCATAAGATGGCATAAGGATGAACGTAAAAAAAAACCAAATATGTGACCTTTAGTGAGAATCCAATACATGACACTAGTATCGCAATAAACGGTACCCAACTTGAAAAAGTAAGCGAATACAAATACTTGGGAACCCTCATCAATAAAACAGGTGACCAAAATCACGAGATAAAAAGATGTATTGAAATTGCCAGGTCTACCTTTATAAAAATGAAAAAATTATTTTGTAATCATGATATTAGTATTCATCTACGAACTAGAATGTTAAAATGCTATGTATTCAGTACTTTGCTTTATGGTGTTGAGGCATGGATTCTTAAACAGAGGAATATTAAAAATCTTGAAAGCTGTGGGATGTGGTGCTAACCGCTGTATACTAAAAATAAGCTGGGTGGATAAAATTACAAATGAAGAGGTAATACGCAGAATAAATAACGATCCAGCAGTTATTATGAATATAAAAAAGAGAAAACTTGAATACTTAGGCCACCTGATGAGAGGACAAAAGTACACATTCCTACAAATATAGTGCAAGGAAAAATCCAAGGACGCAGAAATTCAGGCTGTAGAAGAATGTCCTGGATGAGAAATTTAAGAGAGTGGTTTGGCTGTACCACTAACGAATTATTCAAAACAGCAATAAACAAAATTAGAATCTCGATAATGATATCCACTCTCTGATAGGAGAGGCACTCAAAGAAGAAGAAGAAGACTCAGATGTCTTTAAGAAAACTGGAGGCAACAAGCTTAGCGCGCTCTACTGCATTTAATGTGAGTGTGTTTTAATGTGTTAAGTACAATGTGATACATTTTTTTCTCTAAACTATACAAATGCTTTAGATAAGAATCCCGCAATATCACTGTTTAATTTTGTACTGTTTAACTCTAAACTTTAGACTGCTGTCTAAAAGAGCTACCCGTCACAATGTATGGAATTGTGATGAGACAGGTATTTCAACAGTTAACTTCTCTCCAAAAATATTAGCCACCCAAAGTCTCAATTGGAAACCATTGGAGGAGTTAATTCAAGTGGTTGGTCAAAAATGAATATCTTCCAGCAGGAGCATTCCACCTGTATGTTAGACTTAGCGAAAAGATTCAGTGATTGTGAATTCTGTATTTGTGGTGACTACAACCTACCTGAAGCATCCTGGGATAATCTTAGTAATGGTGTTACAGTTGAGTGTCCTCATCACTCTCCAGCAAATATTATTTGTACTTGCTACAATTTTCAAAATATGTCACAAGTAAATGTTTTGCCTAACCTTAATAATAAATTTTTAAATCTAGTTTTCTGTACTTAGAGAGATGCAGTTGTGTCAAAGAGGTGCAGCCAATTTAAATTTGTTTCTTAAATATGATGTCTTCTATCATGATTTTAAAAATTGTAATTATCAAGTTTTAAATGAATATTTGGCCTCAATTCCTTGGAACAAGGTATTAGATGAATCAGATATAAATTGCGGCTTAGAAAATTTTTACCATATTTATATGATGCCATCAATATGTTTGTTCCTATCAAACGGTTTAAATAATTAAAATTTCCAGTTTGGTTTTCGCGAGAATTAATTGAGCTGGTCATACAGAAAAAAAAAAAGCTCACAGGAATTTTAAAGCATCAGGCAACTCATTTGAGGAATTTTCGGTGTTAAGGGAAAGATGTAAAGCATTACAAGCAGTATGTTATAAGAACTATTTAGAGAATATTCAAGCAAATCTTTCAAGTAATCTCCACTATTTTGGAAGGTACATTAGTACTACACGTGGGTCTAGTGCTTATCCTAATGTAATGTCTAATAAAGGTGGGGGTGTAATAGCTCAGAATGGTGATGAAATAGTCAATCTATTTGCCAGTTATTTTTCAGGCACATATAATGATAGTAAGTATAATGTACCTAATTTTAAATTTAACTATAGTGTGGATTTCCAGATTCTGAAGTTAAGTCTAACTGATGTTTTCGAGGGGATTAGCAGTTTAAAAACTACATAATCTTCAGGGCCTGATGGTATACCTGCAGCACTTATTAAGAACTGTATTTTTTCCCTTTGTAAACCTTTACAATAAATTTTCAATTTATAATTGTCATCATCTGTATTTCCACAATATTGGAAAAATAGTTTTCTTACACCTATCTATAAATCTGGCAATTGTGAGTGTGTTAACAATTATAGAGGTATAACTATTCAATCAGAAATCCGGAAATTTCTTGATAAATTGGTATCAATAAATCTCACCTGGGCTTGCAGAAACATAATTATTGATGAACAACATGGTTTTTCTAACGGAAAATCAACTGTAACAAACCTTGTCAATTACCAACAATACTTGTTGGGTGCATTTAAGACTAAAGGTTGATAGCGTTTACACTGATTTCTCAAAGGCCTTTGACCAGGTTAATCATAATCTTTTGGTCCACAAACGTCATGCATCTGGCTTTGGTGACCCCATTGTTAATTGGATTAAAAGTTTTCTGATGTGACATACACAGCAAGTTCGTATTAACAATTATATTTCAACAGAATTTCATTGTTATTCTGATGTACCACAAGGGTCTCATTGTGGTCCCTTGTTTTTAACTTGTTCATTAACAATATTGGTAAGGCTATCAAAAACCCGCACTTCCTGCTATTTGCTGATGATCTTAAGATATTTCGTTGTATACATAATGAATAGGATAGAGATCTCCTGCAAGATGATGTAAATGACAAAATAAATAAAATGACAAATTTATCTTAAACTGTTTCAAAATAAAAAAATAATGTGTATCAAACTTCTATAATTTCCTTAGAAGGCAATTATATTCCAATTTTTTGTTGTATAAGATTCAACATATTGCCTCATTGACCTCCTGATATAAACCATTGGTTTATATCAGGAGGAGGAATTGTGAAATTAATAAAGAATTTATTTTAAGATTTGTAAAAATTGTTTGACAAAAATAGTATAGGTGTTTTGTTGCTGAGCTGCTGCCATTTTAATTAAATATGTTATTTACTTACAGTACTTAAATATTACTTTGTATATATAAAATATTTGTTCATTTAATTTATAAATATTTTCTACAAACCTTTTAATGGTACATTTTGATTATATTTTAATTGAATAATTTTTTCAAATGTAGCATCAACATCATCCAGTGAAAAAATACAAAACTCTTTCATATTATACTGAGATTGATATAAATCATACATAAACATCTGTCCCATTTTGTATACAGGTATAGTGGCATAAATTGGGCAATTTAAACCCAGTTTTCCAACTACATACGGAAGTGCTCCCAAATGATATATGTCTGGATAAGACAGTAATACAGCATCAATAGTATGAACATGCCTAAAAAATAAATGTTTTAAAATTATGAAGTAGTTACAGTAGAATATTACTAATCTGGCGCCATTAAAACCAGAGGGTGCCAGATTAGTGGAATGTTCAGATTACGGTATTGTATAGGAAAATTCACAATAAATAAAATATAGCATTTATTCATAAACGAAATAGCTACAAATAAATATGTACTTGTATTAAAATGTTCTACACATTTTTTATAACTGTAACTTAAGCTTAATTTTTTCAAAGGTTTGCTTAAGGTCTTTTTGTGTAACATGTGTTTGCAGTCTTATTTAAAAACCCTTTCTTGTATGTTTAGAACTATAATATCTTTGGAAGATATGACATTTTCTTCCTCCCATGTTATGGAGATATTGAAACAGGTAAATGCTGTATCTGTTTTTACTTTTACTGTAGTAGTAGTTGATGGATTAGATATTTCTACTTGATTTCTACTAAGAATTTATATCTTCTTTACTTATCACGAATCCTCTTTTTGCCCAATTTAGTGCCAACTAGTGCACTCACTTCTTTAGAAGATAGAAATGTTTGTTGGGGCAAAAAAATAATAGAGCACTCTCATCTACATTATACATTTGCTCAGGAAGAAGACACAGTTCTTCTACTTTGTCTTTAAAATGCTGGATAAATGACTACAATGCAGATTCATTGCTTGACCATTTTTCATCTATAGTTAACAGACAGATTCCAAATCACTTTTTAAATTTATCCAGCCACCCAACACTAGCATGAAAATCATCTTTCTTAGAATATTTTTTATAAAATGGGATTGCTTTAGCTTTGAGAATGTCTCCAAATACAATAATGTGTTGAACACTCTTGCATGAACCACAAGTAGAAAGTGTTTTCCATCTTTGGACATTTACCAACTCTTAATGTGTTCCAATTCCGTTTTGTTCATGAGGTCCACTATATTTTTTATTTTCTTTTAAGATCATGTCTAGTAGCACACCCAACTCCATTTTTTGCAAATATCCACATATTTTACCCACTATCTAACTTCTTTAAAGTAACCATTTTAGCTTTCCAAGCTAGAGTCTTGTATTTCAACTCTATATTTTTTTGCAAATTTGCACATTTTCTCCACTATCTAACTGCTTTAAATCCCAGCACTAATATAATATACCTATAATAAACAAAAAATAAAAAAAAAAAATCCACAAGGAAAATAATTCCTGCAGCTGGCTGTATACCACGTATCACAAAAAAGAGGTTAAATCTTTGTAAATGGGTATATTTAAAATAATATAATAATTAAATATATCCATTTACAAAGATTTAAAAAATAAAAAGAACAAAAACAAAAAAATATACAGAATTGGACAACAGAGTCACCTTATGTTCATTAACCAAGATAATAGTTGTGACGAGTGAGTCAAATACTTCAAATGTAAAAATAAAGTCACATACTAAATAATAAAAAAACAAAATTCAATAGCAATAATAACAGATAATTATGAAAAGTAAATACTATTAATTTTTTATAATTATCTTTTAAACCAGAAGCTATTGTACAAAATTAAAACAGTAAATGCCACAGACACAAAAAAAATGATAAAAGTTACGGAAGTTGTCAAGACAGTTAAAAATTGCAAACTTGAATATTTTGGCCATGTTATGCGCCACCCAGAGAGAAATGATATACTCCATTTAATAATATAAGGTAAGGTAGACGGAAGAAGAGGGTCAGGTAGAAGAAGAATGTCATAGCTTAGAAACCTGAGAGATTGATTTAACAGATCCTCTGCATCTCTGTTCCGAGCTGCCGTCAACAAATTTACTATAGCCAACGCTCGATAATCGAGCTCGGCACATGAAGAAGAAGAAAAGTGTCCAGGATTTATGAACATATCAGACAAAAAATAAAAGTAGTAATAGCATAAATAATAAAACTCAAAAACTTGGACAGATCATTGCTAATGTGTTAAAGCATTATAAAATCTGAATTTACTTAAATAATTCTGATACACTCAACTGAAAATATTTTAAACACCTAGGCCAACAGGACCTGTAGAGTTGAAATTATAAATAAATATACACCTTTTTATTTCCTTAATAAATTCCATGTCAAATTTTTCGTCCCACCCACAATCTAAAAGTATTCGCACTTCATCAATTTGAAGAATATAGCATGGGGGAGATTCATCTTTGGCTCCTGACAAAGCTTGAAGTTTTATAATAGAAGTCATATTAAATTAGATAATTAGCACTTTGTTTTAAGTGTAAAATTGTTTTTAATGTCTATATACAATTTCAAAACTTTTTTAAATATTATATTAAAATCATAGTAATATTGATTCCGATTGTTTATCATACAAATAATACAGTTATCGGTTATTGAGGTTAGAATTAGAACTTTCAATTTAATGACATTTGACAAGTTTACAGTTAGGTTAGAAGCATAGACGTAACATCAAGGATTATCTAAAATAAAAATTTAATACATCAATAAAATACAAAAATTTAATAAATATAATACAAATACTATAACTACGGACTACCTCATAAGAAGGACGTAGTCCGTACTACTTTTACGTTCTCCGTTCCCTTAATATTCTGTCCAGACCGGTATCTTGAACCTTGAACACATTGCGTGGTGTAGTTGTCCCATCGAGCAAAAAGACACTGTCTTTTTGTTCCATGAGTTGTCCTGTCCCCTTCGGCCCGGCCCTGGCCACTGTTATTATTATGTCTTTGCCCCCTGTTGGCGCTATTTCCCTTCTTTCTACTATTTTAGTTTCTCCGCCAGCATATCTTATAAACTCATCCTTTTTCATCCCTTTTTCTAGGGTGGTAATAATTTCTCTCCCAATTCTATTTCTTCTTAAGCCTATACCTATTTCGATATCTCTTTCATTCGCTTGCGACCCCATTTATTTCTTCTTCACTGTATCTTCCCACAGAACAATAAACAATCAGAACGCCGACTCTCCTTGAAAGAATAAGTACACGCATCTCGTTCGCGCAGGCGGAATCAGCCATGTTTTAAACGGAACCAGTGTTGTTCAGTGACATATTTGATTTTATCTGGTGTGCATAGAAAAATAATTAACCCGGTTTAATTTGAAGAATGGATTCAATTATTTCAAATGTACTAAACTATTAATCTCTAAAAATTTTAATTACAGTTCTGTCGTCTAGCTTGTTACAAATTTCTCAATCCGAGTCTATGAATTGAAGCCCACTGAGAGTGGGCATTCTGATTGTTATTTATTCTGTGATCTTCCTATGTATTCGCTTTGTTAGCTTGTACAGCTTCTGAATCTTCTCCTTTATTTTTACCTTTGTTGTTACATATTCTTTTATCATATTTACTAATGTTCTAGTCTAGATGTTTCATATATTTTTTCCATAGTTTCCTATCAATGTTGAGATACCTCCAATATCAAGACCTTGGCTTACTTCTCACCGCTTTGGTCATCTAATAGAATATGGTTGAAACACGTTGAAGTCACATTGATTTTACAGAAAGTTCAAGCTGAATATAGCTGCAAATGCTAACTATGAAATAAAATATTTGGGTTTGGCAGTGTTGGGATCTTTTTATAATTCATATGTTGCATGCTTCAAATGGTGTGGTTTCACAGTAGAAGAATTATTTCGCACAGCAGCCGACAGAGAAAGGTTTCAGGAAATTGTAAACATGATGACGGCCAACGTCTGAATACGGACACGGCACCCAAAGAAGAAGAAGATGCTTCAAATATAAAAAGAGAAAGCTTTTAAAAAGTACATTTTGATTATACTATTTTATGAATTCTGCAATTTTTAATTTCTATGAAAGAATAACGAGTAAATATTTGTCTCTTTCGAAATTAATTGCAAACATCTGTTGCAATCTCGTAACTGCTGATTTGACGATTGCCAAATCTATCCCCTAATCTATCAAAGGGCAATTGCCAAAAAAATTTCTAAAGGCAGCTTTACATCTAGGCTATGCAAGTCTCATGCTATGCAAGTCCGTCTTGCATGGCACATCTCTTGCCTAGCTTGACCTTTTTACATCAGAGATATTTCTGTGCAATTTTAGATCCCACTTTCATTGTTGCCAACAGAGAAAATATTTATCAATTTGAGGTTATTTTATTTGAAATAAAAAAATATAATTAAGTACTAAAATAAATAATATAATAAATAAATATACACTATTTATGGTTATTAAAAGGGTGAAGATGTCAACCAAAGAAAAGAAAAACATTGTATTGTTGAATATTGCTGTTGTAGCAACAATCATCCATAGTCAACGACTCACCCAGTCATTTTTACATTAACTTTAGACATAGTATATCTATTTATCACCACTTAATAAACTTAATTTAAATCAAAATACAGCAATACACATGTGGGTTAAAGATAGAGATAAGGTTATGTTTTATTCTGTAATCTATTATAAATTGTTATGTTGGCAACATGAATTTTAACGATAAATTGCAAGAAAATTGCATGAAAAATAGAACATGTTCTAATTTTTCGTCTAGCACAGGAATTGCATGGAAATAGCCCGTGGGCATGCAGAGTTCCATGATCTGTCTTGCATGGCTCTTGCTAGCATGAAAAATAGCATAATGTAAAACTGTCTTAATAAATAACTGCAACTAATCTCCAAAGCAACAAATATTTACTCATTCTTGTTTTATATAAATCAAAAATTACAGAATTTATAACACAATATAATTACAATATAATCAAAATGTACTTTTCTAAAGCTTTCTTTATCTTTTTATATTTGAAGCATACAACATATACATTATAACAACATTTACATTATAAAAACATGCCAACACTGCCACATATTCTGTGACACTGCTAAACCGAAATTGTTTGTACCATGTTTGACATTTGTGGCTATAATCAGCTTGTACTTTCGGCAAACTCATCCCAGTAATTGTATTATAGAATAATTTCACTCACACACCATGATGATTTGCCAGTGGCGATGTGCGTTGAGGGTTAAACTTCCATAAAATTCCATAAACTTAGTAAATAAGGACGATTTTCACATTTGGTCCCATTGAAGATAGCTTCAAATGGGTTTGACAGAATGAAATATTGGTGTTTCGCAGTTTTGAAATTTACATTAAAAACGAAACATACGCAATTAAAAGCAATAAGATATTTAAAAATAATATTTAACGATTACGAAAAAAAGAAAAAGCAAATAGTTTTTAAAACAGTTTTTAACAGTAAATAGTAAAATGTCAGTATAAATAATAAAATTTAAAAGACATCTTTGCCAATCTGGCAGCGGGTGGTTCGAGGGTTCTGACTCTATTGCCAAATCTATCCGCTAACCTACCAAAGGGCAATTGCCAAAAAAAATTTCTGATAATTTATTACAACTAATATCAAACGAAACAAATATTACTTCATTAATATTTTATATAAGGTATAAAATTGCAGAATCCATAAAATAATATAATAAAAATGTACCTTTTAAAAGCTTTATCTCTTATATCGCAACACTGCCAACCCAATATTTCGTTCTGTGAAACTTAATTGACAGCTAATTTGAGGCTATCTTCAATGGGACCAAATGTGAAAATCGCCCGTAAATAAATAAATAAATTTCGTTAATTTTGATTCTAAAATATTCTATATCTATAAAATAAAATAAATTAAATAAAACATTTAATGTACACAAATGTTTCATTTTAAATACGAATTAGTCAATCCTTTAAAAACCAAAGATACGCCGCTGACCACTTCCTCTGGTGGCAGTTTGGCTTCACTTTTAGCGATAGGGTTCTACGCGTCCTCTCTCTTTCCAAGGAACAACCTAAGGTACTAAGGCAAGGTTAAGCAAATAAATGGAAGAAGAAGAAGAAGATATTTAACCAAACAATTCTTGTAGCAAAAAGTCTATAGTTTTATCAAATTTTATACTGTGGTATATATTTTGGATTTCTGTTTATATTTAATATATAAATGGCTATCAATCAAATTAATAGACTTTTTAAAAACCTTTTACTTCAAAGTCATAAAACTGTACAGGCCAGATCTCTATTTACATCACCACTGAATCTGAGAGATGTTGTGGACAGAAAGGAAATGCTAAGGTCTATGCCTGCAATAGATGAAGGAACGCATGGCGAAAAATCGATTGATATTGATTCTTCCATTACCAAGTAAGAGAACAAAAATGAAATTTTTTCTATAATTTAGTTGAAAACTTAAAATAGCTTCAAAAGCACACATTTTACAGTGTTTTCACTTCCACATTTGAGTAACAAGTAACAATCATAATCAGATACCAGAGGATCTAGATAATCACTCCTGTAGTTTGACCTAAATATGATATCTGACTTTGGTTCATTATCCTCACTATGTCCTCTGCACATAATTGCATGCTGTGCCAACATTTTTTTACTATGAGAAAAATACATTGCAACTTTTCATATGTATCAATACTTACCTTGTGATCTGACTTTAAAAAGAATGTAAATCTGAAATAAATTCAATACAGTTGTCTTGTAACACTCTTGCCACCAATGATAGTTTAAATTTTTTTTGTTGTGCGCCAAAACTATATTATTTTGTTAACATGAAACGCTGTAAGTGTACATTAATGTTACACATTTGTCAATACAGAGTGCACATTACTGTTACACTTTTCGGCAAGAGTGTTAATCTCTGAAGGTTTTTGTCTCTTATGTACCTGGGCACCTATAAACATTTTTATTGACAATGATAATGACATTGGCATTGACATTTATGATTTGGAATAGCCCTGAAATGACAATCATCAGCATTTAAGTGTAACATGTTCAACTTACTTAATTTCATCTTTTTGATTATCTATTGTAAGAGGTTATTATTAAAGAAACAAAGAATTAATAAATTCAAATAAATTTTTTCTATTTTAGGAGAGATATTTTTCCCACTATTGATACTCCAAACAAATTATTTAATGGAATTCCTTTTAAAGACCTACCTATTTTTAATATTAGAGTTACAAGGAATAATACCATTCTTTGTTTGAGTGATGCAAAAGGTAAGAAACTTTACTTATTGATTATATATTTTGTTTCCATAATCTTTGTATTATGCTTTCTAATCAATCTATACTTTCTTAAGTTTTCTAAACAGCAAGTGATATTCATTCAATTGTACTTAGACTAGGATGGATCTATTTTGAGGTGGATGTGAGAGGTGGCATTAGGATTTTTGCAGAAATAGTTAGGTGATAATTTCAGTAATAATAATTGACTCATCTTTCCTCTCAAATAGTTTGGGAATATTAATAAAAAAATTTAAAAATGACTAAAAACATCGTTTTTGTACTTTCCTTGCTTATAACTTTAAACCAATTCATATACTAAAATAAAATAGTGACAATTAAATTTTCTAATATATAACTCGTTACAAATTACCCTTGCTGAAAAATAGCAATAAATACAAAAAAAATGGGGAAACAATATTTTTCTTATTCAGTGTTTTTCAACCACTTTGATTGCACTTAGGACCTTCATACTTGGTCTAGAAAATCTTTATAATAAAATACCCCACTAAAATTCATTACAATCAATTCCCAAATTATGTCAAGTGATATGTTACATTTTTCAGATAACAATACCGTTGACAAGGAAGACTCCCTTTTTATGCTGCGAATCGTTATATACCATTTAAAGACTGCTTTTTGTATCGACAAAAGTTTGATGCTTTATAAGGCAAGGCTTTATAAACAATATATACCCTCTAAAAGGCACATATTTGGAATTAAATTCTATGTTTTATGTGACTATGAGACAGGCTACATTTTGGACCATTTATACTGGGTCTAATACTGACATTAAAATATTCGATAAAAACCTAAAAATTTCTGGGAATGTTGTATATACATTGATAGAGCCTTATTTGAATAAAGGCTATACATTGTATGTGGACAATATGAGACCCATGACGGAAAACCTACGTCAAGTTTAAGTAGTTGGCTACAAAACTACAAATATGCAGGTGCTATAGTGGTTAGATAGACATCCAGTTATAATGCTTATGACAATTCACTCCAGCAACATAATAGATAGTGGTAAAAAAACTAAGGACAATGTTTCTATCCAGAAACCAGAATGTGTACTGGATTATAATTTTAATATTGGGACTGTAATCAAAACCGACATGCTTGTCAGTAGCACTGAATCTGTCAGAAAGTCAATAAAGTGGTATAAAAAGCTATTTTTTCATTTGTTTGTTAAATGTTTGTTAGATGCTCATGTCTTATATAATATTACCAGTAGAAAGAATATTCTACTTGAAGATTTTTAATTAACACTTTTGTTAAAGAAATTATTGCTGAACATAACAAAATCAAACCTTGTGCCTCAATAAGTCGTAAACCGGAAGAGGCTCATTCACCATTACGCCTTATTGAGAGTAATGTATCAATCCAGCGAAGAAAATAAAAGACCACCAAGTAAATGCTGTGGTGTATATGCAAAGCATAAGGTTTGAAAAGAAACATGCTATACTTGCATAGGCTGTAATCTGCCTCTATGCGTTACACCATGTTTCGAAAAGTACCATTGTATACAAAATTTTTAATTTTCCTTTTAATGTAATCAAAACTTTTATTTATATTTGGCATTTGAATGTTTTGTGTACCATTTGTTTGTAGTTTTGTACTGTGTTGCCATAATTACTAATAATAAAATAATAAATAAAATAGTGATCATTTTTCTGCATATTTAATTTTTTTTATTTTTCAAGAATCTAACAGCAACAAATTTATAGTTACTTCTACAAAATTGTACTTTATCGACTGACTGCGGCAACCGTGTTGATGAACACAGGCATGAAACATCCGTACCACTAACCATGCTACTTTTATAACTAGCCGCAGTGAAAAGGTTAAAAAAAAATCAATATAAAATAAAATTTAGATTGCAAAATTATGCGAAATCTATCAATTTTTAAATGATTTAATTTTTTTATTAATATTCCCAACCTATTTGAGAGAGAGGATAAGTGAATTATTATTACTGAAGTTATCACACAACTTTTTCTGCAAAAATCTGAATGCCACCTTTTACATACAAATTTTTTTTTTCACAGATCCGCACTGGTCTAAGTAAAATTATTGTAATTACTTTTAATTTCTTGCCTTAACTATGTTATAAGCTATACAAATTTTATTTAAGTCCATCAAAGATGATTTCACCTTTATAGGCTACTAATGCTGTAGAAAGAATGAAAACACACATTTGATCTCTCAAGTAATAGATTAATTGGCTTGTATCATATTTAACAGCCTTTGATTTGAGCATTTCTTGACTTAACCTCTTCTTCTAATATATTCTCTAGATTCTTCCCAACGTATAACATTATCATTGATTATATATTGATTTGGATTTATAGAATCTGTTGGTAAGTACTAAGAGTGTATTTAAATTATATTTTAAAATGAGGAACAAACACATATTTATCACTGAAAACTTTGTTTTCAATACTTACACAAAATTTATTTTAAAATATTGTCACTACAGTTGTTTTGGCTGATTGCCTTTCTCAAGTGAACTATTTTTGGTATGCGTTTACACTTTATAGTCTCTAATGAAATAGGTTGAGGAGGGGAGAACTGTTTGTCTCAAGTTGGTCATTCAGAATTATATCTGTGTTTTTTAATTTGTTAATTTCCATAGATTCTAACAAAGGTAGCTTAAGGCCTTTATTTTGAATGTGAAAAATTTTAAATTCGCTATTAAAAGAATGATTATGATCTAGAAGGTGAAGTGCTCACAATTTGCCCAATTTAACAAAAAATGGGCTGAGCGCCAATGTAACAAAAAATGTGTAAGAATATAACAAAAGTGTGTATGCAATGAAACACAAGTAGTTGGGGGTAAAGTAAAAGATAACATATAATTTTAAAGCTGGCTAGCAGAAGTTGCCGGAGAGTGACTACTTGACACTCAAAGGAGGATTCGGCCAATTTGCATGCCCTACAGAGACCGTAGAATAAGAAAATGAATGACAAGGTTTTAAAAAAAACTATAGGAATATAACTAAGATAAATAAAAGTGATTATAGAAGTTGCTCCAAAATGTGAGTGAGCGCCAGGAAAGTATTTACATAAACTTTCCAAGGTATCTTGTAAAGCTATGTGCTGAAATAAAAAAAGGATATAGGTATGAATTGAAATATTTAATTTTCACCAAAACTTTAATCCCTAGCCAAATATATACAATATAAATTTATCTTAAAATACCCACCACCAATTATGTACAGTCAACTTAATTATATACAAAAAATAAATGCCCTAGTTATACCCAACTGATCCTTGATGATCTAAATTTACAAATAATAAAATATGGTCTAGAAGATGAAGTGCATATGTAGAATCTGTTTTTCTATTATTGAAAGCCCCTTTTATGTTCTTCTTCTTCTTATGGTGCCAAAAGTCCGGTTGTGGTTAAGTTAAACCATTTTCGCAGGTTATGCAGCCAGTAGAGATGTGTAGTTCACCATCGAAATAGTTCAAATGAACGATTCTTTTAACTGAACTAATTAAACTAGTTCATTAATTTTTATAGAACTAGTTCACTGAGAACGATTTGCATTATAAATTGTGTCTCCACTTCTAAAGAAGAAAATAATCAATGAATGAGGTCATATATTTCGAATGGAACGGGTCGAATTACGTAGTCCCTGATAGAAACAAGGGGAGTAGGAGCAGGCTTTTTCTTAAGAATTATAAATGCTTTCTCTTTATCTTCCCCTGCTTGTCCTACTAGCGAAACTGATTTTGACGTTGAAGGTTGAGGTTCTTGAAATTTATTTTCTGATTTTTCAAGTCCTTTTCCTATGTATCTGTCAACATTGAGATATTTGAGATTAATAGTAGGGTGTGTCGTTCTTAAATGTATTGATAGATTGCCCAGTCAACCACTTTAAATACTAACATCACATGAACAGTAATTACATTTTGCAGATTTTTTATTATTATCGTTTTCTCGAAATGATTCCATAAAAAACTCCTATTTCGTCTGTTACTCATCTTTTGGGATTGATTAAGAAAAAAAAAATATAAAGAAAAACTAACTAATCATATAATAATTTATATGATTAAACATTTAAACCTAAACATACGATCGAAAGAAATGGTTCCGAATCCGAACTACTTGTACGCCGTACGGTAGTAAAAGACTGAACGAAGACAACGGGCGGCCGGCACCGAGCTTGTGTGATGATTGAGACGAGACATCTGGCAACCAGTTATGTTAGGGTTGGATTACAAATAGTTCCTTCGCGAACTAGTTCACTGAACTAGTTCATTTTTGTGAAATAGTTCTCTTGAACTAGTTCGTCTAAAAGAACTAATAAGCACACCTCTAGCAGCCAGGATATTCTTCTCCGTCCTGGACCTCTTTTCCCATGCACTTTACCTTGAAGTATGGTCCGAAGTAGGGCATATCGTTGTTCATTGCATATTATATGGCCTAGGTATTCTAGTTTGCGACGTTTTATGGTTACGACTAGTTCGCGCTCTTTACCCATTCTATGTAGTACTTCTTCGTTGGTAACTCTGTCTATCCAGGAAATCCTCAACATGCTTCTATAGCACCACATCTCAAATGCTTCGAGTCTCTTCAGGGATGCTTCAGTTAAGGACCATGACTCCACGCCATATAAAAGTACGAAAAACAACGGAAAATTTTATGTTTTGCTATTCGTTTATTAAAATTTCTACCAGTTTGACTTATGTAAGTTTTTGGACAGTCGTCACATTTAAGTTTGCATACACCACTGTGTAAGTGTTTTTTATTTTGGCTCTTGTTGTTTTTAAAAATATTTGCTTAAGTTGTTATTTATTCTTAAAGCTGGTGTTATTCCTTTATTTTTTATGTGTTTGGCTATTTTAGTTGATATTTTGCCTGTATATGTAATTGAGCAGAAGGTACTGGGTTTTTCTCTGGTGGTCGACATACTAATTTCAGGACTTTCTTGTGTACTTTTTGATTTAAAATTATATTAATTGTTTGTTCATTGAATCCATTGTTTACTGCTATTTGCTTACTGATATTTAATTCTGTCTCGAAGTTGTATTTTGACATCAAAATTTCTGTTAATCTATGTAACATACTATGATAGGCTGCCAGTTTATTTTGTCTGGGATGGGATAATGAATTGTGTATAGTCGTGTCAGTATGGGTAGGTTTATGAAATATGGAGAAGTCAAGTTTGTTTTTAAATCTGATAATTTTTAAATCTAAAAAATTTTAGGATTGATTTTGTTCTGTTTCTATTGTAAATTCAATATGACTATGAAGTGAATTAATATACGATAAAAATTGGTCGAGTTGCCTGTTAGTTCCTGTGAAACATACCACTATGTTGTCTACGTATCTCCACCAATAGAAAAACTGTTTGAATATTGGATGTTTTGAAATCTCTATTGGCTTAGAGGATTGCCCATTATAAGTCCTGCACTGTTATTTGTATATATTTGATTATTAAATTCAAAGTAGTCCTGGTTTATGCAAATTTCAAGAAGATGTAAAATTTCAGATGTAATAATTGGATTTGTACTATTTTGGTTTTTTACTAGAATAAAAGTTTCTGTAGGAGGAATACTAGGAAACAGATTTTTACGTCAAATGAAATTAATATGGAGTTGTTAGCTCATTGAAAATGTTGTATTTTATTATAATGTAACTAGTTCTTTTGTATTTTTTGTAGTAAATTTGGGTGAAAATTTAAATTAAAGAAGAATTAAATATCATTAAGCAAATAGCAGTAAACAATGGATACAACAAATAAAGAATTAATAAGATTTTAAATCAAAAACTACACAAGAAAGCCCTGAAATTAGTATTTCCACCACTAGAGAAAAAATCCAGTACCTTCTGCTCGATTACATATACAGGCAAAATATCAACTAAAATAGCCAAACACATAAAAAAGAAATGAATATCACCAGCTTTCAGAACAAATAATAACTTGGGCAAATATATTAAAAACAACAAGAGCCAAAATAAAAAGTACTTAAACAGTGTTGTATACAAACTTAAATGTGGCGACTGCCCAAAAACTTACATCGGTCAAACTGGTAGAAATTTTAATAAACGAATAGCAGAACATAAAAGGGCTTTCAATAATAGAAAAACAGATTCTACATACGCACTTGACTCTCTAGAGCATAATCATTCTTTTAATGACAAATTAAAAATTCTTCACATTCAAAATAAAGCCCTTAAGCTATCTTTGTTAGAATGTATGGAAATTAACAAATGCAATGACCAACTTGAGACAAACAGTTTTCTCCTCCTCAACCGATTTCATTAAAGAATATAAAGTGTAAATGCATGCCAAAAATAGTTCACTTGAGAAAGGCAATCGGCCGAAACAGCTGTAGTGATAATATTTTAAATACAAAGTTTTCAGTTTTTTATTGTTACATACAATGAATTTCCATCAAGTAACAGTCGAATCCATCAATTACATATTTATCATATTTAATACTAATATACTGATTTAATTAACATTCTGACACGCATAACTAGATAAATAGTCACTTCAAACCAAATTTTACATCGATGAAGTTATCACATATGTGTGGTGGAAATACTAGAAGCATATGTGTGGGAGAAAAGGTCATAATTTAAACATGCTGGTTATATTTCAAATGTAGGAAGCAAAGGCATTGTATTTCTGAGGTATATACTACCAGAAGACACTGATGTGTGAATCAAAGGAGAAAATATTATAAAGAACATTATTGCATACAAAAATTAGATTAGAACTCTTAATACAATATATTAATATAAAAGTGCAATTATTGTAGAAAACGTGTTAAACACATTTTGTCAAAAGTTTTTACAAAAAGTGAAAATAAAAATAAACAAGTTCAAAACAAGTTCAAAAAATGTTTTATTGATTTTTCGAATTATTCCCCTTTAGGATCTACACTTTTCTTCTTTCTTCTTGATATGCCTATCCGTTACGAATGTTGGCGACTGTCATGGCAATCTTTATTTTATCTGCAGCAGCGCAGAAAAGATGCACAGATGTTGTACTGAACCAGATTCTGAGGTTCTTTAACCAAGACGTTGTTCTTCTTCCTGGACCTCGTTTTCCAACTCGTTTTCTCACTTTTGCATCTGCTCAAAATAATTCTGGAAATATTTTTTCCACTCTGAAGCTGATATCATAGAAGCATGCCTTTGAAAGGCATCAACAGCTTCTTGAGGCAATAATAATCTCTGTCGTCATGTCTTTTGTTTGTTAGGTCATTAGGTGATAAGTCGGATGAATACAGACAATGTATGGGAGCTGGCCATGACACCATGAAGTAGGTTGTGATATATTCTGGCGGTTTTTCTTATTTTGTCGAAGACTATTAGCAAACACATTGTCATATAATAGCTATATCTTTTCTCTAAATTTTGTTTGTTACAGGAACACCTAAACTAATAAGATCTTGTGGAGTAGAAGGATTTAAAAATACTAAAAAAGGAACAAATATTGCAGCTCAAGCAACAGCCATTACAGCAGGAACAGTAAGTATGATCTAGGAATATAGTTTTTCACAGCCAGTATTTGGTAATGATACATTTTTTTTCGGTTTATAGGTTATAATCTGGAATTAATTCTTCCTCTCGTTCCGTCTATAACTACGGCATACATTCATAAAAGTCTATTCCCTCTGGGAGCTGTATGAACTTGTAGTGGTGAAGTGAATCTTCTTGTTCAATTGTGATAGCTAATTTTGTAAGATGAGCACGATCAAGTAGAAATTAAGGACGGCTCTACTACTGATCTCAGGCGATACCTAGGTTGCACCATCTACACCTTAGCTCCTCACGGCACACTGATCAACAAGGGCCAAATAAACATGTGGATTACAGTACATACTTGGTAACATGATGATGAAGTACTGAAAAATTGTCAGGAGAACCGCGATGAAGTTTAGCAAGCACTGAAATAAATCCAGCAAGTGAGCATGAGTGGTAAAGTGAGGAAAAGGTTTAAGCACCTGTTAAACCAATGTCCCGACCCAAAAGAGGCTCCACAGCAGGTGCTAAAAGTACTTTAAAACAAACAGTATACCAAAACGATGTAGGGTGTACCCAAAAAATCTTTTAGGTCATAATGTAACGTTGTGTATGAGGCCAAATGACTTCTTTACATATAGTCTACAATCTATATTCTATCAAAGCGGTCGTATATTATAGCGATCGTTACTAATCGTCAGTTAGTAGACTATTATGAACGTTGCCATATCGCTTTTGATATCTGCCGCAGTTGCAGACGAAACGCTAGGAAGAAATAATTACCGTCCACAGTCAATAATCCCTGAAAATATTCCTAAAAAAGGTTCACCCATTAAACCCGCTTTGGAGTTTATGAAATTTTGATGTACTTAAAAAAAATCATTTCTACCATTTTTTTAATTGTAAAAAATTCTCACTCAATATTTTCTGCTATATTTGCCTTATCCATAAACTATCAGCTGTCTGTTGTTCATTCAGCCTATCCTCACCTGTCTGATATCTACCAAACTAAGATATCTATAGATAGGCTGAAGGAACAACAGACAGAAGTAAATTGTAATTTTTATTAAAGCAACATGGTAACGTCAATAATTACAAAGAGATAAAACAACTGACAAATAAAATTAAAGATGATCGGTGTTCCGCGTTGAGAATTTAAAACTCAACGTTTCGGCACCCATTTTCGAGCCATTATCATTATATATATAATATATATATATATATATATATATATATATGTATATATATATATCTATATATATATATATACATATATATATATATATATATATACATATATAATATATATATACATATATATATATATATACATATATATATATATATATATATATATAATATATATATATATATATATATATATATATAATATATATATATATATATATATATATTTGAAATGAGGTTGAATGCTCGAATAAATGAACTTTGAAAAATAAGGCTATTATCAAGCACAAGTTAATTAAATCTAGCCCAAGTACTTTCGCTTAAAATAGCATCTTCAGGGGCATTTCGTCAAAATATAAACTATCCGGCAAGCGTAGAATGTGGAAACATTAATAATAACATAAAATTGTACAAAACACTACACTAAAACGAGGACAAACAGTTTAAAATTACTTTAAATATTCTACGCTACATTCTTTGTCAGTATCTGGAGGGATAATGACTATCCCTTTATCGGGGTAATCATTATCCCTCCAGATATCGACAAAATATATCAGCAAAAGAATTATACCAGCAACTTAAAAAATGCATTCATGAGGCTGCAAGTGAAGCTTTGGGTTATAAAGACAAACATGAAACAAAAAATCAAGAATGGTGGTCGGAGAATATGCAAACTTTGGTCACCATTGGATGAAGAGTACAAGATATATCAACAATTAAATCGAAATGTAAAAAGAGAAGTAGTGAAAAGTAAAAATGAGATGTGGGATCGAAGATGTGCAGAGGTGGATAGGTATATGGGTGGAACAAGAGTTGGGCAAGCTTGGAAGGTGATAAAGTCTCTCCGGAGGGAAGGAAAGGAAAAATCTAACTTACAGTGAATAGATCTGAAACAGTGGAAACACCATTATGAGGTCTTACTGACAGAGGATAGATGTAAATTCCAAGAGATCGAAATGGAAGAAATATCCGAACACACACAAATAAGTGAGATAACAACCGGAGAGTTAAACGATGCCCTCAAAAGATCGAAAAACGGTAAAGCAGCAGGACCTGAAGACATCCCAATTGAGTTGATAAAGTATGGACCAAAAATATTACATAAGATGTTGGTTCAACTATTTAGCAAATGCTTAAAAGGACAAAATATCCATGATGATTGAAATATTGGATACATCAGCTCAATATTCAAGAAAGGGGATAAACGCAAATGCTCTAATTATAGGGGAATAACTGTTATCAGCTTAGTGAGGAGGTTGTACGGTCGAATAATAATAAAAGAAGAATATAATCAGAATACGAAGACATAGAAGAACAAAATGGATTTCGTGCAGGAAGGTCGTGCACTGATGGTATATCGTTCTGCAGCAGGTAATCGAAAAACGGAAGGCAAGGGATCTATCTACCCATCTATTGTGTGTAGATTTAGAGAAGGCATACGATACGGTACCTTTGAAAAAACTCTTTCAACATTGACGAAAGTAGGTCTTAGTAGAGAGTATGTGGATGCTATCGCAAATATATACAAAAATGCAAGAAGTGTCGTTAAAGAAGGAAACTTTATATCTGAATCATTTCCAATAACAAAGGGGTTTAAACAAGGATGTTGTCTATCTCCGACCTTATTTAAAATATATATTCAATCATCACTAGGGCAGTGGAGGAAACAAGTATCCGGAATGGGAATAGACATAGGCGATGGTAAATGTCTAACAATTTTATTTTTCGCAGATGATCAGGTAGTCGTAGCGAATGATGAGGAAGACATGGACTACATTAATTACTATTAAACTGGGAATAAGCCACAATTAAAGATGAAAATACGTTTATTGACGTTTCAATTTCCACTTCGGAAATCGTTCTCAAAATACAAACAGTAAATTAAACAAATTTTGTTTTTTTGTTATATACTGAAAAATTCTTCTAATAATTTAATTTTATCTGACTCATTTATATTGACAATTCAGACATACATTATGCATTTTAAAGTAGACGACTTTAAAATGATATTGCCAATATTGTTGAGTTGCGCTCCTGGGACGACTTTACTTATAAGATAGTTCATTCGATTACATGAAATCAACTTTAACTTGAAAATATCCGTCAGAAAAAAAAAGAAAAAAAAAATCATAGCATGTAATTCGTCTTTAAAAAGACAAACACATGAAATGATGACAGTAAAATTCTCCTGTTAGTGATTCCATAGTAAATTATGAGGGAAAAACCAGAAAAAAAACCTCATAATACTATCTCGACATTGTAAGTATTTGTTCGTGAATTTAGTTTACCTTCAACAAACATCAAAATTCTGATTTTATATGTTACGTTATTTAAAAAACATAAATGATGTATCCTCTATATGTTACTGACTTACTAATACTGGTATTTTCTTATTAATAACTTCCTCTTTCAATATTAGTAACCAGATCCTACTACATTCTGCCGAGGAATTTGCGACACAATTGGCCTCATTTAGCATAATTAAAGCCGCTTCTTTGATATTTCTTTTTTTACCATCCGTTCCTTTTAGGACTACATTTGAATTATTCCATTGAACCCTATGTTCATTATCCCATGCGTGTTTACAGATTTGAGATCTATCAAATTCTCTATTTTTAATATAAGATTGATGTTCACTTATTCTAATATTTAATGGTCTTGATGATTCACCTAAATAAAACTGATCGCATTCACAAGGTATTTTATAAATCCAATTCTTTGTCCTTTCTTGTTCATTGTTAGGTTTGGTTTTGGACAAAATAGATCTCAACGTGTTTATTGTTTTGAATGTTGTTGAAATGTTGAATTTATTTCCTATTCTTTTAAGTTTTTCTGATAGTCCTTTTATGTACGGTATTGTTATTTTCCTCATATTATTCCTTGTGTATGTTTTTTTGTATATTTTTATCTTTAATTGTGGCTTATTCCCAGTTTAATAGTAATTAATTTACAATGCCACAAGAAAATAGCTTCATGGACTACATATTTAGAAAACTAAAGAAAGAATATGAAAAATGGGACCTCAATATGAATATGTCAAAGACAGAGTATCTTAAAATAGGAGATGATGAAGAAGATCCACAATTAGAAATTAGAAACACAAAAACATGCAAGGAATATAAATATCTCGGATCTATAATACCTAAAGAAGGCACTACCAAAAGAGACATCGAAAACAGAACGCAGCAGGGAAAAAAAGCGGTTAACATTCTAAACTCTCTACTATGGTCTAAAGATATTAAATAAGAAACGAAATTGACAATCTATCGAACCTTGGTAGAGCCTATTATGACTTATGGGGCAGAAGTTTGGCAGACCACGAAAAAAGATAGAAAAAGAATAGAAGTAGTAGAAATGGATTTTCTAAGGAGAGCTTTTGGTGTATCGAAAAAAAGATCATATCAGGAATGAAGATATTAGAAGGATGGCAAATACTGAATATTCCACTGTAGACAGAATTGAAACGAGACAACTAGTGTGGTGTGGTCACGTGAAGCGAATGAATGAAGATATATGGGCAAAGAAAGCTTTAAATTACATACCACAACAAAGAAGAAGAAGGGGAAGGCCTTCAGTTGCCTGTAAAGAAAATGTACGACACATAATGAAAGATAGAGCCATCAAAGAAGACGAATGGATGGACAGAAAACGATGGCGGTTGAAATGCGAGAGGCGGCAGAGGCTGTAACAACCTCGCTTATATATATATATATATATATATATATATATATATATATATATATATATATATATATATATATTAGTTACAGAGTAAGTCACAGAGAACATAACTCAGTATTAATGGCCGCATAATCAAATAAGAAGGAAAATAAAAAAAGCTAAAGAGACTTATTTAGCTGGAAAATGCCAAGAAATAGAAGACTTACAAAACAAATATGATAACTTCAATCTCCATAAGAAAGTTAACGAATTAGCTGGGGTAGCAAAACAAAACACCTCAAGCATACTATTGGACAAACAAGGAAACATTTTAGTGGAGACGGAACAAAAATTAGAAAGATGGAAAGAATATATAGAGGAATTATTCCATGACCAGAGACAGGAAAATATATATTAAGATAATCAGAGTACAGACGAGGGACCCGAAATAACAAAGTCAGAAGTTATGCATGCAGTAAAGTCCATGAAAAATAATAAAGCTGCTGGTCCAGATGAAATACCAAGTGAATTGCTGAAACTGTTCAATGAAAAGAAGATAGATCTTTTAGTCCAACTACTGAACACAATCTATTCCGCAGGAGTCATTCCACGTGAAATGCTGACATCAACGTTTATTTGTGTACCAAAGAAAGTAAATGTCGTAAAATCAAAGAATGTAGTGATTATCAAACGATCAGTCTAATGTCACATACCTTAAAAACCCTGCTAAAAATCATCCATAACAGAATACACGCTAAGCTGGAGATGGATATTAGTGATTCCCAGTTTGGTTTTCTACATACTACTACTACTTTGGACTACAACAAGGCATTCGATAAGGTAAATCATGACCGACGTATAGAAGTACTCAAAAACAAAAATCTGGATGTGAGGGATGTAACATTGATATAAAATTTATACCATAGCCAACGATCAAATGTGAAAATTAGAAGAGAAGTGTTAGAAGAAGTGGAGATAATGAGAGGAGTCAGGCAAGGTTACATACTGTCGCCGTTATTGTTTAATGTTTATTCTGACAAAATCATACAAGAAGCTTTGGTAAACGAGACAGTCGGCATAAAAGTGAACGGAGATTTAATTAACAACATTAGGTATGCCGACGATATAGTCATAATAGCCGACAACTTGGAAGACTTACAAAGAATAATGAACAAAATATTAAGATATAGTGGAGAACACGGACTCTCTCTCTTAACATGAAAAAAGCCAAATTCATGAAAATTAGCAAGAACAACAATACAAACAAAATATTAACAGTATGTGGCCAGCAGATTGAGAGAGTAAAAAGATATACTTACTTGGGAACGATAATCACAGAAAATAACGATTATACTGCAGAAATAAGAGTCAGAATTGAAAAAGCACGTGAAAACCTTCGTGAAACCGAAAAAGATTTTATGCAGCACAGATCTGACATTGGCTCTCAGAATAAGGCTCACTAAATGCTATGTACACAGTGTACTTACTCTATGCTGAATCATGGACATTAAACCGGAATACAATAAATCAACTTAACGCGTTTGAAATGTGGACCTTTAGAAGATTGTTAAGGATTCCATGGGTAGATATAATTACGAATGCAGACGTGTTAAGGAGAATAGGCAGATAGAATGCAATGGAAAATAAAATGAAAGAAAGGAAATTACAATATCTCGTACATGTGATGAGAGGCGAGATACAACATCTTGAGACTCATAATTCAAGGAAAAATAGATACCAAATATATGTATAGATAAATTCCAAAGCATACCATTGGAACAAAAGCTTTCAGTAGATGAGCAAATGTCCGCATCAGAAGGAAGGCACTATATAAAACAATACATTCCTGCTAAACCCCAGAAGTGGGGATACAAACTTCGTTTTATGCGGTGTTAGTAGATATTCCTACAATTTCGAAATATACATTGGTACAGGGAAGGAATCGTCGGGTAAATGAACGAGAGCTAGAAGCAAGTGCTAATGTAGTTGTCAGATTATCTAGGATTATCCCGAAAAAAAAAGGATTATGTTGTTTACTTTAACAACTATTATACTTCATTGCCTCTACTCCATTATCTTACTAACAAAGGTATATATTCTCTAGGCACTGTTAGTCGAAACCATATTCCAAACATTAAGTAGCAATCTGAAGATAAAGCAAAAAAAATGGATAGTGGGACTTAAGTTGAGTATGTGTGTGACTTTGAAAGCGTGGAAATATCGTCAGTGGCCTGGAGAAACAACAAGACTGTTTGTTTGTTGTCACCATATGCTGAAGAATTGCCGAAAGGAAACGTTGAAAGGTTTGATAGTAAAAGAATGCAAAAAATCAACGTTGAATGTCCTAAGTTGGTTCAGGAGTATAACCAACATATCGAAGAGGTGGACCTCAAGGACAGCCTTATTGGACGCTACAAAATTAAAATTATAAAATAAAAATAAAATAAAAGTGGCATATTGCTTATGCAGCATTGGAAGTATTCGTTTACTGAAGAAAGGCCATCAGATCTTTAAAAATAAATAGAAAAAAAAAGAAAAGGTCAGCAACAACAACGTATATTCCTCCAAGAGACGTAAGGCTTGATGGTCACTCACACTGGTCATTGTATAAAGACACAAGACAAAGATGCAAGATGCCAAAGTGTACTTCGTTTTCGAATTCAATATTCAAAATATGGACTATCTTTGCCTAAATAAAAATAATAATTGTTTTCATAAGTTCCATTCAACTTAGATATTTAGTTATTATAACAGATTATGCTTATTAATAATCTATTAAAAATTGTTTTGTAAAACAAATTTTTACATTTTTTTACTATTTTTAGGCATAAGTTTATACCTTAATGCAACTAATTTTTTTTATTACAATACAAAAAATCGCGCATTATTATTACCGCAAATGCGATTAAAACAATAACAAGTTATTTCACCGATTTTCTGGTACTTTGCGCAACATAATTGTTACTTTTAGGTAAAAATGATCACTTGTGTGTTAGATAACGTTTAGGTAGGGGGAGGGGATCTTGTAAAACGTTACGGTGCGTTACATGGGGAGAGGGAGGGTAAAAAATCTTTAAAAATTGCATGACGTAATACTTGAACGCCCCTTAGTACTATATTTCTCAAAATTAGTTTCACTAATTCTATTCACCATAATTTTGTCATGTACATATATGTACGTAAATATAAAATTATTATGTTTTGTAGAAAGCGCTAGATCAAGGATACAAGATAGTCAGAGTAAGAGTAAGAGGACTGGGACCTGGTCGAATGGTAAAAAGTTCTGTAATAAATCATGCATTCTAATTACAAATTATTCATTTTAGGCTGCAATAAAAGGACTACAGATGTCAGGTTTAGACATAGTTTCAATTACAGATAGTACAAGAGTGTCATGGACTGGACCTAGACCACGAAAGCAGAGAAAGCTTTAACACATTTTACAATTAGGTAGTGTTTTAAATTAAATACTTAGAATAAAGTATCAACATAACGTTAAATTAGTATCAATTCGTGTCATACATTTAGGTTTAAATTTCTTAACTTGGATTTATTCTTCACTACTTTAAAAAATATATTACATAAATTTAGTTCATTCAATACAATTTGATTCACGTGAGAGAATTCACTTAAATATATATTTTAAACACTTTCAGAAATGAACTTTTTCAACCATTTATTTGGTTATGGATAAGCTGCTGGATAAATCAATATCCAATTTTTCGAGTATTAATCCGTACAGAATTTTTGATATAACTTCATTATACAGTATATTCACCAACATACACCTCTAAACGATTAACGGAAATTATGGATTGACGGAAGGCACGATAACTGCACTGGTATTCTCCAGAAGAACACTTTGCTAAATTTTAGGTAGAAAATAAATATATATCGCATTAACCCGTTGTTCATAATTTTGCATATTTTGATACATTTTTTTAATAAATAGTATTCTTGCATAATGTTCTTTCACCTACTTGTTTAAATAAATCTTTTCTGAAACACATACTACCGTGCTAAGGATAATTTATATTCAGAGTAGATATACAAACTACTAAAATATCACTTTTAATTTTTGTTAAAAAATACTTCGGAGTAAACTAGAAGATTTTGTCAATTTAAATAGTGGTGGTTAGATTATTTCTGTTAGAGTGTACCGTGTTTTGTAACAAAAATGGGCTGGCTGGAGCGCCAATATAACAAGAATGTGTAGTGTAGCAATAGGGTAAACTCTAAAATGTACCTTGATACACCAACGAACTAATATGTGGAATAACAGAAGATGAAAGGGATTAGACAGAAATAAATTATGTGAAAGAAATAAATAAAGGTTAAATATGAATTTTAAAATATAATAAAATTAATGCTGGCTAGCGACTATGCAGGAGAAAGACCACTTGACAATCAAAGAGGGATTCGGCCAATTTGCATGCCCTACAGAGACCGTAAGATGTAAGAATTAATGACTAGAAACTACCAAGAAATAAACAGAAGAAAGATAAAGTTGCTCTAATGAATATTTGGGCGCCAGGAAGTTAAATGGTTTCTTCCGAGATATCTTGTATTGCTGAAATATTAAAGGATAGGTACCAAGTGAAATATTGAATTGTTTTAACCCAACTTTAATAAACACCAATTTTATGTACAGACTATTTAACCCCTTATATTTAACAATATAACCCAACACCTCTTATGTACAATTAACTAATCTATATTTACAGTAAAACCCTAAATACAATGATAAAACAGTTTCCCCTTTCCCAAATGTACCTATTTATGTGAAATGTTGACTAAGGTTATGCAATAGTTATATAAATATAATATAAAATGAAATATATAATAATATAAATGTTACAATTATCGAATAAATGAAATAAAACCTCTCCGGATATGTGTGCACACTATAACCTGATAACGAGAGATTCCAGGGGAGTTACAATCTCAACCCTTGATGAATAATAAATGATTGTTATTAATAAAAAGTTAAAGCCTTGAAGAGGAAGTTAAAAGGTATTATTACAAATTTACACTAGTATTTAAAAAAATGAATATGATTATTATTAATAAAAAGTTAAAGCCTTGAAGAGGAAGTTAAAAGGTATTATTACAAATATTAAATGAAAACAACAAAAAATAAAACTAGTTTTTCCTGCCGGTTTCCTTCTCGGTGGACCTGGGAGGTGGTCCGGATAAAGAACTAGATGCAGGTGGGTAGAGGTCCAAAACTGGACTCCAATAAAAGGTACTGAGACTTTTGACTCTTTAAACTAAAACCATAGAATTCTTCCCTGTGTTTAAATCCCCATAAATTTAAATTAAAAGTGTTTCTTCCCTCCCCGACTTGTCCTGGAATCCGTAACTAGGCTAAAAAAACACAGTTGTGTTACTACAAAGTCCTTTGTTCATACAAGAAAGTAAAGAAAAACCAAGAAATGTCAACACGTTGTTTCAAATTGAAGCAAAAACTATAATGTGTTTCTTTGAAAAAAAATAACCTTGGGACTGTATGAAAATGTTTGGATATATTAACCAGGTAATTTTAAGGAACGCCTGGTATATAGATTATAGAATCGAAAAAAAGTATTAGCCGGTTTAAACGGTATGGAATTATAATAGTAAAGAAATTGTGAAAAACTTGTAAAGAAATAAAATTATAAAAATTTATTACTTGTAATCTGTTGAGGTATTTAGGAAATAAATGGAATAGTTAAATAGACCAGAATGTATTTTGAAAGAGGATTAAAGAAATAGATTTAAATTTCACCAACAATGGCGGATGATGTGACATGTTTTTATATATAATTTATTTATAATTTAAAACTCACCGGCTGTGGTCCAAACTTAAAGTATTTTCCCAAAAGAACAAAATAACAAAAAGGCTTCTTCCAACACAACTGATTTTCCAAAAAATAAAAAAATTAAACCAAACTCATGGAATAAAGATGGCCCCCACAGCCGCCTCTGAACACGTCTGCTCACTTCACGATTCCAAGACCAAGTGCCGGTCTCATGGCACTTCGGCGGTCACGACAATGTATTTTCAGAGTCTTAGACAGAGGGCGGGATTTAATGCCAACTTTTAAAAATAAAATTTACCGAAGTTATTCAAATGTTTGGTTTAAGAATATTTAGAAATGAATTTAATTTGTAATTAAATTAAAGGATTCCAGTGACAAAGCAGTAAATGGGTATTTAAGTAACGGACTCGTTACATTCCCCTCTTACTTGGAGAAAAAAAATTTTTAAGTGAAAAAATTGTTTTTTTTCTTTTACTTGACTGATTGATTAGATGTAGGTTAGCCAATACTTCAACCATATGTAGAGCAATCAAGAATCGAGAAAAAAAATATAAACATATATAAAAATTATAGCCATGGCACCAATTTGCCAAATACAGCTATCAAATTAACTCACTAAAATACTTCCAAAACAATCTACATCGATTCACACGATTATAATTAACCACAGATTATGAGTGATGTAGGAATAAAGAAATGGTTTCATCTAAAGATACCCATACTACACATACTATTTAGAGTAAAATTAAAGTAAAGTAAGACTCTAACATAGCATAGTATAGACTAGTAATACAAATGCTCAATACAAATAATCCAAAATAATGTGAAATCGGACCCTGGTTCCAAAATTGACTCATCGATGGACAACAGATTTATAGGAGAGCATATCCAAGGAATAATCAATCAGGCAAATAGGTGGACCGATACACAATAATAAGTAACAATAAAAATACTAAACGTATATAAAACAATATACGTAACAATAAAAATACCAAATGTATATAAAACAATATAAGTGTCGAATTGGATGGTAAATCCAAAATTGACCATACAGTGGACAACAGATTTATAAAGTAGCATATCCAAAGATAATCAATCAGGCAAATAATGACCCAATTCACACTATAACCAAATAAACCAAAAAGGGTAGGTCCACATATACCCACATCCGGTAATATGTGCCTAACCTAAAAATTCACCAAATAAATTATTGGATCAAAATGTGGGACTAACGGCCTGAACAAAAGGACAGCCATAAAATCGATTCCATCCTGATGATATGCCATCAGTACATTTAGGATCCAAAGTAAAGACCAAAAATAAAAACTAGGAGGTTTATAAACTCAATCATCCTAGCAAATGCAAAGCTGAACAACTTAAGCTCAAAAGGTAGAGTACCAAAGCGTGTGAACTGCTGTGGTAACTTCTTACAACAAAATTAACTTGTGCTGATATTCGATAACTATAGCAGGTAGCTACAACAAATTTATAAGAATATCTAACATAAGATCACTAAAAGGAGTTTAATTTGACAGTAAACTCTAACAACCGTAGCAAAACAGTAAGAGTTAAGGTAGAAGTAATAACAAAACAGAACATCAAGAACGAGTAGACCAATTTCTGAAGAAACTGCAAATTTATAATTCGTTCTGATATCAATAAAAGAGAACAGGTTAATTCCTTGTTCAATATACCAAAATATAGACAAGTGCCTAAGGAAAGAAGTGAAAATAACTATAAATGGTCATTTGTTGTCAAAATATGAAATACTATCCATAACTGTAATCTAAACATGCTAGCTGTAAAGGGAATATGTCATGGATTGCTCCCTCCAATAAACTATATAAATAAAATTAATAAATCAGCTAAGGAACAATTCAGTTATTAGACCAAAGTCTGAAAATATTAAGGATTAACGTTAAATATTCAAATCCTAATTAACATTAACAATAATTTACTATCTATGGAAGACATTCTACTGCCTAGATAACTGTACAGCTTGTCATGAAAATGGTGAATTCCGAAATTCATAGAACAACTGAGGCCTCTAATTGAACTAAAACTTCGAACCCACATATTCATTCACCTATACACAGGCAGAATAGTCTATATAATATAGGAGTGTACTAAAATCATGTATACTGATTATCTATATAAATTCCTAATGACTGATTTAAAAACATCCCACATAGCAAATCCAGATACATGTTACTATATAACTTGATTATGACCAATAAACTGAATCAAATCCGTAAAAAAAAAATACAACATTCTTTCCAACTGGCAAAACAAGTAAGTAAAATGGGAAGAAAGTGATACAACACATAAACATATAGCACAGTATAGTAGCATTACAATATTTAGTTCCATACCAGTGCAACACCTAATATAAGTAAAAATCTCTAATGGCTTTAATAATTTTAACTTATTATAAACAAATACTAATCAAATTATAAGCTGTAGATATTCCAAATCTGGTGATTAATAACAAAATTTAAGAAAATATCAAATCGTAACCAAACCGAGCCAAAACAATAACAATCATAGGAATAAGTTAACTTAATAGACATTAAGTTAATCTTCCTCTGAAGATGAAGATGTTGCCTCATCTGTTGTGTTATCAGGGAGTAAATCCTTTATATGAAATTGACCAATTCGTCTATTTGTCGAATTGTCTTTTAATTCATATACTAAAGGAGATATTACCCTAACGACAGTACAGGGAACATATTTCTGACAAAACTTAGCAGAAATGGCATCACCTTTATTTGATTTTACAAAATTCCGTTTCAAAACTCGATCGCCCACAAAAAATCGCAAATCTCGTTTCCTCAAATTATACTGATGCTGATTTCTAAGGTAAGAAGCTTTTAACTTCTTCCTAATGTCAGCGAATATTGGAGGTAGGTTTTGGAGATCTTCCATACGGTGAAGTTTCTCAGAAATTTGAGGAAGAGTTGTCGAATTTTCAGAAATTAAACCGAAATAATCACCTGACAATGGAACATGCCTACCAAAATTAACATAAGCTGGAGAACACTGAGTGATTTCATGAACAGAAGTTCGAATGGCTTGAGCAACTGAATGGATATACTTATCCCAAGCTCTATGATCACTGTAAGTGTAAGATCGAAGAGCAGTAACAATGCTACGATTTACACGTTCAGTGTGGTTAGCTTGCGGATGATAAGCTGCATTGTAGAATATCTTTTGGACCTTATATTTACTTAATAGATCTTTAAAAGCTTTAGAAACAAATTGTGGACCATTATCACAAGATACTATTTGGGGAATACCAAATAGTAAAAACACTTGTTCCTCTAAGAACTTCAAAATGGCTGGAGTTGTAGCCTTACGCAGAGGACAAACTAAAGGAAATTTGGTGAAGTAATCTACAACTACCAAACAATATGTGTTACCTAAATAACTACGTGGATACGGTCCAATAAGGTCTAAAGAGATCATTTGCCACGGAAAATTAATGTTCCTAAACGAACCCATTAGTCCAGCTTGAGGTAGGTTACTCGGCTTGCACGTTGCACAAACTCTACATCTAGAGATGTATTTCTTAACTGAGTTGCGCAAACCAGGCCAGTAATATAACTCAGCTATTTTACTAAATGTTTTATAAAAGCCAAAGTGACCTGATGTCACATCATCATGAAAAGTTCTTAAGACTTCATCCCTATTTGCTGTTGGGACTACTATCTTCCAATCAGACATATTCGATAGAGATTCAACTGGACTGATAACATGTTTATAGAGGATATTATTCTCCACCTTGAAATCAGGATACCTAGTAGGTTCTTGGGTGACATTATGAATCATCTTTCGATACCAATTATCTGGAGATAAAGTGGACAGATCTAAAAGATTGATATCGAATGTACGTGACAACGCGTCTGCAACCACAACACCATTGGCTTTGCGATGAACAATATTGTAATCAAAGACAGAAAGCCTACAAATCCAACGGGACAAACGTTGTGACGGATTTTTCATGGAATGTAACCATAATAAAGAACTATGATCTGTGATGATAGTAAACTTACGACCCTCAAGATAGTACCGAAAGGCATCAAGACCATGGATAATTGCAAGAAGTTCTCTCTCTGTGGTGGAATAATTCTTCTGTGCTTTATTGAGCTTTTTGCTGGTATAAGCTATTGGATGTTCCGAACCATCCTTCATTTGAAATAGTACACCACCTGACGCAGTGTTGGAACAATCTGTCATGAGATAGAAATGTTCTTTAAAATTCGGAGACGTCATGACAGGAGCACTAGTAAGAGCTTCTTTTATACGCCGGAAAGCATCATCGGCTTCTGAAGTCCATGTAATAGTTTGGCCTTTTTTCCTATTTTTAAGGAGATCTGTAAGTGGGGATAACAAAGTAGAGTAAGACGGCACAAACCGACGATAATACCCACACATCCCTAATATCCTACGGACTTGAGTAGTAGTCTTAGGAATGGGAAAATCCTTGATAGCACTAACTTTATCAGGATCAGTCCTTAAACCTTTACTATCGACTACATATCCTAAAAATTTAAGACTAGGACGACAAAACTGACATTTATCTAAATTAATAGTTAAATTAGCCTCCTTGAGACGTGAAAACAACTTATCCAAAATTTCCATATGAAGAGAAAAATCAGGAGTGACAACCAAAATGTCATCCAAATAATAAAAAACATAGGGCTCTAACTGAGGACCAATGACTAAGTCCATCAGACGACACATTGTCTGAGGAGCTGAAACAAGACCAAAAGGCATAGTGACAAACTGAAATAATCCTTTTCCACTAACAGCAAAAGCTGTATACTTTTTACTTTCCTCACTCAAAGGAATCTGTAAAAAGGCTTTAGATAGGTCGATAGAAGAAATATACCTAGCATTCTGGAGTTTACTTAGAATGACGTCTATTCGGGGAATAGGATAAGCATCCCGATTTGTAGTAATATTATTCAACTTTCGACCATCGAAGCAAACCCTAAAAGATCCATCCTTTTTCTTGGTTAACCACAAAGGACTACAGTAAGAAGACGTGGAAGGTTCAATGATATTCAACTCTAACATGGAATCAATTTCCTTTTCCAAGTCAACTTGCCAAGCCTGAGGAATAGGATACTGATATTGTCTAAAAGGTGTGGTATCTCCCACCTCGATAGTGTGAGATATTAAGGATGTACGACCTAATTTGTCTTTTGACGAAAGGGTTGTAAATTTAGAGATCATATTCTCTAATTGCCTTTGTTCGGAACTAGATAAACTAGTAAAATCCTGAATAGCACTAAGTAAGGACAGATTAAATTGAGAAATAGAAAAGGAAAAATTAGAACAATTTAGTGTGCTATTAAAAGCATTTAAGAAATCCATACCTAAAATTATAGAATTCTGAACTGAAGGAATAATATAGAATGTAATTTGTTTACATAAATCTGCTACTGTGATTTCAGTTTCAAATTTGCCTGTAATAGACTGAACTGTACCATCTGCAGTAGACACTTGCAGAGAAGAAATGGGCATAATAGAAATCTCAGCATTTTTCAGTAAAGCTAATGAATGTGAACCTATCACAGAAATGTTCGAGCCACTATCTAAAAGAGCTAAACAAGATTGTCCTAAAATCTTAATAGGAAGATAAGGTCTATTATCATTATGTTTCTTTACTAATAATGAATTTAAATCAAAACAATCATTATCTGATTGGTCAAAAATTTTAAAAGGTGCTAAACTAAACTTATTGTCTCTACCTACACAATCAGAGGATGCAACAGGCAAACAAGAAGAATCAGAAATAAAAGAATCCTCCTGAATTGTGGTAGACTCTGGTATAGATATTGGAACTACTACACTGCTACTATTATGTCTATTATTAAAATTTGGGAAGATATTTGGGGAAGATAATCTATGTAAATCAGAGGTATTATGTTGGGAAGTTACTTCTTGGAATGACTTGGTGTGGTGTGTGTTGGTTTTTTGGAGACAACCCCTTTCCCTTTCCGACTGGAAGATGGGTTTGGGTGGCTTGACGTGGTTGGACCAGTGACTTCGTTTGATGTAACGGTTTGATTCCCTGATGGGGGTGTGGACGGAGAAACGCTCAGGGGACGGACCTCCGATCGTTCGTTTCCCGAACACCTAAAACAATTGCGTTTGAGGGTATTTTCTTTACCACAACCGTGGCAGAAAATACGGGTACGAGGGATGCCGCAATCATAAAAAGTATGGCCAGACTCACGACAATTCCAGCACACTACAGAACTAATAACTGATATATTACGTTCAGAGCCCTTAGGTTGCCAAGAACGGTGTCTAAAAGAATTTTGATGACCGAAAGAGTCAGAAGAGTGTTTAGAAGTGGTTGGAGGTTGAGAAGACCAAGATAAAGTTTCCTCCAAACGTTTACACTTCTCGGTTATGTCTGCTATACTGGTGATGTCTACTAAAGCTAATTGCTGATGATAAAATGGCAGTAGACATTTGAGGATGATCTTAATTTTTGCAGAATCTGTCAGAGGTGTTTCAAGGCGACTACACATACCTAAAATAGTATTAATAAATATCGTAACAGACTCGTCTGGCTTCTGTTTACGATTTTTGATTTGGTCCAGAAGGTCATCTTGAAAAGAATAAGGTAGAAAATCAGACTTGAGTTTCTGAGCCAAATCAGACCAATTAGAAAAATTATTGCGGTTGTTTCTAAACCACGTAAAAGCTGTGCCTGTAAACAACTCAGCAGAAGCTGCAAAAAGATCCTCCTCACTCACTCCTCTCGATATGCGAAGACATTCCACCCTATCCAAAAAGGAAATAACCTGGTCATAATGACCTTCACCAGAAAATGTAATGCCCCATTTATGTACCTGAACAGGTTTGGGGTGAAGAAATGAATTAGCTGCTTGGACTGAAGAAATAGGGGTTGAAGTAGCAATTGGATTCACTCGTGAATCAAGTTCACCCTCTAGGCTAAGAATTCGGATTGAAATAGAGCGTTTGTAAGTTTGCTGCTCCTCATTCGAACATGATAATAAATGAACACGGCCTGAGACATGGGCTAGACGTGATACCAGCCTGGAGTATAGGCTATCTTGGACAGTCCCTCTAAAATCAGATATCCTTTTAGCCAAATCATCCATAGTCTCATCAATCTCTTCTTGTTGTTCCAAAAAGGGAATACTGGTGGCAGAAATTTGTCGAAAGCTCCTATTTCCTTCTTCTTGCCTTAGAGCTCCACGCAATATCTTGCGTTTTAAATCCACATTGGAAGACGCATCAATGGGAATGTCCCTAATTCTCAACTCATAATCTAATTCTTTAACTAATAAATGTTCTACCTTGAATGCAGACATTGTGAAAGAAAACAAATAGATGAATAGGTAGAATAGACAAGGAGATAATATACTCACACTCCACAAAACCAATCGAATAGTAATATAAAGTTTTCAAAAAAATATATAAGTAAATATGTACCAACACACCACAAAATCAATCCAAAAATAATTTCAAGTTATTCACAAAAATCTCAAAATGGTTAAGTAAGTTAAGTAAATATAAACACAATCCTTGAAGCAACACACAATGGTTTCAACAAGTATATGGTTAACAAATACTTGAATATAAAAAATTCACCAATATTGGCTAATATATATATAAATATAGTAATATCTAAATTAATAAATTCTTATAGTTCAATAATAGTAAAATAGATTGTTAATTGTACACAATGAGATTAAAAGGTGAGGGTTTAAATATGAATATAAGTAAACTACAGCAATACAAGTATATCTATAAATGTAAATCTAATAAGAAAAACAATAAATAAATAAAGAAGTTAAAAAAATGAACAAAGAGCAACAGGAACAAATTAGAAATAATAAAGAATATTTTGCAAAGAGAAATATACTTCAGAATGTACGGTCTGAACTGAGAAAAGGCACCACGTTGGGAACGCCAATGTAACAAAAATGGGCTGGCTGGAGCGCCAATATAACAAGAATGTGTAGTGTAGCAATAGGGTAAACTCTAAAATGTACCTTGATACACCAACGAACTAATATGTGGAATAACAGAAGATGAAAGGGATTAGACAGAAATAAATTATGTGAAAGAAATAAATAAAGGTTAAATATGAATTTTAAAATATAATAAAATTAATGCTGGCTAGCGACTATGCAGGAGAAAGACCACTTGACAATCAAAGAGGGATTCGGCCAATTTGCATGCCCTACAGAGACCGTAAGATGTAAGAATTAATGACTAGAAACTACCAAGAAATAAACAGAAGAAAGATAAAGTTGCTCTAATGAATATTTGGGCGCCAGGAAGTTAAATGGTTTCTTCCGAGATATCTTGTATTGCTGAAATATTAAAGGATAGGTACCAAGTGAAATATTGAATTGTTTTAACCCAACTTTAATAAACACCAATTTTATGTACAGACTATTTAACCCCTTATATTTAACAATATAACCCAACACCTCTTATGTACAATTAACTAATCTATATTTACAGTAAAACCCTAAATACAATGATAAAACAGTTTCCCCTTTCCCAAATGTACCTATTTATGTGAAATGTTGACTAAGGTTATGCAATAGTTATATAAATATAATATAAAATGAAATATATAATAATATAAATGTTACAATTATCGAATAAATGAAATAAAACCTCTCCGGATATGTGTGCACACTATAACCTGATAACGAGAGATTCCAGGGGAGTTACAATCTCAACCCTTGATGAATAATAAATGATTGTTATTAATAAAAAGTTAAAGCCTTGAAGAGGAAGTTAAAAGGTATTATTACAAATTTACACTAGTATTTAAAAAAATGAATATGATTATTATTAATAAAAAGTTAAAGCCTTGAAGAGGAAGTTAAAAGGTATTATTACAAATATTAAATGAAAACAACAAAAAATAAAACTAGTTTTTCCTGCCGGTTTCCTTCTCGGTGGACCTGGGAGGTGGTCCGGATAAAGAACTAGATGCAGGTGGGTAGAGGTCCAAAACTGGACTCCAATAAAAGGTACTGAGACTTTTGACTCTTTAAACTAAAACCATAGAATTCTTCCCTGTGTTTAAATCCCCATAAATTTAAATTAAAAGTGTTTCTTCCCTCCCCGACTTGTCCTGGAATCCGTAACTAGGCTAAAAAAACACAGTTGTGTTACTACAAAGTCCTTTGTTCATACAAGAAAGTAAAGAAAAACCAAGAAATGTCAACACGTTGTTTCAAATTGAAGCAAAAACTATAATGTGTTTCTTTGAAAAAAAATAACCTTGGGACTGTATGAAAATGTTTGGATATATTAACCAGGTAATTTTAAGGAACGCCTGGTATATAGATTATAGAATCGAAAAAAAGTATTAGCCGGTTTAAACGGTATGGAATTATAATAGTAAAGAAATTGTGAAAAACTTGTAAAGAAATAAAATTATAAAAATTTATTACTTGTAATCTGTTGAGGTATTTAGGAAATAAATGGAATAGTTAAATAGACCAGAATGTATTTTGAAAGAGGATTAAAGAAATAGATTTAAATTTCACCAACAATGGCGGATGATGTGACATGTTTTTATATATAATTTATTTATAATTTAAAACTCACCGGCTGTGGTCCAAACTTAAAGTATTTTCCCAAAAGAACAAAATAACAAAAAGGCTTCTTCCAACACAACTGATTTTCCAAAAAATAAAAAAATTAAACCAAACTCATGGAATAAAGATGGCCCCCACAGCCGCCTCTGAACACGTCTGCTCACTTCACGATTCCAAGACCAAGTGCCGGTCAGGGTTGCCAGGTGAAAATTTTTGTCCTCCCTAAATTGAACATTTAAATATCCCTAGAAATCCCTAGATTGGAATAAATGTATATATGGTTGCCTATTTCTGAATAAAATTATGGGATGTATTGATAGTTGCCCAATATAATAACATTGATATAAAAAAATTGTTGTTTTATACCTTCATTTCATAAACAGTACAATAGCGATCATTTGAATAAATTTAACAAAAACGGAATAACGTACGTATTCTTTACATATTTACTTAATAAAATTAATACAAAATACAACTTGAAGAGAAATGAAACGGTGAAGCATAGAATTTTATTTATTGATTTTCACGAACCCTGTAAATCACCCGATTCCTACTGTAAATCCCCTAATTCCAGCTCCAGAATTTGCTTCTTTCTGAAAATATATAGGAATCTACTTTTGACAGAAATCTATTTGGTAGCGTAAAATAAAGATTCCAAGAACGTGGACAGTTAGCGACATCTGATAATAGAATCTTTAAGTAGTTTACTGTTAGTTTAATTAGTTGTAATGAAAGATCGTGTATTTAATACTGTTAATACGAAGTGGTTTTATACCTGAATTAAAGAAAATGTTATTATAATAGGCCTATGTGGGTAAATATTTGAGCCGGTCAAAAATCCCTAGATTTTACACTAAATATCAAAAAAATCCCTTTGTCCCTTTTATACTGAAATATCCCTAGATTCGGGATAAATCCCTAGACCTGGCAGCCTTGGTGCCGGTCTCATGGCACTTCGGCGGTCACGACAATGTATTTTCAGAGTCTTAGACAGAGGGCGGGATTTAATGCCAACTTTTAAAAATAAAATTTACCGAAGTTATTCAAATGTTTGGTTTAAGAATATTTAGAAATGAATTTAATTTGTAATTAAATTAAAGGATTCCAGTGACAAAGCAGTAAATGGGTATTTAAGTAACGGACTCGTTACAGTTTGAGATGTCAGCGATTACGGGTTAAAGTTAGGTTTTTGGTAAATACATTAAACTTTTTATTTTTAAATGAAAATACTTCAAATAAATGTACTTCTGCTTCCCCCTGCTACTTAGTAGTGCATTACTTCTTAAAAATCGGATTTCATGTAATTGACGTTTACCACACCTCCATTAATCCGACAAAAAAGGAGTACCCCATTCCTTGAAGAGGCTCAGGCCTAATCAAGGTTAAAACTCTAGTGCAGCGGTTCTCAATCTTTTTTGATGACGGAACCCTTTTGGAAAGCGAAATACTTGACGGAACCCTATAATAAAACAATAGTTTTTAAAAGTGTATTTTTTAATAATAAGCATAATAAAAGTACAATGTAACAGTTAGTTATTACTTACTTACATAACAAGTATAATAATAGAAATTATTAAAAAAGAAAAAAATCTAACTAATGGGAGGTATGAAACTGTTTTTTATTTTTCATTAATTGGTTGATATCAGGTTTGATAGAGGACGGTTGAAGTCTCATATCAGGTTCGGCGTCCAGTCTATTGCGGTATTTTGTTTTCGTAGCTGCATAGGTTGAGAATCCTGTTTCGCACAAATATGTTGTTGGGAACGGGAGAAGAATATTCAGTGCCATTTTGGCAAGCATTGAATATTCATCACGAATTCTGCACCAAAAATCGTTGAGAGGCGTCGTTTTGAACAGTGCCTCCAAACTTGTGTCTGATGACATTTCTAAAAGAGATTCATATATCTCGTTTGGCATACTTTCGGGCTTTTGTAGGTTGGGTAAAAAAGGATTATGAATCCATGAATTCAGTTTCATTTTTGTATTTTGTTCTTCGGGAAAATACTTCTCAAAAGATGCGCGCATCGAAGTGAGATATTTGACCAATTCCTCAAATACATCATCTTGAAACATTTCTGAATCGTTATCACTAACAAACTCACTGAGTGAGGTAAAGCTTTCGATTTCTCTCTTTCCAACGCAAATAATCCAAAAATCTAATTTTCTTTTGAAGGCAGTTATTTTGTTACAGGCCTGGAACACTGTTGTCTGTTTACCTTGCAATGATACATTTAATTCGTTCAGTTTTTGAAAGATATCCGCCATAAAAGACAGTCGGAACAACCAAGTTTTATCATACAAACAGTCTTTCAAATTAAAAGCAGTATCTGAAAGAAACATTTGTAACTCGGCTCTAAGTTCAAATAGCCTTGTTTTACCCCAAGACAGCCATCGCACTTCTATATGGAGCAGCAGTGTTTTATGTTTGCTGCCATAATCTTCACACAATGATGAGAATAATCGGGATTGTAGTGGTCGTGTTTTGATAAAATTAATTATTTTTATCGCTTCATCCATAACTAATTTTAGATTTGACGGCATTTGCTTCATCGCAAGTGCTTGTCTATGCAGGATACAATGGCTGGAACTACAATTAGGCGCTTTATTTTTTATTCATGACACTAGTCCTGCTGTATTACCCGTCATTGCCTTGTTCCCATCTGTACAAATATCAATGCAATTGTTCCAACTCAAAAATATATTTTATTTTCCTCAAAAAATATATTTATTTTATTAAACATTTCTTCTCCGGTAGTTTTTGTGGGCAGCGGTGAATACATAAGCATATCTTCTTCCAAAGAACTTTCTTATGGATATCTCACGATAACCAGCAAGATAGCCAGACCAGCGACTTCAGTAGACTCATCTATTTGCAAGACGAAATGTGTTTCTTGTAGACGTGTAACTAGTTCTTGTTTGACGTAGCTTGCCAGATCATGAATTCGCCGTGAAATAGTATCGTTTGATAGCGGCACAGTAGAAAGATGCTTTGCAGATTTTTCATCGAGCATACATTTTGTTATGTCTAACACACATGGTTTTATTAAATTATCAGCGATAGTGTGCGCTTCACCTGCTTGTGCAATGCGATAGCTAACTAAATATGATGCCTCTGTGGCCTTTTCATTGATAGTTTGGGTTACATGCATCATAGTTTTTTGACTTTCCAATAACTGTTCTTTTTTACGTACAAAAAATTCTTTATTCTTTTCTTTAGACTCAGGGTGTACAGTTTCTAAATGTCGGCGCAACTTGGCAGGTGCCATGGAACTATTAGGAAGCAGTTTACTACATAACAGGCAGACAGGTGAGCCTTTGGAATCAACAAATCCGAAACTGATATATGATTCACCATACTTCCTTTTTTTCGCCTTTAAAACCATGGAACTTGACGTCGTTGCATAATCGTCTGGATCGGTAATTGCTGTATACTCCGCGCGAACTACTTTTGAACATTCGGCTAGAAGATGTTGCAACACGTTTAACGCCTTTAAGCCAACGTTCCATTCTTCTTTATTAATAATGTTACATGTCAGGATGGTGGGGTCAAAATAACGCACGATCGTTACTGCGTAAAAGAGTTTAGTCCAAAGAAGAAATGTACAATCAGAATACAGCAGTAGAACAATAAACACTTTGTTTCTAGCAGGTAGGTACTTATCACTCCGAACACTAATCGTCAACTAACTAAGCGTAGAGGCGCGGCGCGATCGCCGCTTTTATAGTCTAAGCCAGATTTCGAACATTCTCAAAAATACTCGAATCGGCGAGCTTGTTTACAATTATTGTTAATCTCAGGGGCGGCTTTTATCAAAGGGACTCGCACTCACAAGTAGATATCGGCGGTGGCGGCATAGTAAAATTGTACGAGGCGAATTGTATATATATGTATGTGTATATATGTATGTGTGTATGTATGTGTATGAATTGTATGTATGTGTATAAATTGTATATATGTATGTGTGCATGTATGTGTTCGGCTGCGCTTCGTGAATCGTGATACGCCGCGTCAGAACGGTCGACCAGAGAGAGTTGTTTGGAATTTTTTCTAAATTCTTGCGGAACCCCTACAGGGATGTCGCGGAACCCTAGGGTTCTGCGGAACACACTTAGAGAATGGCTGCTCTAGTGTCATGTCTTAAAATAATTCTTGGAAACATTTTAATTTGCTTATATACGGTTTCCAACCATTTCTAAACTTTTTATCAAACATAAATTAAAATCGACATTAATAATGATCATTGGGCTAATTTACTTAATGTGTTTAGGATCTTTAGGTTAAATATTTTATCTCTCAAGCACAAGAGTTAGAAAGTTTCTGTCATATTGATCTAAACTCAATATATTGTAATTCAAACGTGTAGTTTTAAGTGACCATCTTGCCTAGACGTAAGTTGGATATTGATGAGTTAATTGCTTCTTGTTATTTGAGTGTCTCTCCTATCGGAGATTGGATATCATTATGGCGATTCTAATTTTATTTACTGCTGTTTTGAATAATTCGTTAGTGGTACAGCCAAACCACTCTCTTAAATTTCTCATCCAGGACATTCTTTTACGGCCTGGATTTCTGCGTCCTTGGATTTTTCCTTGCATTATATTTTGTAGGAATGTGTACTGTTGTCCTCTCATCAGATGGCCTAAGTATTTAAGTTTTCTCTTTATTATATTCATGATAACCTCTGGATCGTTATTTATTCTGCGTATTACCTTTTCATTTGTAATTTTATCCACCCAACTTATTTTTCTTATACGGCGGTAGCACCACATCTCAAAGCTTTCAAGATTTTTAATATTACTCTGTTTAAGAGTCCATGCTTCAACCCCGTAAAGCAAAGTACTGAATCCAGCATTTTAACATTCTAGTTCGTAGATGAATACTAATATCACGATTACAAATTGCAAATGTGCATAAATACTTTACCATGGAGAGACAATGGCAGACCTTTAAAGTAAGTAAAGTAAGCTAAAAACTGAAATGAAGACTGTCAGAGATTCTCAAGAAGATGCTATTTTGACTGTGTATCACGAAGACAAGAAACCAACTCGTAACAATTCTAGGAGCATTGACTTACCTGATGGAGAAAAATTTGAAATTCACAGTATTTTTTATCGAATGCGTGAAAACAATCAACCTGTCCTTAAATACTTTACTGGCCAAAATAAGAGAAAGACAAGTTAATGATATTAAGAGATCTAGGAGTTAAATTCAAAAAAGAAAGTAATAGGTTAGTTTTATGCGAAAGGAGTAGTGTGGTTCACAAAAAATTATATTTTTGAGAGAATATACTAGATTTAAATCTGAAAATGCAACATTACTATTCTTAGATGAGACATGGATATTTGCAAAGGGTGGAATTAAAAAAAACATGACAAGACGATAGCATAAAATCAATAAAACACAGATAGCAAAGGCAAATGACACATCAGTCTTCATGCAGGACGGAAAGAAAGCTTTATAGAAATCGCAGATTTAATTTTTTCTTCAAAATCAAAATCTGCCGAGTACCATGAAAACATGAATGCAGATATGTTTGTTAAATGGCTTGAGGATAAACTGTTACCTAGTCTGAGTGAACCATCAGATATACTTTTAGATCATGCACCTTACCATTCGGAGATTTTGGAGAAACAACCAAAACAGTCGTGGAACGTACCGAGCATAAAAAATTGGTTAGTAAAAATAACAATTTTCCTGAATACTTTAAATTTAAACAAACAATTTTTAACGGGGGTTTTTACCCATATATTTAGTGACTCAACACATGTATACCTAGACACTGATGATGGAATATGGATTCCGAAAACGTTTTGTGATATAGCACGATTTTGTTTTTTAAATTATATACCTTTTATAAAGGATTTTTAATACAATTTTTTCTTTCTATTACATTTTCCCAATGACGAATTTCTGAACTCAGAACTTTTCTTGTTTCTTCGTCTATGCTCTTATTCTAATCTAATTACAAGGTCTACCCAACTTTGCTGTGACTGTAGATGAGTTGGAGACTTAGCGTGGCTGGACAAAGCTTCAGCCATGTTTCCAATTATTATATGCATTTTCAGTGAATATAATTTTGACATTGGAAAATATTTTACAGCAAAAATAATACACAGAGTTGTTGGGTTTAGAATAAATTAACCTTTTTTCTCAACAGTTTCCTCCATTACACATTTTGTAACTGCAGTAGTTAGTTATAAATCTACGATATACGAATAAATAAAACACCAAAAATAAATCATATGTTACTTTATTTGTCAACTGTAGTATTAAAAATAATACCTAAGACAAGAACACAGCTCATTTGATAATGTTCGGCAATTTTGCAATATGTCTGCATATATAAATTATTACACCTAGAATAAATATGAATACCTAACTTAAGCTAGATAAATATAAAATTATTTATAAAATCTATAATAGAAATTAACTTGGCACAAAAGAAGGAATAATAAATACTTTGGGAAAAATAAGCATTGGCATTGAAAAAATGTAAGTCGAGTAGGACAAAAGCGCCAAACAGAAAAGGCAAGAGGAAACATACTATGTATCTAATAAACTGTTTCCAATATCCACCCATACCGTTTTATAGAAAATCCCAATAATTTGGTATGATAGTCATTCAGATTTGGTTATAATAATCAGTTAAAACTTAATTTAAGTACATTTTTACTACTAGGCACCTTTATTTGGAAGTTGAGATGTTACTTTGCTCAAGTAACATCCCTAACACATTGCTGATTAACTTAATCTTTTTATGAGCACACTCAAAGAATAAAAAATAAAAATAACTGGTACTTCGTAATACCGTCTTCTATTAGAAAATGCTTATTAAGTTTATCTTTTTACCACGGAATAAATATTCATTTACCACATAAAAGGAGTTCATGTTTAATAAAAAACGTATTAAATCAATTTTTTATTTAAGATATTTCCATTAACTTTTATGTACTATTATCCGCTTTAAAGCGGGGATTGTATGTTTTTTTGTCAGATAAAACAATCTCATTAAACATGTTTTGTTTCCAAAATAGTTTTTGGTTAGTTATTATGAATTTTCATGTTAATATTTGACTAAATTAAAAACAAAAAGTAAAATTCACTTCCTTTTTGGCGCCTCTCATCTGTAAACCATTTGACGTGGTTTTGGTAAGTACATGTGCTAAGATCATAAAGATGCCATATCAGTTAGATTTGACCAACATTGTTTATCCTACTTTCTATTTCCTTTTAATAAAATATCGGTGTTTGTCGAATACTTTAAATTTAAATGCATTTTTTTATTTCATTTTTCCTAAAAATGTTTCCTTTATAGATTTCGTGGATTTGTGGGATATTGGAAATAGTTTGCTTACCATTAATAAAGAGATTGATACGATACTCTTAAACACAAGTATTAAATATAAAAAAATGTTTTAAAACATGTATGTATCCATTTAAACTGTTTAAGACCGTATAATATATTCCAGTGTAGTATATTCTTACAACATTTATTTAACCATATTTTTTCTTATTTTTACCTCTGGATAACCAGTATTTTTAGACCTTTACCCTTAAATGCCACACATTGTCAAAAAAATAAATCTAATCTAATCTTTAAACCAATCTTCTATTGATTTAAAAACATAACATAAATTTGTATGTTGTACTAGTTATCTTTAAAAGAATTCAGTATTCTACAAGAATAATTTTATCTTGATAATCCTAAAACAATTTATTATTGTTAATAATATGTTTGCAGATATTTTAAAAACAAACCTGATACTAAAAAAAATTAAAATAAATTAATAGACCCATAAAATTAGGCATAGTTGGCATCTGTTGTAGAGCATATAAAATATAAATATTAGAATATAAGAATAATATGTGGTAACCTCTTGTTAATTAATTGTGGAAGATATAAAAGATAAGACGTTATAGCAGGTATAAAAATTGACAAGAATATGAAAATTTGAAATAGTAGTAATAGATAAAAATAGTTCCAACTAATATATATATCACCAAAATATATATATATATTTTTAAATAATGTTTCTGAGATTTATTTACTGCTAAAAACAAAATACTAATTAAAATAAATAAATTGTAGTGGTTTATCTTAATATTCATTATTTTTAATGATATTAGCAGATACGCAAAAGAAATAAAGAACCAACATAAATATTGATGTTCTCATAAAGCCTCTCTACTGTGCCTGTGTGTAATTGTTTGGTGCATTTAGCCGTCATTGAAATATATAAAGTTTCATTAGATAAAATTCCGTAATGTTTTGACAATAATATTACAATAAATGTCATCTAGTATTGGACAGAGCTTTCTGAAATTATACATTGTCAATGTTTCTAACCAATAGTTAATGTCATGTGTATGTAATAATTATTGAACATTTTTTTTTAGATGCACAAACAAGTAGTCACATAACACAAAATATAAAGAAGATAAACTTAGTTCACTTCGTTATTCGAAATTGCTTTTATAACATTAAAAAAATAACATCGTCATTTTTTAATTTCACAAAAAATAGTGAATACAACTTATTCATTTTTCGCATATGCATAGTATTAATACAGATAATTTTTAGGTATTTCGTTTAAAGGTTCGGCACAAGTTCCCATGTTCTTCATAGTTACCAGAGACCTTGATCGACAGTTTTCAATATCCAAGAAACACGTGTTGCTGTATGTCATATTGTCTGTACCGCATACGGGGTCATAGTATGTTGGGCAAATCTTTTGGCATCCTTTGAATTGGAATCCGGCGATACACCGTTTCATGGGGACTACGTATATGTGTTTCCTATAAATAAAAATTAAATATTTTGTATATATTGTATATTTGAATTCTTACATATAGTGCTATAAACATCCTTTTTTATTTTACGGAAACCCTTTACATAACAAAAATAAATTTTTTATTCGAGCTACAATACAAAATGAGGCAATAATTGAGCTTGTTCAAGCGAAAAATGTAGATCATTATACAGCATCTCACTATTGTTTTTATTACAACAACTAAATCTGCATGCGTTCCATATAGAGCTAGTATGTAAAATCTAATCTGTATAAAACCAGTTAATTGTAAACCTTTCATTCGGTTTTACTTATATGTATTAAATAATCGAGCAATGCCGTAGACTAGTTACGTCGTAAACCACGGGAGCCATGATTTATTTTCCTTTACATCTACACATATTATTAACCAATGGTGTCCATATCGTAAACTAAATAGAGCAAAAAGCAGAATTCCATATATTGGTTTTTTGTAAATCAAGCACGTGTTTTACATCAGTTTAAATAATACTAGTTATACTTCTTCTTTTACTAAGTTTTTCAATGTGCCTCCAGTTGTCGTTCTATCGTTTCCGTGGTCTTCCTACTGATCGTCTTTCTATTGGGGAACAGTCTCTTGCTGTCTTTACTACTCTATTTGTTGTCATTCGGCTTATATGATCGTTCCATTCTACTCTTCTATTTCTTAGCCAGTTCTTGATGTTTTCTTCTTACTTCTTACTTCTAGCTCTGTCCCATAGTGTCTTGCCACCAATTTTTCTAAGTGTTTTCATCTCTGCTCTTTCTAACATCCTTTTTGCCCTCTCTGTGTCAGGTCGTGTCTGATGCTTATGTCATTATTGGTCTGATGACTGTATTGTATTGTATTATATTGTATTGTATTATTTCATTTAGGCAGCCTGCGGCTCTGTTTGCTCTATTCACTTGATCTTCAACATCAGTTTCGAGCTTTCCGTAGCTAGATAATGTGATGCCTAGATATTTAAACTCCATCACTTGTGTTGTTCTATTATCTGACCTCGAGGCTCCAATTAACATCTTAGTAAATTTGCTGTTGTAACCATACATTTTGTCTTTTTTGGGAAAGATAACATGCTACATTTTCTGGCAGTTATATTAAATTGGTGCAGCATACGTTGTAAATCGCCCTCGCTTCGAGAGAATAGTATTCCGTCTCAGATTATTGCATAGCAGATTATTTTGTTTTTCTCCCATTTGGTATTCTTTTTTAGTTCTTATTATTTCATCCATAATCAGGTTGAACAATAGAGACTCAGGGAATCTCCCTGTCTTATCTTATTGCATGCTTCAATAGGGTCGGTTAGTTCTTCTTTCACTTTTACTTTTATTGTATTGTTTTGGTAAATATTTTCGATCGTTTTGATTATTCCTAGAGATATCTCTCTTTCGTAAAATAAGTGGATAACGTCCTTTAATTTGACCCGGTCAAATGCCTTCTTAAGGTCCACGAAACATAGATATGCTGGTTTGTTGTATTCCAATGATTTCTCTAGCACTTGCCTCATTATAAATATAGCGTCGGTGCATAATCTTCCCTACCTGAAATCTTGTTCTTCTGCTAGTGTTATAATTTTATTCAGTTTACTTGTTATCACTTTGGTTGTTAATTTTAGTGTTGTGTTTAATAAATTAATTCCTCTGTAATTTTCCGGGTCTGATTGGTCGAAGAGAGGTATAAGGATGCTTGTTCTTCATTCTTGAGGAATTCTGTTTTCTTATATTATTTTTTGGATTAGGTTCAGTAGTTGTGTGGTCAGATCTGGCCCTCCGTACTTTAGGACTTCTTTCGGTATTCTGTCCTCTTCTGGTGATTTTCTATTCTTTAATTTCCTTAATGCTTCCTTCCTTCTTCTCCTCCTTAATATTTATTTCTTCGTTTGTCGTCACCTCTAGTGTTGATGGTTCATTATCGTCATCTTAGTTATACTTGACTAATCTATTAAGATCAAGCTCGGTTAAATTACTAGAAAACTGGAATAAGTAGTGTCGGTTGTTTTAAAAGCAATGAACTGGGATCATTTCTTTACCGTTAGCCTGTTCAATTAACCCCCGTAACTCATTTTTATTATCTGTTATTCTCCAGTTTCTAGTTTCGATTTGTCTCAGACCTTCCTATACTTGGTGTATATATCGTTTTTTTGAATCGCCCCTTCGATCGCTTTCCCAGCATGTGTTGTTAGGTTATGATTCTTGTTGGTTCAGAGTGTTCCATAGTGCATGTCACGAATGACACTTTGGTTTTTTTCCATAAAAAATGTAAAGTTCGTGTAACCTTTTGGCTAAGGTCTAGTGTTAGGGTTTTCAGGTCGCGCAAGCGCCCCTAACATGACTTATCGACTACTTTCATAGCCGGGACCGACGGCTTTACGTGCCCTTCGAATCACGATGGCAGCTTAGTTAAATTAGAAATTGAAAATTTTGTCGGTTCCGTGTTTCGAACCCGAGCCCTCCAGCTCGTTAAGCCAGTAAAATAGCCTCTGAGCTATGGCTGCCACGTTTTTTTCCACGGAAGCCAGTTGGCATATTGTACATGTTCCAACCACTCATCATACTCATTCCAGGGTTCTCTAACCCTGTACCAGCTTATACAGATTTAGAGGATGTGTATTATCTATGTTTTTGGAGTCACTCGGTAGTCCCAGAAAAATGTTTGCCATTTGCGATCTAATGACTCGCAGTCATTGACAAGATGTAGTTGACGCTTTCAGGTCATCCGCTACAGCGTCTGCAGTTTAAGTCTTCATGAAACAGGACCATTGTATGCAGGTGTTCCTACTGGCGCATTCCAGTAAGGAAGCCGTCCAATATACATTTTGCCATGTGCTTGACCTAGTATGTTTTCTCAGTGAGAGTTATGTTACCTTCAGATGCAGGCTTTTTTACGGTCACGGACGTTCCTTTCTATCACTCCCACGGCCGACTCTGAACTCCGAAACTATTTTGTAGCTGATGTTTTTCTGGAAAGTTGATCATCTCTTTAATTGTTGTTTATTACCCGGTGACCTGGAACCCATACCAGTGTGACACTGTTGTGTTGCGTCAGTCTGTATAGTTCATCTCTGCATTCTCACAATTGCTTAGGGCCTATGAGAGCCCTCTGTGGCTGCGTGGCTATCCGTATATATTGATCCACTTCAGTTCGAAAGTCCTTATGTCAATATCTTCTGCGTAGTGCCCAAGATTGCAAAAATCTCTGCCTGAAAAACAGAGGTATATTCTGGATAAGATAAATGTTTAAATTTCTGCAATCTCGTCCGGTCCCGGTGTTTTATATGGCTTAAATGCGTTAAATGCGTTTATCCCGATTTGATTTTCTCATTAATTCTACCTGAAATACATGTCAATCAAAACACAAGAGGCATACCGTAATTATAAGACAATTAGAAACGAAACACATGCACTTGTAAGAAAAATAAAAAATGATCACTTGAAACGCTTTACGAAAGGAATGGAACAGTATTTTTATGGTCTGCAAAAGAAAATATGACGCTTTAGTAGAGGTAAAGGAACTAACAGAAGCAAAACATAGTAAAGGGTATATGGGTTGAGTACTTAAAAAAGCGTTATACAGAGGAAAAACAAACTACACTAGAACCGGAAATACAAGAAATTACAAATAAAGAACTAAGGAAGTTCGTAAAATATTTAAAAAGCTGAAGAATAGAAAAGCAGCAAGTAAAGACGGGACACCAAACGAATTACTGAAATATTGTGGAATAGAAATGACAAAACAATTAACAACAATAATTAATAAAATTATAAATCACAATAAAATACTCGAAGAATGGAGAACGAGCGAACTAATTCTACTAGTCAAAAAAGTAGCCATTTCCCATGACACCTGCCAACCCAACAAGACTCATTTACTACCCAATTACCCCCCTCTCTCCTCCGGGTTTGGGAATGGCAACGGTATAATTTTTTTACTTAGTACACTATCGAGCATAAAATTAGAGTACTGTGAAGTTGTAGAAATTTTTATTTTTTTTCGTATTTGAATTGTGTAACAGTTCACAGTTTGCTTAAAAAACTTGCTTTTTCGATCAGCTTTTTGACAAAAAAAGGGTCTTATACCCAAATTCTTTACAACCATACAGTTTCAGATGTTTTAAAACAATTTCAAAACCTTTTTATAACGAGATAGGATTAAGAAATGCAACTCCTAGGCAGACGCAGACTACGACCAAAGATAATCTGGAGAGGAGTCGATACGGAAATTGGGGAACGAAATACGGCGAATAACGATATAAACCAATCGAAAAGAATAGAATAAAATTTTGGTGTCTAATATAACTTTTATTATAGGTAGAAATTAAAATTACAACTAGATATATGGAGGTGCAGATTTAAATAGCTTGAAAAAGAATATACTGAGGAAAAGTGATTTTCTTCAGTCATGACTTAAATGTTAAAACATTTAAGTCGTAAGTGTGGCTCTATTACTCAAACGCTCAAAAATCGTAGCTTACGTAGTCGTAAGTGTGTGTTGTAAGTCTATTACTCAAACACTCAGTAATTGTAGGTTACCTGCTATGAGCAATAAGTTGCAATATTGCTCTTAAATGATTACAGTTGATGACTAACAGGATTAAAGTAATATGAATACATACCCGCAATTGTTTCGTCTCATTTCACATTCGTTTTTATAGAGTTTATTATCTGATCCACAAACGAAATTTTTATCATCGCCACATTGTTCATTACAAGCTGCTGTAGTCCGGCAATGATGTGATGGCACTTGGATTACTAACTGCCCACAAGCTTCTTTTTTTAGATGACAAAGTGATCTGTAATTATAAATATATTGGTAATAAACTGCAATATATACTTTTTAAATAATTTTATTTGAAATTGTAGTCTGCACCATATAACTTGCATGCACTTTTTATAATTTTTTATAAAGAATAACTTTTTTTTTTCATAGAAATAAAAATAAAAAAGTTTCCCTTAAAGATTTCAAATAGGTACATTAATTGGATACCCTGTATATTATTAGTGTAATATATTTTTGAAGTCAGATTTTTACAACATTAAAAAGGAAGTATCATATGAATCTCCTTTGCTATTAAAAGAATTAGGGTGTGGCTGTCACCTGAAGATGGTTCATGGAAATACCAAAACTTTGATATAGTTAGATATTAGAAAAAGTTTAAAATCGACGTGTCCGAGTGATTTTGTTTTATCATTAAAATAAACGAGTAGTCGATGGGGAGGGGGTAACACTTTATTATTAAAAACCGAAAAATCTGATGACAGATCACAAACTGCCGATACTGCGTGGAATAACATACGACATTAATTAATAGTATTCAACGGGAACTTCAAAGTCTTTCTTCAAGTGGCCTGTGCATCTAAGCATCTAAAATATTTACAACTAATTGTATGATCTCTATTTTATATTCTGCTGCTCGCTGTAGGTACAAGATATATAAGATAATTTCTTTCCAACTTGAACAAGTTTGTCTTCAGTTTGGTTCGATTATTAATTATTGCATTTCTTATTATTATGTATTTACAATAGAATATCGAAAATATTACTCTAATTGTATAAAATTCGTTTGCCTATGAGATTCGTTTATCCTTAATATATAGTTTCTTGGCCAGTACACCGTATTTTTGGCATTCACATATAGCTTCCAATCTTTTACACCCAACAATAATTAGAGGCTACAATTCAACATTATCTGAGAGCATACTAAAAATAGCATTGGTATATATTCATAAGGTGAGAAATTGTTATATCATGTACTGATATTTTAAGTTTTATTTAATTTTATTTATACCAAAAATGGCCTGTATCCATAAAAATTTAAATTGAATAATAGTTTAACCTATTAATGTATGATCATTACATCGATATTTACTTAGTTCTTTCGTCAACATTATAAGTCTGTTCCACACAAGCATCATCATCATCAACCTGTACGCGTCAACTGCTGGACATAGGTCTCCCCCAGCTCTGTCTGTCCTCTGTCTTGTGCGGCTTGCATCCAGTTACTGCTAAAACGCTTCAGGTCGTCAGTCCATCTGGTTAGTGGGCGTCCTCTGCTCTGTAGTGCTTCTTGTCTTGGCCTCCTCTTGAAAGTACGTTTTGTCCATCAGTTGCCTGATAATCTAGCGACGTGTTCTGCCAATTTCATTTTAGCGATGCGACTTTTTTGATAGCGTCTAGTTTCGTATTTTTGTTCTACGACATATTTCTTCGTTTGGGATTCGGTCTTTTAGAGAGACATCCAATATCTGCCGCTCAATAGTCCTCTGAGTCACGCGAATCTTATCCACTATCTTTTTTGTGTTAATGTTTTCGCTCCATTAGGGTGGCCGCACACAGAAAGAGCAAAACTGTTTTAGTCAAAATCGTTTTTGACTAAACGAGTCTGATGCTGATGTTTCCATATAAATTAAATGAGCTGACGCACACTAATTAGTCATGTGTCTAAAGCATGTTTAGGCTCATTTAGTTTCAGTGAGTCTGTTTGATGTTGATTACCAGATCGTCGTTTTTTGTCGAAACATTTAATTGTAGGCAGGCGCAACGTGTTTTTGAAATTCCCTTCTTGAAACCGCTCGAGTAGTCAACAAGAAGCATATGTGGAAACAGAGATATTTTGCTTGTTTATATTGTGTGTATCATGGATGTGCACGCAAAAAAATTAATTGTACTGATTGAGGCCAGACCTCCTTTATATAACTATCAATTAAAAGACCCTTAATTGTTGAAGCAAAGATTGGAGAGTTTTTTTTAGCAGTTCTTTTCTCATTTACAGGATGCACCCAAAATTGTCTTTTATTTTGCGTTTTTTCGTCCTTTAGGAGAAACCACTGCCAGAAAACTAGTGTAATTTCGTCGTTATCTGTCCAAATCTTTAATAAAACTGATTGCAGTATGGTTTATGCAAACATTTTGTTTCTTTTGAAAACAAAATGTTTCTTGTGGAAACAAAAACGTTTTCGTTTCAAACAAAAACGTTTTTGACTAAAACAGTTTTGCTCTTTCTGTGTGCGGCCACCCTAAGTGAAACCATACCATACAGGTAACACACAGTGGTCAAAGATTTTTCTTTTGAGACATATAGGTAGGTCCGATTTAAATACATAGTTTAATTTACCAAGCACTGCCCAGGGTAATCCTATGCGACGTGGGAGCTCAAATGTCTGGTTATCTCTGCCCAAACGAATTTCATGTTATAAGTACTTACACGATGCAGTCCGCACAGTATCCCTTTTATCAACAGCAATATTTCGATTTAGCACCAAATTAGTCATTATTTGCGTCTTGTTCATTAGTTTGACCTCCAAGGAAGCGTGAATTTTTCCAACATCATCATTGCATCATCCATATGATCGGCGATAAAGGACGAGGTCATCTGCATCTCAAATGACTGAGCTTCTCTCCATTTATATTGATACCATACTCGTCCAGATATGCCTTGTTACAAGCATGTTCTAAAAGCGTCGTAAATAGCTTTGGAAAGACGGCGTTCCCTTGCCGTCGTCCTCGTTGTGATTTATTTGTTTCTTGTTCAGATAGTCTTATGCTAACTGTGGCATTTTGGTAGATATATTTATCGAAACTAACAGAACGGCAGTTTTTTAGATCTGTTATGCCCCTTTGCTTGTGTAATAAAAAAATGACTGCATTGTTCCATTGAGAAGGGGTTTTCCTTAGTAGATACATTCGGTGAAAAGTTTGGCTAAAGCCTGGATAATTTTATTTTCACCTTGTTTGATCGGTTCGAACACAAATTCATCATTTCAAGGAGATTTTTTTTTTCTTAAATTGTTTTAGTTATTTCTTTTGTATTGTTTTCTCTTACGTCTTTTCGGATTGTTTGGTGGATCTCTTTATTTAATTTCTTCATTGTTGTATAGTTGTATTTTTCGGCAGCTGTCTTCTTTTACCTAATAGCTCTTTGATATTTTGGCTTTTTCTTTATGGGCCACGACATTCAGGAAGCATTTCCTTTCCGTTTCTTTTAGTGTCTTCGTTATGCCATCATTTGCTTGTTATATATCTTCTATTTCGTCTTCCAAGTCTTGTATATGTCTGGTTAGTATATCTTTATACAGGTCTTCGTTTTCGGGGAGAATCTTTTATGTTTGTAGGATCATCTTGACTCTTTTAAATTTGACATTTAACCTTATCTTTGCTTGGATTAATCTGTGGTCGCTTCCTATTGAAAATTTGTTGAATACTTCGATGTCTTAGATTATTTCTTTTCTCTTTGTTATCTTACAATTTATTTCATTTTTGACACTGCCATATGGATCTGTGTCCATTTGAGCTGAGACTTTTTGTCGAAAAAAGAGTTCATCATGGATAAATTTTCCTGGTGTAGCAGGTTCAGCAATCTTTGCCCTTATTCATTTCTTTCGCCATATCCATACTTGTCCATTGCTACTTCTGCATAATCTTGTTTAAAGCCCATTTTCGCATTAAAGTCGCATAAAATGATTATGTAATATGCTGTTGTAGTATGTAATGCTGTTTCTAGATCTTCATAAAATTAGTATATAGGGTAGTCGTTATAGCATATGTTTGGATTATTTTAAGGTTATATCTTTAGCATTTAGTTTGAAGATGAGATATACAATTCTCAGGCTTATGCTTTTTTTTAATTATGTATATTTTGTGTGTGCTTTTTACGTGCCAAAAAATGTTTACCTGAAATGTTTACAATGTTTACTTGAAAGGGAATGGCAAAACAACGAGCCGTAATTTAGGATACGCGTAAACTCATCATTAATTAGCATAAATGCACTCGTAGATAGTACACACTATCACCGCAATAAAACCAACATTTTAAAGTAGACCTGAAAATATTTGCAAATTGATCATTGGTCTATCGGTAATAATAAATAAATTTCTAATTACCTTAAATTTAAAAGTACCCGCTAATGATGGCATGAACTACTATGAATTGCTATATCTCAGAGGGTCTAACATTTTTATGGGGGGCTATAAAGTGATGCAGTTTAGGATCATTGTTGATTTTGTTGATATTTTTGGATTACGCATTATTGGTTCATAGTTTTTATTATGTTAAAAATAAAAGTATTTATTGGTTGATTACTTACCTATATACATTTCCATCAGATCCACAAATGGGTTCTTCATCAACTTCTTCACTACAACTCATTGGGCATGGTTCCTCTTCTTTGAGTTTGGTACAATTTCCTATGTGCGCAAACTGAACTCCTTTCAAACACGTTGCCAAATTTAGTTGACATTGATTCGTGTACGTCCTTGCATCGGTACCGCAGACTGGATCAACATCATTCGAACATTTAATTTTGATGCATTTGGATATTTTTGCTCGGCATTTTTCGTAGTCAACTTTTACGACTTTCCTATTATTCCTAAAATGGAAAAATATTAAATGAGGCTTTGTTATAAGAACATTACATGATTATTTGATGAATATGGTGAAACTCGTAGAAAATAGTGTAGTTGACAAGCATAACTTCTTTTTAGTAGTTGTCTCGCTTTCTTCTGTATATTGGAGCCACGATTCTTTACAGTGCTCTAAAATTTTTTTCTTGTGGTACTCTTTATGTGCTTATATTATTGGAAGTGAGAATCGATGAACACAGAATACCAAAGAAAGTATTGAACTGCACACCGCATGAAGAAAGAAAGCAAGGTAGACCGAGATTAAGTTGGAGAGAAGGAATTGATAACAACTTAAGGGAGAGGGGAGTTAAAGGAAACCTTTGGAACGACCGAGATAAATGGAGACTGGAAATCAGAAGACTGCGTAGAACGTTATAAACTGATTGATTGATTAAGTAAATCACAAATAAGAAAATACAGCGTATCGGTTATACTTCTATATCGGAAACAGTTCTCAAGATACAGAGATTAAGAATTAAGAACGATTTCTTCTCTAATTATAATTCTTCAATTAACTTAATATACTTTTAATCTGCCTTAAAATGACAATTCTATATAATATATAGAATGGATAATAATATATAGAATGGATATTCTATATAATATACAGTATGGTGGAAATGAAAGGAATAAATTCGTTATTTCGTAAACCGGAGATTTTAAGGAAAAATCCTGAAACCCCTCGATTTTTATTTTTAAATAAGCTATTCGTAAGAATACATTTTTATTTTTGACGTCATCTATGTGAGCATGATGACGTCATTGCTAAAATTTTTGAATAGAAAGGGGGTATTGTAATACATCATTTGAAAGATCTTTTAAATACCTATTCAGCCATATCAATATGTCTGAGTATTTGATGTTTGTAATTGTTTACAAAAAATATTAAATTTTTATTATTACAATAAATATTTATTAAGTATTATTCAATAAATACAACGAAACCTAAATTAAGTGCTCAAATTGTTTATCTTCAGCTAAAATATAATGAGAAAGGCGTGCCGCGAACACTTCTCTAACATTCTCTAAAACTTCCGGAGTTATTTGAACAACCTCATTACGTATTCTTTCTTTTAGTTCAATAATATTTTGTGGTCTATTTTGATACACCTTACTTTTTAAATATCCCCATAAAAATAAATCAAGGGGAGTCAAATCAGTTGACCTAGGCGGCCATTCTATTGTTCCTCTTCGACCTATCTACCGATTTGGAAAGACGTTTAAGTAGTTGCGTACCAAGACAGCATAGTGTGGAGGCGCACCATCTTGCTGTAGCCATAAATCATTTCTGTTTGGAAACAACCGGTTCAATTCTGGAAGCAACAAATTTTGAAGAAATTCTAAATATTGAGGACCTGTTAAGTTTTCTTCGAAAAAGTATGGTCCAATAAACCTATTATCTATTATTCCCACCCAAACATTAATTTTTTCTGGGTATTGAGTACGGTGCTCTTGCATCCAGTGTGGATTTTCCGTAGCCCAGTACCGATAAGTTTGACGATTGACATGACCGTTTAGTAGAAATGTAGCTTCATCAGAGAAAATAATATTTTTTAAAAACATCGGATCTCTGCTGTTTCGTTCCATTATAATGTCACAAAATTCAATTCGTCTATCAAAATCATCTTCCATAAGTTCTTGTACTAAACTTACTTTGTAGGGATGCCACTTTTAATTCTTTAGCTATTTAAGAACTGTTGAATGGTCCATGTCATTATCTAATGGTACTTGCCGTGAACCGTTATGAGGATTGTCTTGAAAAGCTAACAGAACGTCTACTTGTTGGTTTTCGGATATTGGTGTTCTACTACCTTCAGGAAGGTCTTTAACATGACCCGTTTCTCTAAATTTTTTCTCAATTTTGCTTACAGTGGATTGTGAAATTGGTTCTCGACGGCGGTATTTATTATTAAATAACGCACATACTTCTTTCTGCGTACGTGTTTTATCTCCATAACCAATCCTTATGAGAATTTCAATTCTTAGCGTTTCAGTTAGATTCATGTTCAAAGATACAAAGACTTTTTGGAAACGTTTACTACAATAATACTATTAATCACTTGACAGAAAGATACTTAAGTTTGAATGTCCAACTATCAATGTTAACTAATGATTTGGTTAAGCTTGTCAGAGGTTAACTAATGTCAACTAATTTAGTAATATTCTATAGCATGCGACTCATTTAAAATGGTGCTCCTGGCGATAAACGAAAGATCCGAACAATAATTGTTTGAAATATGAACCAAAAAATAAAAATAACCAGGGGATCCTGATAGCGCTCGTTTTAGTTATGAATATGCGTGACAGGCTAAAAACCATTTTTATTTATTCAGTATGTAAACAAGAACATCTCTGTATTGTTCATACCGTCACGGATTTTCTGTATGAGTATACTAAGTATACTAAGTAAAGGAAGTTAGGGCAAACGGCAAAAGGCAAAAGCGTCTTTTTGACTGTGTAAACACAATTCTCAGATAATCACATAAAATGTGGTAAACTATATTGCCCTTCATACATTTCGTATAAACAACGAAGTTTGGCAACGTTGAAATCTTTTATACTTCAACTGTCAAGCATACACATTTTCTTTAACTTTCAAATTGGGTTGATGGTGAAATGTTCCGTGGCAGGTTAATAACTAAAACTTTCAGTGTTTTATGAGAAAGTTCGGTAAGTTATTAACTAGATAATAGTAGAAAACCTGTATTTCTTAAAACTTATCTTAAATGAATATTTTAGTAGCAGAGACTCACTGTAGGTACATTGTGCATCATTTCCACCTGTTTTAAATGCGCACTAGCCCCGCAATAATTTAATTTGTTTTTTCTAATTTTAGATAATGGTACGCGATTATCAGAGAAATTCCTATAAGGGTTTAGGGTATTCAAAGGCGCAGTAACAAATGCATGTAAGCATTTATAATAGGACAGATTTCCACTAGTAAAGCGTCTTTATTGTACCATATTCCTAAATCAACTTTACTAGATCACCTTACTTTAAGAAGGGGTAAAAAGTTTGCGGATTTGGAGGACCAACTGATCTACTACCAGAACATGAATAAAACATCACATATTGTATAAGAACTATGGAAAAATGAGGGCTCGGTCTATCCCAAAAGCAGATATTATCAAAGGTGAAAGATTTTGTTAAACTAAGATTGATTTATTAAGTTTCCAAATAGAAATGAACTGCCCATCACAAATCTCAAGTGGTTGAAGTAACAAGACAAAAAGTTCTAGATTCTTTTGTAATTGGAAATTACTTTGATTTACTAAAGAATACGGTGGAATAGTTAGTGCTTGCAGATAAACCAAGATAAGTATGGAGCTTAATGCGAGCAGTTTTAGTTGTGATCCATCTAAAACAAAAATTGTTGGCCAAATTCAAATTCTATGCACATACACACGCACCACGAGTACTTCCGGAAGACGAAATACCACCGTTTTAGATAGCATGCAGGGCAGAATGGGAAAAGGCGACTACGCTAATAGTATTTAAGGGTAAGGATGTTTATGACGAATGGACCGCCCCTGAATTAGATCCAGAGAAGCCCCTGTTGTCCTAAGCGGTCATCGAAAATGGATGGGTGGAGAGCGAAGTTTTGCGCAATTATTGTAAAAAGATTCTTTTAAAACAGTTTAAAGATCGCCCTGTACTTTTGATACATAATGGCCACGCTAATCGATAATGCAGTAAAAGAAAATCTACAATTTTAAAACTTCCACCACACTCCAGTCATTTACTGCAGCCGTTAGATTTGACTATGTTCAAGTCTATTAAAGACTCTTGAAGGCGGAAAATAGTACATATAGTGGCGAAGACACAATCCTGCTAAAAAACAATGGAAAAACATTTTCACTGTAAATGCAACGTGGTCTGACTTAAATCCTGACATAATACGAAGTAGTTTTAGAAGGGCAGGAATTTGTTCTTACAGCAATATCGTTATTTCTAAAGATAAATACCAGCTTATAATTAATGGATGCGATACACAACATGTTACATCCGAAAATTCAGCTGAACCTTTAAATGAGACTACTATAATTAATTATCCTACAAATAATAATAGCTCTAATGAACATGTCGAGCTCATTGCCACAACTAGTGCAATCACGTTCGAAGAATTCCTTGTGACTTTAATGAAGGATGGTCAAATATAACAAAAATTAATTATTAATTAACGAAAAAAAAATTAAGAAACGCAAACAAAAAATAGGCAACCAGAATCAAAGAGTAAAAGAGATATTCAACCAGACTATAACGAAGAAAACGATAGAATATATAGTGTCAAGAATTGAAGAATAAAATGATGAACTATTTGAGGAAAATGGCAGTGCTGATAATGCTGATTGTAATGAATGGGTTTTTGTTTAATTTTCAGGGAAAATGAACATAAACCATTACGTCTGACAGCTTAAAAAAACGTCGCAGAATCTACAGCTTTTCTAAAGATTTTGAGAAAATCAGGATTACTCAAATAGAAATCTGTATTCCAGTATCCTCCTTCTTCTTTTTGTAGTACCTATCCGTTTCTGATGTTAGCGACCATCATGGCAATCTGTATTTTGCAAACTTCTGCTCTGAAACGATTTGTGGTAGTTGTGTTGAACCACGTACGTAGATTTTTTAGCCACTAAATCCTTCGCCTTCGTGGTCCCCTTTTTTCCTTCTACTTTTCCTTGTAGAATTACTTGCAGCAATCTTTCGCTGTTCCTCATGATGTGACCGAAGTATTTGATTTTACGTCTTGGTTAGTAACGTGGTTGGTATAGGATATCTTCAGGATTCGACCATAAAGCCACATTTCGAAAGCCTCAATTTTCTTGCAGCGTCTGTGAGAGTCCACGACTCAACTCAGTACAAGAGTATATGAAAGATATAACATCGTAGAAACCTGATTTTTATGGGCGCTAATAAATCATGGCATGTGAATAGCTTAGCCATTTTTTGAAATGCGGATCTTACTTTCTCTATCCTACATTTCATTTCTAAGGAATGGTCCAAATTTTCATTGACATTCGTACAAAGGTAGGTGTATGTTTTTACTCTTTCTATTGGGTAACCATTCACACTGATTCTTTCAATTTGCTGTTCCTTGTTAGAGCTCATCATACATTTTGTTTTCTTAATGTTCAGTGAAAGTATATATCAGTGAAAGTTGTACATATTTTACATTTTATGGTTATCAATGAAGCATTCATTAATATCGCAATTCAAATATCTAAATCGTTGAAATAGCACTTGTATGCTAAAGGGAGCCTCGTTGGTACCCACTGCGTTCCGAAAACCAAACTGTGTACGGCTGCTTTTCTCTTCGCATAGTCTATATATCCTTGATGTATAATTTTTAGAAATAACTTTAAAATGTGGCTCATTAAGCTGATGGTCCGCAAATTATTGCAAGATACGGATTTTGTTTTCTTTGGTAGAAATAAACGTTGACTTCAGCCATGATCTTGGTATTACTCCGTTTAGATATAGGACGTAGGTTGTTCGTACCTATTATCATCAATGAGTTCTTGTATGCATTTGGTCCACATGCATATTTCTTGATTTTTATCTGTGATGATGTTCCCCTGTTGATCTTGCAGTTTGCTAGCTGTGTTGGATTTTTGAAGATCAGTTACTTGTTATACCTTTTTATGAATATTAATTGTATCGTGTTTGTGTTCCAACAACTCTCTCTTCACACTGTGTTTGTAAACAATTTTCTTTGGCCGTTTGTATTTCGGTTCTTATTTGTATCTGAATATTTTTGTACATCCCTTTGTTATTCTTTGATTTTCTTCTTGTTTCCATGAGTTGCAGTATATTTTCATTCATCGAAATGTTCCTCTTCTCTTTATTTTTATTAGATGTTCTTCTCTAATCTTGTTAAAAGTTTCACATATATTCTGGAGTGATTCTTCAGGATCACCAGTAGTATCCTCTACTAGATGATATTGCAACATGTATGACAGATGATATTATCCTGTTATTACCAAAGCCAGGCTATTGTCAGACGCGGGAAATTCTTATTTCTGCGGTTTAATAATTACTGTGTCCAATAAGGACAAAATGTTTTTGTATTGTTTATGTATTAAGTATTAAATACTATTACTAATCAGAGTTTTAGTTTAAAATTGTAAAAGTTGCATTTTTTAAACTTTTATAACAGTTAAATCATTTTAAATACTAAACATAAAGTATATCCTTCAGTTAAATATATTTTCCTGTTAATAAAGACGTTCAAACAAGAAGAAGTCTTTCTTTCAATTATGTTTGAGTTGGTAACTAGTTACTTGTTCAAATACGTTTGTTCAACTTTGTAGAACAAGTTACTTGTTGGGAACTTAACTGAATCAAGATAAATTAAATCTGAAAAATTCATATCCAAAATCTGAAAAAATTGTTTCAAAGAATATAGATGGGTAAAAAGCAGTTGCCACATATTATTTACAACTATAACCAGTAGCTTTTTTAAGACTTGAAATACACTCACCCCCAGGCATATTGGTCAGACGTCTAAAAAAGTTGTTAATTTCAGATATTTACTCTTTAACAAAATACATTATACATACTTAATCATAAGGCTCAGAAGAATCAAATAAAAATAATAACAGTATCATATTTCATGAATTTGATGTTTGACAACTATTTTATTTCCGAACCAAAACTTAATATATATCCGAACTTACCTTAATATATTTTATATAGACGTTTTCATCTTTCTTGGCGTGTGCGTGTAAAAACACTTGCAATAAGTTGTTTCATCTGTCTTTGCTTGTCTAAGCTCGATTCGTTTACCTCCTCCAGTGGCAGCTATCTGTATTCGTAAAGATGCCGAACTTATCACCGACACCGTATCGGCCAAACGCATCGGTGTTATTGCTACAATACTGGGAGACGTGAGTGGTCTCTTCATTCCCTTCTCATCGCACTTTACCACGACAAACGTGACTCGCACAATTGAATTATGCATTTTTGTATCAGAGAGAGACGAATATTAAAAATTCCGTAGTAGCTTATTTCAGGCACACGCCAAGAACGATGAAACCGAGTTTATCATGTTTAAATTTAAAAATTTTTTAGAGCTAATGTAAAATTTTATACATTTCTTTCCGAGAAGTAAAAATATTGTAATAATATTATATCTAAACATAAGTGTTACAAGATCATATAGAATCGAGACTGGAGCGATACTCTTCGTTAGATATTTTTACTTACCCACAGTTAAGTAATTTTAGTTCACATTCGCTTCTGTAAACATAACCATCAGAGCCACAAGTTGGTTTTTCTATTTCATTCTTACATCCAGTGGGACAAGCAATGCTATGGGCAGTTCTTTCTTGACTTGCGCAATACGCCATAGGTACTTCAAATACATGTTTTCTAAAAACAGAAAATATAAAAACTATATATCTGTATTACAAATATAAATAAATAGAAATAAATTAGATAAAATTTGCAAAATCTACAATGTTTTGATTTAGGTGTCTATTATTAAGATATATTATTTCTTCTATGTTGTCATCTTCTAATCTCTAGTATCAATAAGTCTGTCACAACTTCATCTAACCACCTAATTCGCGGTCGACCTTTGCTTCTTCTTCCTATAGATGTTCCTGTCGTAGCTTTTTAGCAATCATGTTGTCAGACATTCATATTATCTGTCCGGCCCATCTAAGTCGCTGTGTTTTAATGAACGCTACGACATCTGGTTCATTAAAGAGTTGGTATAATTCGAAATTAAATTTTTTGCGCCACGTTTATAGCTAGAAATATTTTACGGAGTATTTTACGTTCGAATATTCCCAGAAGTCTTTCATGCTTCCGCGTTAGAGTCCATATTTCCGCACCGTATGCGAGGACCGGCCTCAGCAGTGTTTTGTACATAATAATATTAGTTTTTCTTTGGATATTTCTTGAGTGGAATTGTTTTTGGAGTCCATAGTATGGCCTATTTGTAAGGTTTATTCGTCTTTTAATTTCTTGGCTTGTTTTATTAGGAGTCACTAGCGAGCATACCATCAAAATTAATAAGACTAGTGCAAATGACAATGACAGAAACAGAAACACATGTATGTATTCAAGGACAGATCACTGATGCGTTTATGACAACGCAAGGACTGAAACAAGGTGACGGACTGGCTCCAACACTTTTTAATCTTGTTCTTGAATATGTAATTAGACGGTTGACGGTGGGCAGAAATAACATACTTACAAACAAATCTACCCAATTAGTAGCATACGCAGATGACATAAACATAATGAGCAGAACAAAGACTGCAGCAGAAGAAACCTACGTTCAGTTGAAACAGAGTTCAGAAGTTGTAGGGCTAACAATAAATACAAATAAAACAAAACTACTCATACAAACCAGATCAAATAGACAGGCGCAACAACAACAATTTATAGACGATATAGAATACGTGAATAGATTCACGTATTTAGGAATGGATCTGGTCGAAAATAATGAAGAAGAACCGGAAATAAATAGAAGGCTTATGCTGGCAAACAAAGCCTATTTCGCGATGGGCCACATATTCAAATCGCGAGACGTACACCGGAAAACAAAACTCCGGGTATATAAAACAATAATCCGACCCATAGTAAGTTATGGGTGTGAAACATGGGTTATAACACAGAAATCTACCAATGCATTAGACGTGCTCGAAAGAAAAATATTGCGTAGAATACTGGGTCCAATAAAGGAAAATAACAACTGGCGAATTAGATATAATAACGAAATATACGAACAATACACTGAACCAACACTAGCACAATACACTAGACTGCAGAGATTACGATGGGCAGGCCATGTGGCCCGCATGCATGAGAACAGAATCCCCAGAAAATTACTAAACGCAAGAATGCAAGGAAAAAGACCTGTTGGAAGACCAAAAAAGAGATGGAAAGACGAGGTAGATGAGGATGCCAAAAATCTCCTAAAAACACGTTCATGGAAAAGAACAGCAGTAAATAGAGATGTTTGGAGAGGTCTAATGAAGGAGGCCAAGGCCCGGCTTGGGCTGTAGTGCCATTGGATGGATGGATAGTCACTAGCGAGCCAAGGTATGTGAATCTGTCAACACGTTCAAAGATATGACTTCCAAATGTTGTTTCCCGTTTTTCATTTGCTATAGGATCCTTAGTAACCAATATGTACTTCGTTGATGACTAGACCGACCTGTTTCACAGCAGTTTCCAATTTTAGGAAATATTGCTCAACATCTCACTTGCTACACCCTAATATATCAATGTCATCAGCGTATGCTAATATTTGTATTAATCTATTGTAAATAGTACCGCCGCCGTCTCTAATTCGTGTGTTTTGGACTGCCTTTTCCAAGGCAATATTAAATAGGAGGCAAACCGGGGCATCCCCTTGTCTGAGTCCGTCCTTTATCTCAAAGGATCGAGAATTTTTTACTTGTATGCTAACGCTAGCTTTTAAGTTAGATATTGTCATTCTCGTTAATCGGATAATTTTTTCTGGTATACCAAACTCACGCATTGATTGAACAAATTTAAATCCAAAAGATTGAACAACACGGAGTTTATGAAATTCCTTGTACAGACTGCTCCCGATCCTATATAGGCCAAACAAATCGTCGAATCCAAAAAGGATTTATGAATATTCCATTTCTGTTCGTAGTTCTGACGTAGTATAAAAACCTCCAGAACCATAGCCTACATCCGTTTCTATAAACCCAGAATTTTCCGAGAAGCCATTGGAATCGAAAAAATGCCCAACTGTCTCAATAAAAGAGATGACGGCAAAGATATGACCTTTGACATTGAGACCTCTCAAATAAAATATCGTCTCCTAGACCTGCTAATTAAAATTCTACTTTCAGAAATGTTAGCGCCAACCTCCACTCACCATCGATGGTATAAATGAACCGTCCGAAGTTCCCAGTAGCAGTAATGCATTGGTTAGTAATATAGTAGTGTCTTATATGGGCATGCTATTGAATTTTATGTGCGAATTTCACTTACCCACAATTTTTGGATTTCATTCTGCAGACGTTGGCGTATATTTTTCCGTCAGATCCGCAAGCGGGTTTAGCATTTCTCCAACAGGATTCTCGACAGTGACGGGTTGTCTGACAATACTTCTTATTAGTTCTTACAACGCCTTGCCTGAAATAAACATGATATAATAATAAGATAAACAATTATGAACATAATACTGTACTCTTCTATAAAATATTATAGAACGTAAATATCCTGAATCCTTGTTTTAAAGAGAGATTGTTCTAAATAATACATTAATTGTACAATTGAAGCTTTAATATTAACAGAAAGTGTGCAGATTAAAGAAAACAAAAAAGTGTAATAAATTGTGCAAAACTGAGAAAGAAAATTAATAGTGTCCAAAAACAAAATGATTTTTGCATTTGTTTGTTTTTTTAAGTTTCTAAAAGAACGGACCAATTCTTTTATACTGGAACTACAACTAACTTAGGTATAAGGTCAAGACGAGTCATATTTTATCATTCTTATCACTTTCATTTTTAACCTACACATTTTGAAATAATTAACAAATTTTCTCTTCGTCTTGTCTTGTTAATACTGGAAAATATTTTTGGTTTATTTTTTATGATTGGTTAACATTTTTTTAAACAGTTTGTAAGCGTTACTTCCTTTTGGTTATTATTTTTTACTCATCTAGCGTTTTTGTTATCTGTTTTTTCTACCATTTTTTGGTTGTCAAATGAATACAAGTACTCACTACCTACAAGAATCACTTGTTAGATTCCTCAGAAAGCCGCTCATAAATTCATTCTTAAACCTTTCGCTGGTAAGAACAAGCTACTGCTTATGACGAGCAATTTCAAATTAATTTTTGCCCATACTACGAAGACCCTTTACTACTCATGTAGTGATAGCACAGACCCTCAACACAGACATGGGGTGGGAGTTCTGATAAGCGAAAATTTGTGCGTCTCCGTGAAGAACTTTGTCCCGATCTGCGAAAGAGTCATACTTATTCAGTTGCATGGAAAAGTTAACATAAATATTATATAAGTCTACGCCATTACAGCAGACAAGCCAGAAGAAGAACTAGAGCGATTTTATCAACAGCTAGACGAAGCCTTAAAGGTGACTAATAATCACGAAATTAACATCTTATTAGGAGACTTTAACGCAAAAATTGGGAAGGAGCCGTAGATCACGTAGTTGGAAAATATGGTCTTGGTCAGAGAAACGACAGAGGGGACAGATTGATACAGTACTGCCAAGACAAAGATCCAGTCATAACAGGAGGCTTTACACATGAAAGTCGTCTTTAGACGGACATCAGAGCATTATAAGGAACCAAATAGATTATGTGACAATTAATAGAAGGTACAGGAATGCTATTACTAAGGTATCTGCATTACCTGGAGCAGACATAGGATCCGACCACAATCTCTTAGTAGCAAATATCAAACTGAGGCTCGCTACAGCTAAAAGAAAACACCGGAAGTACACAGAGGAAATAAACAATAGGTTCTCTAATATGGCAACTGAGGATGATGTTGAAAAGTCATGGACCACCATAAAAGAATCATTTGATGAGGTGAACAACACTTTTCTACTCGAGAGTAAAACAACTACCAAGAATGAGTGGATGACAGAAGAAATATTAGAGATGATGGAACAACGCAGGCAGTGTAAGATTAGGCAGGACAAAGTAGGGTACCGAAATATATACAATCAAATTCGTAAAGAAATTATAGCGGCGAAGGAGATCTGGATGATTACACTTTGCACCGAGGCTGAAAACCTATATAAACTCGGCGACAGCTTTAATCTTCACAAGAAAATTAAGGAAATTGCTGATGTCTTCAAGAAAAAACAAGTCACTGGTATACATAATGACCAAAATGAACTAATAGCGGATAATACTGGAAATGTACACAGCCCATTTGTTCAATGATGACAGAACAGAAAAACCACCACAACAGGGAGACCATTTGTATGGCCCAAGTATTTTGAAAGCTGAAATTGTAAACGGTATCAAACTATTAAAAAGTAAAAAAACCCAGGACCAGATGATATGTACGCAGAAACAATCAAGTTACTTAATGAAGAAAACCTAGACATTATTGCCAAGCTCTTTAACGACATCCATGATACGGGTCAGATTCCAAAAGATTGGCTTCGATCTACATTTATCGCCCTACCAAAAACACCACGTCCGAACTTTTTCAAGGACCACCGACTAATAAGCCTAATAAGTCACTTTTTAAAACTTTTCCTGAGAATACTTCACACTAGATTGTTTAAGAAATGTGAAGAGGTCAGTGGATGGAGTCAGTTTGGTTTCAAAAATGAACTTGGCACGAGAGAAGCGATCTTTAGTATGCAAACAATAATACAGAATTGTTTAGATCAAAGAAAGGATGTTTTTGTCTGTTTCATCGATTACGAGAAAGCATTCGATAATGTAAAACACGAATTGATGATAAAATACCTACAAGAGTTGGGATTGGATGCCAAAAATATATGAATTATCACCAATCTGTATTGGAACCAGACAGCAACAGAACGTCTTCAAAATTTCAACGAAACAGAAGATTTCTCCATTAAAAAAAGAGTAAGGCAAGATTGTATACTGTCTCCAATGCTGTTCAATTTATACGTAGAAAAAGCCGTCGCAGAAGCAGTGGCAGACTCTAATAAGGGTATTAAAGTTAATGGCATATTTATTAATAACATCAGGAATGCCGCTGATACAGCCATATAAGCAGATAACATCGAAAATGATAGTGCCTTTTAAATGATCTAACTCTTGCAAGTGAAGCTCGGGGTTTAAAAATAAATATCAAGAAGACAAAAACAATGATTATAAGTAGAAATGATAACCCCAACGCAAAGATATATGTCTCTGGAGAAGAAATCGAACAGGTCAGGCAATTCAAATATTTGGGTTGTTTGCTGAACGAGGGTTGGGACTCCGAGAATGAAATAAAGAGCAGAGTTGAACAAGCCAGAAATGCTTTTTTGAGGCTTCGTAACTTTCTGGCTGATCGCAAATTGGACTTCAACCTCCGATACAAGATGCTTAAGTGTTACGTGTGGCCTGTTCTCCTATACGGAATGGAAGCATGGATATTAAAGGCCAGTTCCATTAACAAACTTGAAGTGTTTGAAATGTGGTGCCTGCGTCGAATGCTTAGAATATCACGGACGGACAGTGTCAGAAATGAGGAAGTACCTACTGAGAAGAGCGGACTTACAGGATAGGGAACTTTTTAGTTATGTAAAAAGTAAGAAGACTGCATACTTGGGGCAGATATTACGAGGAGAAAGATATACTTTTCAGGAACTGATACTCGAAGGGACGATAGAGGGTAGGAGAGGTCTGAGACGTAAAAAAATGTCATGGCTGCGCAATATTCGACAATGAATAGGAATTCACAGCTATTGAATGCTTCGTAATGATGCTAAAAACAGAATTATTTAATCCTGAATATTTAACATCTCACCTGATAAGACGATGTACGGTGGACGCCTACGTATAAATGCACGGCACCTTAAGAAGAAGACGAAGACTGTCTTTAGTAGCTTTCATCTAATAAACTATTTTAAAATAAATTTTGAAACGGTATTGGTCAAACTTCGATAAAACCACCGATTACGTCACCGCCAAAAAATATATTCTCCAATTGTAATGTAATGTGTAGTGTGACATTGTGAGGCTGTCTAAGTTGTGTAATATGGTCCGTTGCTTCGGTCGCACTCGGAACATGTATTTCCACCGCAACTCATGACGCGTCGTCTTCATCACTCTCTTTTTTTTTCATTATTGTCCTTACACACTTCAGCGATGATCTCTGCATCGGTTATCTTACCACATACTTCAGCATCTTCATCCACGTTGACAAAATCTTCATAATAGATGGCAGGATTAGAAATGACGTCTTCCCAGCCGTCAACTGAAAGCAGCTCTTCTGTTAAAGTGCACTTAGCGTTTTCTGCGTTCGCCTTCTTTTTTACAAACCCAGCTTTTTTGAAATAGTGTTTTATCGTTTCGGTTGTTACTTTGTCCCACTGTAAGCTTTGTTACACATTCGAGAAGCTTAAAAAATGTCTTTATTTTGAGGGAGTTACAATCTTCCGTCAAGTTTTCAACCAAAAAACGTCTTTATAAATGATTAACATTTATTATGATTCCCTGGTACATAGTCATGTTGGCAGGAAAAAAAATATCTTTTATATTTTCCATCAGTGAGATAGTGTTGCGTGCCGTACAGTGTTCAATAAATAAAATAATAACTTTTTTTTTCTTTAATAACTTTTTTGTCTAATTAAATCAGCCATTTCTCAAAAAGATTACTAGTCATCTCAGCTCTTGCGCTGTTCACATATTTCACTGGTTTTGACTTGACGTTCTTAAAAAAACGGAAATTAGCTGACTTGCCAATGACCACTAGAGGCAGTCTTTCTGATCCAACAGAAATGCCCGTATTTTGTCAGAATTGCATTAAAAAAAAAGATCCGTCTTGTCAACATTAAAGATATTTCTTTCATCTATATCCTGAATCATCTCCTCCAATTTTTTTCCATTGGTTCGCTTCTTGTAGATTAACGACGCCACTTTCTAAACAAATGGAAATGAATGAAATTTTATTGTTTTATTTGAAGCTGTCTAGCTACCCTGTACTCGCCTTAAAATTGTTTCCCCATTTCAATAGCAAATTGTTCAGCTTTGCCAAAGTTTTGTATGTTCAACGTTTACCATGCGACGACATCTTAGCTCAACATGCAGTGACATATTGACGTGATTGCGGTGATTGGTGACAACGCCAACGCATCTCAACTGAAGGGGCGTATCAGCTAGAGGAGAACATAGGTGCCAGATGGCACTTGGTCTTGAACCAAGTGGCGCGTTAGGACAGAAAATAATACTTCCTCTTTTCGCGGAAATTTCCATCACGAAATTGGCATTTTAGCTTGTAGAAAAGCTAGAACTATCCAAAATATAATCGAATAATTTACGACTTTTTACCATTGCTTATGAAATATGGGGACCAGAATAAAAATTCGAATTAAAGATTTCGAATTAGAGAAGTTCGAATTAAGCAGGTCCCATTGTATATTATATTTCCCTGGTTGACGCATAACACAGCCAAAACATTCCAGTTTGCCATTTTTAAATGTTCTGACCACTTCTGAAACTTTTCTCATTTGCTGCAAAACAACTGGATTCCAAAAGGCTTACTAATATAATTTTCAGTCTCAAAGTAATATTGTTTCTACATAAGATTTTATTTAACAATGCAGCTCTGGCATTCTCTATACGTATCCTAATTTCTTTGCTTGTGTCCCAGCTCTTATTCAGTTTGCAACTAAGATCAGTGACACTATTGGTTCTCTCCAGTTGTTCTCCACAAGCTGTTATTACATATGGTTATATTAGCATTTTACTGACAACCATTACCTTTGCCTTTGTGGTGTTTAGCTTTAGTCCATATTCATCACACGTTGTGGTAATTCTATTAATCAGATGCTAAAGATCTTTGTAACTATTTGCAATTAACACAGTTTCATCCGCATACCTCAAATTATCAATATTGATGCCATTAATTTTAATACCATAAAATAATAGTGCTTAATATCCAATGCTTTCTTGAAAACGAATTCCGAATATATGTTATTGGGTAAATATTAGTGGGGACAAAATGCAGCCATGTCTTACTCCGCATTGAATTTGACGCTCTTCAGAATTATCTTTATAAATCACTAATTCAAAACAAATGAAAAATTTTTCTTTTTGCTGATGTATCTTCTGGAGCAACCCTAATATTGCAACTTTTCATGTAACTTCTTCTTCTTAGAGTGCCGTCTCCCTACTCTTAAGGGAGGGCCTTTTCGCAAACAGGCAACTTAAAAGAGAAATCGTCTTGATAAGGTGACCTGTTAATACCTAAGACCTTAGAGAAGCTGTTAACTAAGTCAAGATTGACTTCTGAAGTGGATATCAGATTAAATTCATTTGAAAAGGCACGAGAACATGAATATATTTTATAGAATTGGAAACTGTGAGTTTTTAGAAGCGAACATAGTTGAGAATAAAGTATGTGTATCCTTTTCTAGTTATTGGCACTGGTCAAGATATTGTCGATATCTGCAGAACTTTTTAAAGTATGAGAGGCCACTGAGTGTGTCGTTTGATTTGCAAAAGTTTGATTGAACCTGAGGGACAGTAAACAGCGGAGAAGGGCACGTTACATTGACGTTCACTATATCAAGAGGCGGCAAGACATACTGACCCATCAAAACCGGAATATTGTCGAATACTGCATGACTTGTTGTTACTTGCCTCTCTACTAATGGTAGGGTCACAGTAATAGAAGAAAATGAAGGTTTGATTAGATCTAATGAATTAGATTGTAGGGTGGTATGAGTAAGAACAGTTTGCCTTGAGAGAACTTTGATGACAGCCATGTCAGTACGAGGCTGTGAGAGGAGTATTTGATTTTCGTGTATTAGTGGAGGAGGTATGGACTTATTCGGAGGAGAGATAATTTTCAAAAAATCGGCATGTACATCACGTTCTTCACAAGGTGTTGCAATTGATAATAAATAGATTTTTTTTGTAGATAGTCGATAGATGTGTTGGAATTTTATTCAAATGTAACAAAGTGAGAGTGGATATATTCTGAGCTTGAATAGAGAGTTTATTAACCTGTCCTATATTTAGAGCATTTACAGTTTCAGTTTGGGAGATTTGGGGAGGTTTGGTTTTTTCAGTTTGTATACTAGTTGGGGAAGGTATGTTTTCCAATTCTACTGGCACACCGCAAGAAGGAGGTACTGGAGTTAAGTTTTCAATAACTAATGGAGACAAATTGACAGTTTTTAGAATTGGAGCAGAGACTAAAACATTTTGTGTATATAGAGCTTGTGCCTTGTGTAAATGTGCTGGTAACACATTTTTTAAGAGAGGCTGGCCTATTACATCTTGAGAACTGTTATTAGAAGTGATTTCATAAGTCGGCTTTTCAAGCTCTTGCGTCTGAGCTTGAACAATTGTAGAATTAAATGGTACTAAAATATAAAGTACTTATATTTATTTCTTTCATCTGTTTGAACTGATTTGGAAGAGAGTCGGAGTAAAATCTATTTTTAACTTCTTTTTGGCCATTTATATTCAAATCAGTACTTTTAACAATGTGACTGGAAGTGTTCGCCTTAAATTTTGTATCAAATTTAAAGGCTTGTTTAGCTTCTAGTTTTTCTTCTAAGAAACATAAAGCGTCCATATATTTTTCATAAGTAATATCTACTTCTTCACTTTCGAGTACAGTTTCGTCGTCAGCCAGGTTTTCCAAAGCATTTAAATATATGTAATTTATAAGCTGCCCTAAGCTGAGCAATATATTCTCTGATTCTACAATTAGAGAGGCCTTGTTCATTAAAACGAACGTTCGCAATTCTGTTGATATTCGTTTGTAAAACGTGCATCGCATAAAAATATTCTGCAATTTCTGCCATTTTTAATTGGACTATATTATAGTTAAATATAGTATAATAAGAGTGTACCAGAGAGAGATGAATGATAAAGAGAACAAAACCTAGCGACCCTTGGAAGGAATACAAAGAGCAGATAAAAAAATATGTATTTTTAAGAGTGTAATGAGATTATCAATTTCTTTTTTTATTGTGTGAACATTATATTTGGTATCGTGAATTTAATTTAGATCAACACTAATAGAGATAACTTTCATTAATTTAATAAAGCAATTAATACGCAATATTTTCTAAGAACAGAGATTATTGTAAAAATTTAGTTTGTGTCACTAAGCGATTTGAATAAGACAACTATTATGCTGATTAAGGATTAAGGATTACTCACACTACTAGCGGAGAATTCTTGTAAAAGTTTATTATTCAGAACAATAGGACAGATTCCCAAATTATTTACCTGTAACACGTACCTAAGAAGAAACGTGACAGAGAACAATACAATAAGTTGATATTATAATGCGCTATTTTTGGCTTATAAAAGGTTGGGATTTTCACAACGTCACAGGTATCTACTTGGGTAATAATTTTACCTGACGTTCGAACGTTAATAACAAAACGCAATAAGAATTACAAAATTAAAAATTTCCACAGATAAGAATTAATAAACAACGATTTATCAATATTGATCAATATATTGATTGCAGATAAGAAAATCTAATGAGATTTACAGCAGAGATAAAAATATCTGAACCGAATTGTATCAAAATATGTTCAATCGAGCATGAGATAAAACAAAGAGAATAAAGATTTACATATGATTCAAAAGTGTGCCACACTATGTAGCAACAAGATGTGAGACAGAGATATAGAGAGAGATTGGTTGAGATCCGGCTCGAATTAAGACCACCATATGGACAAAAAGGATGTACATATGTGGGAAATTATGAGTATAATTTCAGTGTATGTGGACTGTATTATATAGGGCTGGTTCAAATAAATTAGGATAGGTAGTAAAGGGTATACAGACAATAGCAAATTAAGTTTATACAAAGTCTTACCAATATTTCTGCTCCACACTCTCGCGGTTGTTTCTGGTCTTCACTGGTGGTTATTCTTCACCCGCGAAATCTGTCCGATGCACCGGTTTCTGAACACGTGCTTCGCACTAATATAACGATATAGAGCACACTTTGCGTCTGTGCACGATTTCAAATAGTATATGCGGTATTTTTCGCGTAACTAAAACGGGAGAGAGATAATTAGCGATAGAAAACAGCCAAGAGAGATGCTGTTCTTCTTGATAAGCGAAGAGAGAGAGAGAGAGAGAGAGAGAGAGAGAGAGAGAGAGAGAGAGAGAGAGAGAGAGAGAGAGAGAGAGAGAGAGAGAGAGAGAGAGAGAGAGAGAGAGAGAGAGAGAGAGAGAGAGAGAGAGAGAGAGAGAGAGAGAGAGAGAGAGAGAGAGAGAGAGAGAGAGAGAGAGAGAGAGAGAGAGAGAGAGAGAGAGAGAGAGAGAGAGAGAGAGAGAGAGAGAGAGAGAGAGAGAGAGAGAGAGAGAGAGAGAGAGAGAGAGAGAGAGAGAGAGAGAGAGAGAGAGAGAGAGAGAGAGAGAGAGAGAGAGAGAGAGAGAGAGAGAGAGAGAGAGAGAGAGAGAGAGAGAGAGAGAGAGAGAGAGAGAGAGAGAGAGAGAGAGAGAGAGAGAGAGAGAGAGAGAGAGAGAGAGAGAGAGAGAGAGAGAGAGAGAGAGAGAGAGAGAGAGAGAGAGAGAGAGAGAGAGAGAGAGAGAGAGAGAGAGAGAGAGAGAGAGCGAATGACTATCCCTAGCGGTAGCCGACAATCAAGAGCACGACTCGCCTTGGCGGTAGTCAAATCAAGAGAACATGTCTGGCCCTAGCGGTGGCCAAATTAAGAGAGAAAGTCTTTCCTTAGCGACAGCCGACAATCAAGAGAGAGTCGTTCTTCTTTGCTACCTTAAAACTGTCTGTATTTCTTAAGGGAGGGGGTTGAACTGGAATAGGAAGGGTTATCAAGGGTTGGACTACGGTATTGATTGTAAAATTGTGATAGAAGGATAGTTAATAATACAGCGAAAAAATGAATTGATTTTTCGCATGTGAAAAAATTGAACACCTACGGAGATTGGCAATCATAATGGATATTTTTATTTTCGAACTTGCTGCTGTAAACAAATCAATCGATCTGCATTGATACCAATCACGTAGATTCTTTAACCATGAGTTCTGTCTTCGGCCAACATATCTTCTTCCTTGAATCTTTCCCTGTATTATGAGTCTCAAAATTTCATATTTTAGTCCCCTCATTCCGTGGCCTAGGTATTTTAGTTTTCTGGTTTGTATAGTGGTGACTAGTTCTGTTTATTTACCAATCCTCTTTAGTACTTCTTTATTTATAATTCTATCAATCCATGATATTTTCAATACTCTGCGGTATAACCAGAGTTCGAAGGCTTCGATTCTTTTTAAATTACATTTTTTTTAATGTCCAAGTCTCGGCTCCATATAATAATATTGAAAATATATAACAGCGAATGGTACGTAGTCTGATCTCTAAATTTAGATTTTTGCACGTTAGGAGTGGCTTCATTCGCATAAATGCTGATCGGGCAATCTCTATTCGCCTGTTTATTTCTACAGTATGATCATTGGTTTCATTGATCAAAGTTCCCAAATACTGATATTTTTCTACTTGTTCTATCACGTTACCATTGATTGTCAATAGGTGATGTATATTTTGTGGTCTTTTTGTAATTAGCATATACTTCGTTTTTTAGCGTTTATAGTAATTCTCGTCTCAACACTATTCATAGTCAAGCTTTCGATAAGATGTTGTAGATCCTCTATACTCGTTGCTATGATCACAGTGTCGTCTGCATTTCTTAAGTTCTTAATTAATTTTCCGTTAACGGTGACTCCCGCTTCGATATTATTGAGTTTTAGAAAATATCTTCAGAATATAAGTTAAACAAAAGTGGTGATAAAACACATCCCTGTCTAACTCTTCTCCAGATACTCATTTCTTCTGAGTGTTGCCCATCAATTTGAACTATGGCACTTTGGTTCCAATATAATATGTAACTATGTAACAATGTAACTACAACTTCTAATCTACTTACAATGAAAATCTGGTCCGACTCTAATTTACTCTCTTTTAATGTTAAGGGAAGTTAGGGTTTTATTTTGCGTTTATTGGAATTCGAATAACTCTTTAAGAGTATCCAGTTAAAATTTTAGTGATCGAATTTATAGTCATTTATGAGTGAGTGAGGTGAGTGAGAGAGGTGAGTGAGTGAGGTGAGTGAGTGAGGTGAGTGAGTGAGGTGAGTGAGTGAGGTGAGTGAGTGAGGTGAGTGAGTGAGGTGAGTGAGTGAGGTGAGTGAGTGAGGTGAGTGAGTGAGGTGAGTGAGTGAGGTGAGTGAGTGAGGTGAGTGAGTGAGGTGAGTGAGTGAGGTGAGTGAGTGAGGTGAGTGAGTGAGGTGAGTGAGTGAGGTGAGTGAGTGAGGTGAGTGAGTGAGGTGAGTGAGTGAGGTGAGTGAGTGAGGTGAGTGAGCGAGGTGAGTGAGTGAGGTGAGTGAGGTGAGTGAGTGAGGTGAGTGAGTGAGGTGAGTGAGTGAGGTGAGTGAGTGAGGTGAGTGAGTGAGGTGAGTGAGTGAGGTGAGTGAGTGAGTGAGGTGAGTGAGTGAGGTGAGTGAGTGAGGTGAGTGAGTGAGGTGAGTGAGATGAGTGAGTGAAGTGAGTGAGCGAGGTGAGTGAGTGAGGTGAGTGAGTGAGGTGAGTGAGCGAGGTGAGTGAGTGAGGTGAGTGAGGTGAGTGAGTGAGGTGAGTGAGTGAGGTGAGTGAGTGAGGTGAGTGAGTGAGGTGAGTGAGTGAGGTGAGTGAGTGAGGTGAGTGAGTGAGGTGAGTGAGTGAGGTGAGTGAGTCAGATGAGTGAGTGAGCAAAAATATTAAAAAGTACTGTTTCAAATTCTGTCAATGACAGGTAACAGAATATAATCGAATTACTAGGCCGAACAAGAAAACTCAGCCCAGACAAGAAAACTAAGATCGAAATAGACTACATACTCTCCAATAACAAAAACATATATATGCACCGACGTGACAGTACTAAACAAATTCTATACCGGGAGTGACCATAGATTGGTTAGAGCGAACATTAAAATACAGACGAGAGTAGAACGAAGCAAACTTATTAAACGAGAACGATACCCAACCACCGATGTCCTGTTTCAAAAACAAACGAAAAACCAAAAAGACCTAAGCACAAGACTAAAATCAATAGAGATACTGAAACAAATGGATATAAACGGACTAGCCACTAAAATAAAAGTAACTGTAACAACATCGGTTAAGAAAATATGCTCAAACACGAAAACAGCCAAAACATCTAAACTTAGAATTAAACCACTCCAAGAAAGACGAAACAGAACAGATCGAATTTCGGACAGCTTTAAAAGTTTAAACAATAATGTGAAGAAAGAAATCAGGAACGATCATAGAAACTATAATAACAATCTAATAAAAAATATAATACAAGACAACTGCAACATGAAAGTACTCAAAGCAAAAAACTCAAGCGGCACAACAAAAATCATAGAAATAAAAAATGAGAAAAACGTTACCGTCAGAGACAGAAAGGAAATAAGCGAGGCCATTGAAAAATTCTACACTTAACTATACTCGGTAAATACACAACCACAACAACGACGTACTCAACGAACAATAATTAACACGACAATAATAAATGTCCGGGAGAGGATAAGATTACAGTTAAAATGTTGAAAATTGGTGGCAGAAAAATGGAACAGGTATTAAATGTTTTATTTAATAAAGTAATTGATGAAGGAAAGGTTTCTCAAGAATGGTACAACTCCGAGGTCATTTTACTATTCAAGAAAGGAAACAGAGCAAACATGGAGAATTACCGACCAATATTCTTGCTATCACATCTGTATAAATTACTAACTAAAATCATAACCAACCGCCTAACACATAAGCTCCATTTCTATCAACCTATCGAGCAGGCTTAATTCAGAAAATATTTTAATACCATAGACCACTTGCACACCGTAAGAACACTGATAGAAAAATGCACCGAGTATAATGTTCCAATTCATATGGCGTTCGTCGATTTCCATAAAGCATTCGATTCCATCGAATTATGGAAAGTGCTTGAATCTGTAGAAAATGCACGCATAGATTCAAGATACATTAACATAATTAAAAACATATGAAAATGCCACCATGCATATAAAGCTGGACGAAAGCACAAAAACTAATCCCATAAGACTACAACGGGGAGTAAGACAACGAGACACTATCTCTCCGAAACTATTTACCTTTGCTCTAGAAGATATTTTTAAGAAACTAGAATGGAACAATAAGGGTATCAACGTCGACGGATCATACTTAAACCACTTGAGATTCGCAGATGACATAGTTTTAATAGCCGATAATATCCAAGAACTAAATGATATGTTACAACAATTAAATGCAGTTTCAGGAGCGGTAGGCTTAAAAATGAATTACAGCAAAACAAAAATACTGAGCCGAGACCAGACAAATATAACAATACAAAATCATACCATAGACAATGTGGAACATTATGTATATCTAGGTCATGTTATCAAACTAGGAAAACCAAATCAAGATCCTGAAATTAAAAGAAGAACACAACTGGCTTGGGGCGCTTTCGGCAAACTAGCACATATCTTGAAAAACACCTCCATTCCTATAAACTTAAAGAAAAAGGTGTATAACATATGCATACTACCTGTTTGTACCTACGGCTTGGAGACAGTCGCACTTACCAAAAAATCTGCCAAAAAATTAGAAACAACGCAAAGAGCAATGGAACGAATCATGCTTGGAATATCACTAAGAGACAAGATTAGAAACACCGAGATAAGACGTAGAACGAAGATTAGGGATATTGTGGAAGAAATTACAAAAATGAAATGGCGCTGGGCAGGTCACGTAGTCCGATATAATGACAACAGATGGACACGGAGAATTCTAGAATGGAGACCAAGGACGACAACAAGAAGCATGGGAAGACCTCAAAAAAGATGGGTAGATGACATAAGAGCAGTGGCAGGCAAACAGTGGATTAGATTGGCGCAAGATAGAGAGATGGAAGCAATTGGAAGAGACCTACATTCAGGAGTGGATGAAAAATTGTTGACAAAGAAGACTAGGCCGAACAAAAAGGGCTGTAAGGGATGCAACAAAAAAAGGCAGAGTTTTTCGAAAGCAGGATCAAAAATATGCTCTTAATATTTTAGCAGGCACTACTTCGCTATATGGGCCTAGAATAGACGGTACTATATAATAATTTGTTCAAGTTGATGTTCGCTGTATCTCAAAAACTACTTTATCGATTCTTCTTAAATTTTGTACACTTTTTTTTACAGATAAATTACTAGGCCGCAACGTCGAGATATTGTCCATTTTATTGTTGCAATTAATTTTACATGAAATTAGTCAAAATTTTAACAAAAATTTTTCTAAAAATCAAAAAATTTGCCTTTTTTACTTCTAAAATAAAAAAAAAAAAAACGATAAAATGAACAATATCTTAACGTTGCCACCTAGGGATACTCATAAACTAACGAAATATTTTTGTTTTTTTTTTGTCAACAGATGATCCAGTTATAAGTTACGATGAACACCGCAAAGTAACTTTTTTTTTCATTTTGGAAAATTAGTTGCCATTTTCTTAAGTTTTAATATTTTTGCACCAATATTCCAGATAATACTCTTGAAATGTTGTACTATAATATACTAATAGTATAAAAAAATTTATATTAAACAATTTTTGAAAAAAAATCTTGTGTAAAAATATGTTTAAAACATTGAAAATGAACCCTACCCCCTTAATAAGACAGTAGCATTATCCTATAAAGGAATTCTTGAACCCTTGCTCCTTAATAACAGCCAGGTCAGTATCGTTGATTCTATAAAATTTATTGTTATTTCTATAGACAGTAACCTTAAATGGTTCGTTCATATCGATTTTTTAGTAAGCACGGCTATGTGATAATATCTCTTTAGAAAGAAATTAATTTAGTATCTTTCAAAATAACATATTTTTCTTTGTTCCAGTCTAATCTTCGATATCGTCTTTTTGTGGTTCTAGTACAGCTATCTGATGTTATTTTTATATTACAAAAAAGAGCAATACTATATAAACACCTTCATATTTTTCCAGCAAGACCTAATCATGACTACTCCACCAGAAATTCAAGCTTTGATTTGTATCTACCGATCCCGTCCACAGATTTAGTAAAAAAATCTATGTTATATTCTGCAAAAAAAAATACACAACCATCTCCCTTTACAACTTAAATCTGCAACATATTGCCTTAAGTTTCGTAAAATGACAGAAGCCTGTATGTCTGAAAGACCACATTATTCAGTAGAAGAGTTTCTTAATGAATAGCTAAGAAATTACAATACCTTTGTGTTCAAGTAACTAAAGTATGTTTAACTATATTTGGGTATCTTATGCAGCAACTTCAACTTATCGTTCGTAAGCTCAACGTTCGTAGCTTCAACCTATTATGCAATTTGCAATTTATTTAAATTTTGAAATGGGTTGTGTGTTTTACTATGTTTTACTTTGTGATATTGAAGATTTATATAATTTCAGTAAAGTGTAATTGTTATTGTTATTTTCTGAGCTTATATAAGCTTTGTCCATAAAAGTGTACAATTTTCAGTGACAATAAAGCATATTTCTAATTCTTATAGGGATTATTTATTATTATACTAATTATTATACTTTAGTTATCTCCAATAAATTTTTTACCGCTAAGGTTCTAGTTCTCCTTTGTTATTGATTATACCTTCGTCTTGTAGTCCCTATCCGTTTCGGATGTTGGCGACCATCATGGCAATCTGTGTTTTGCAAACTGCGGCTCTGAGAAGATTTGTGGTTGTTGTGTTGAACCACGTACGTAGATTTTTCAGCCAGGAAATTCTTCGCCTTCCTGATCCTCGTTTTCCTTCTACTTTTTCTCGAAGAGTTAATTGCAGCAACCCATATCTTCCGTTGTTTCTCATGTGTCTTCGAGGTATTCAATTTTGGCTGTTTTTATTGTTGTTAACAACTCTTTTCCCTTTTGCATTCTTAATAAAACGTCCTGGTTAGTAACGTGCTCGGTATAGGATATCTTTGGGATTCTACGATAAAGCCACATTTCGAATGCCTCAATTTTCTTACAGGTAGCGTCTGTGAGAGTCCACGATTCAACTCCGCACAACAGTATAGGAAAGGTATAACATCGTAGTAACCTGATTTTTATAGGTACTGATAAATCGTGGCATTTGAATAGCTTAGCCATTTTTTGAAATGCAGATCTTGCTTTCTCTATTCTAGATTTTATTTCTAGGGAATGGTCCCAATTTTCATTGACGTTCGTACCAGGATAGGTGTATGTTTTTATTCTTTCTATTGGTTGACCATTCACACTGATTCTTTCAGAAAAGAAAGAAAATGAATAGAAAATGAAAAGACTATTTTTAACCCTTTCATAAAAAAGAACCCGAATCATCATAAACCGATGGGTACATCCTTTGCCAGTGCTAGGGGATTTTGTAAAGAAGAAGTAGACAAGTTTTTTAACCTGGTCGACATCATTTTCCAAAATCACAACTATCCTCTTAACAGGTCATATAATGTTGACGAAATAAGTTGATCTATCGTCCAAAGTAAAGTTCCTTATGTAATAGCCTAAAAGGAAAGAAACAAATTGGGTCGCTTACTTCGGCTGAAATTGGTCCTTTCGTGACTATTATTTCGTTTATTATTTTATTGACAATACCGCTAGTGTTAATTTAAAGCTTGTCTAGTTTATTTTATTCTACTCTAGTTTATCTTATTCCTAAAGACGAAGTATCCCCATTACATTATGAGAATAATGGCAAAAAATCCTGGAAACGGGTACAAAATAATTTAATATTGAACCTTACCCACAAGTTAAAATCTTCATCTGACAAGTGCTCTTATAAACGTTTCCATCACTACCGCAAATAGGTCCATCCAAAGGAGCTTGTTTGCAATCGACAGGGCAATTTTCTCTATGTGCGCTTATGTTGTTACATGGCCCCAGATGTGAGAGTTCTATTCCTAACCTGAAACATTAGGTATTTATTAGATAAAAAGGTTACATTGTAATTCTAATGGAATACATTTCAATTTACTACAATTTTATCTAAATTTGGACAGGATGTAAATGAAAGTTCAGATGGTTCAAAAACGATAATTTATAATGGTTCTGAAGCTATTTTCTTGTGGTATTTTTATGAATATATTTAACAATTTAACTGAATTGAATATCCGATTCGTCTTGTATTCGCAATGATGATAAACAAATCAAAAGACAACACAACCCATTCGGCAAATGATTACTTAGTTACCACGTGAATTAGCTCCTTTTTGAACTTTTACCGAACTTTATTAATTTAATCTTAATATATAAAAGTTAATAATATAACCCAGCTAATAATTTAACAGAACATCTATTCTAAGGCTGTAGGAAATTCGCCGAGTCAGCTAGTTTGGTAACGACCAACCATTATCTTAACGTAATAATAATTGGAAATAAACCACAATTAAAGGTTAAAATTTATTGACGTTTCAATTTCCACTTCGGAAATCGTTTTCAAAATACAAACGTTAGTATTTAATTAATGATTATTACTTTAAAATGCCACAAGAAAATAACTTCAGAACAACATTATCTTACCGTTTGATAAGTACATATTATTTATAAACTAACAACCAAAAATGTCTATCATCTAAATTGACATTTTATTATTTAATTCTGAATATAACTGTATTCAACAAAATGATAAAATATATTTCTCGTCCATATATAGAAATACAAAACTTTACTGAATGTGTGTATAAAACTTTAAATTAAAAAGAAAGAAATTAAGGACCTATAGATTTTTTTTCGTCAGAAGTCTTCTCCAAACTAAAATAGCATCACATAGTATAGAAAGAGCTAATTAGACAAAATATAAACATATTTATGTGGTCTAGCAGAAACACACTGGAGAGATCCAGGACATTTTAAAACAAAAAACCACACTATCGACATATCAGGAGTATGTAGATACATATTATGTAGGTACATATGAGTAGTCGTACTTATAAATAATGAAATGTTGAGATAATATAAAAAAATCAACGATAGACTCATAAAAATAACATTAGAAGCAAATCCAGAAAATGTCGGATACAAGTAAACTCATCACCAATTAGCATAAATACCCTCGAAGATATTACAAACTCAGTAACGCAATATAACCAGGGATTTTACGATAGACCCGGAGAGATTTGCAAACTGATTACTGGCCTACCTGTACCCCGTTGCAGGTAGAGACCATAAACTGTTTACAAACCGCTAAGGTTTGATAATTTAAAAAAATAATCAAAGTGCTTCTTCTTCTTCTTAGGGTGCCTGTCCGTTCCGAACGTTGGCGATCATTCTGGCTATGATGATTTTATTGGTTGCTATACGAAATAGCTGTGTTAAGGTCTTTCTATACCATGCTCTTAGGTTAGCAAGCCAGGATATTCTTCTTCGTCCTGGTGCTCTTTTCCTCCAATTTTACCCTGCAAAATACATTGGAGTAGATCGTATCTGCCTTGATTTCTCATTATATGTCCCAAGTACTCCAGCTTACGGCTCTTCACAATGTTGACCAAATCCGCGGTTGTGTTCATCCTCCACAGTACTTCTTCATTGGTGACTTTTTCTGTCCATGGTATCTTTTGCATTCTTCTGTATAACCATAATTCAAAAGCCTGAAGTTTTGATAGAGTTTCCGCCTTCAATGTCCACGTTTCTACTCCATACAGAAGCACTGAGTACACGTAACATTTAAGGAGCCTTATTTTTGTTTTCAGGGTGAGGTCATGGCTTTTAAACACAGAGCTCATAGTCAAGAATGCACTTTTGGCCTTTCCGAGGCGACATTTAATCTCTTGGGTATTGTCTCACGACTCATTGATTATAATTTCCAAGTAATTATATTGTGAGACACGTTCAATTCTCCTTTGGTTCACATACAGATTTGCTCCAGTTATGTTTTGCTTGCTGATGATCATTAGCTTGGTTTTACTTACTTACTTACTCCGTGGCGTTACAACCCTTCGTGGGTTTTAGCCGACTCGACAACATGCCTCCATTGTTTTCTCTCTTTAGCAACCTCCATCCAATTCACCACGCCCATAGTGCTTAGGTCTCCTGCTATATTATCTCGCCACCGGAGACGAGGGCGTCCGCGTGGTCTCCTTCCAGTTGGGACTTCCTCCCACACCAGTCTTACTGTTCGTTCGTCAGAATGTCTTCTGAGGTGTCCTGCCCATTGGAGTCTTCTGGACTGTATTTCTTTTATGATGTTGGCATCTGGGTAAAGTTCTTCAAGCTCTTTATTAGTTCTTATCCTATATTGTCCTGATGCTTCATCAAGCACCGGACCAAAGATCTTCCTTAGGATTTTTCTTTCCAAACACGTAGTCTCTCTTCATTTGCCTTTGTTATCGTCCACGTTTCGCTTCCATACATCACAACGGGTCGTATGATTGTTTTATAGACTGTATCTTCGTACGTCGTGTTAGTTGTTTTGATTTTATAAGGTTTTGGAGGGCAAAAATACATCTGTTGCCGGTCTGAATCCTGTTGTTTATTTCTTGTGATCCGTTATTGTCTTCAGTTATTGTTGTTCCAAGATACTTGAATTCTCTAACGCGCTCAAAGTTAAAGTCATCGATGGTAATGTTCTGACCGATTCTGTCTCTGCTTTGGTTATTGCGGCTCATATACATATATTTCGTCTTGTTTTCGTTGATTTGGAGCCCCATCTTCTCTGCTTCCTTCTCAAACCTTACGAAAGTCTCCTTCATCCTTAATCGCGTGTTTCCGATTAGATCTATATCGTCTGCAAATGCCAGTAGTAAGTTTGGTCCTTCTCGATGAAATACTGTATTCGGTTTTTCGATTCTTGCACTTCTGATTATGTGCTCCAGAGCTAAGTTAAAGAGTTGTGGTGAAAGTGCATCTCCCTGTTTTAGTCCATTGTTTATTTCAAATGTCCTATTTGGTTTTGTTTTTTGGTTTTGGTTTTGTTTATTCCAAAACACTATTGTATCATCTGCATACCGCAGGTTATTGAGCTTGACTCCATTTATTGAGATGCCTTTATCAATATCTTTTAGGGTCTCTTAAAAAATGTGCTCCGAGTACAGATTGATTATCAGTGGTTAAATTATGCACCCCTGTCTCACTCCCCTTTAAGATTTTTACCTGATCTGATATTCTCCATCTATTCGGAGTACCGCTGATTGATTCCAATACAGATTAGCTATAATTTTTAAGTCCCTTCTATCAATCCCTGTCCTCTTCAGCACTTCCATCATTTGTTCATGCCTGACTCTATCGAAAGCCTTCGTGTAATCAATCATGCATGCAAAAACATTACAGCTGACATCCCTACATTTCCGAAACAAGATCTGCACGCTAAATAAAGCTTCCCTCGTACCAACGGCGTTCACAAATCGAAACTGATTGGGCGCAATTTGTTCCTCGCATTTCCGGTAAATTCTTTTGTGGGTGACCTTTAAAAACAGCTTCAGCAGATGGCTCATTAGGCTTATTGTCCTATAATCTTCACAAACTTTTGCTCCTGGTTTTTTGGGCAATGGTACGAACTCTTATTTGAGCCACTCTACTGTTATTTTTCCTGCCTTGTATATTTCATTAAATATATCGGTTATTATTTTTATTTGTTCTGTATCTAATAGCTTCAGCAGTTCTGCAGGAGTTTTATCAAGTCCCGGTGTCTTTCATCCTTCATTTGTCTGATGGCCGACGTTATTTATTTTGGTAGGATTTCGGGACCTAAATTTTCTTTGGAAAAGTTTCCCCAAGTATTCTTCCCATACTTTTTTTTTATCTTCTTTAGTTATGGCAAGATTGCCTTCATTATCTGTTTATTTCTCCGCTGTTGCGTTTTCAAAACTTTCCAGCTATTTCCTTCACCTTTCGATGAACATTGAAGTTATCATATCGACTCTGATACTCTTCTATTTCTTGACATTGTTCTGTTTTTTGTTTCTCTTTGGCTTCTCTCATTTTTCTTCTGACGATGATATGTATTCTCTTATATTCTTGGAGATTTTTTTCCCTCTGATCCATAAGCTCAAGTATTTCATCGGTCATCCACGATTTGCGTTTCTCTATGTCTTTCTTCAGGTGTTGTTCTTTTATTTCTCTCACTGTTTCCGTGTTCAGTTCAATCAAAGTGCAGATATATTAAATGCAAATGCAATGCATTTGCATTTAATACTCGTATTGTGGAATTCCTAACGCAAGGGAAGACCTAAAACCATGCGAAAATAAAAATTTCTCTATCTCACAAGATTAAAAAAATAAACAAGAAGTGTAATAGATAATAGGCAATCTTTTGCATTAAAAACCAGCTCTTTGAGGCAAAATGCTGCTGATGAGTTTACCTATCTGCGATGATGAGCTTACCTATCTCCAAAGGATCACTTTGCTATATCTCAGGAGGTCTAATATCTTTATGGGGGGCAATAAAGTGATGCGTTCGTACATGTCCAAAATTTGCATGTCATTCTGGTATATATGCCCGCAACAGATGTCCTAGATGAAGAAAACAAAAAAAAAATTTTACAGCAACATAGAAAACAAGCAACAACGAAATTTACAGCAACATAGAAAACACCATGAAGAAAATTCCACAAAAAGAGCCACTATATACTATTGTAGACTGTAACGCCAAGGTGGGAAAAACTGAAAATGAACCACATTTCTAGTCTAGTCTAATAAAATATACTTTATAAACACCACCCAAGAAGGCTCTTAAACAAGGGCTAGTCCAAATAAAGAACATAAAAATCGACTACATACTCGTGCGGGAAAGATGGAAAATCTTAGTAATAAATGTAAAGCTATGCCTGAAGCATACTGTGGATCAGATCATAAACTGCTAAAAAAGAACTACATGCTCAAACTACATCTAACTAGAAAAATGCATTAGACAAAACAGCTAGGGGTTAATGATACAGAAGAATTCCAGATAAAACTGATCAACAAAGAAAAATCACAAATATTAGAAGAAATAAATAAAACGTGGAATGGAATAAAAAGCTGCATATATTCAGCGGAAAAAGAGTACACACCGCGCAAAACTCAGAAGAACAAACATTGGGTGTCATGGGAATTCTTAGAATTAGTTAAAAAAAGAAGAGTTTTGCTACAACATGCCACAAAAACAGGAAGCCACACTCAAGAAATAGCGGAACTAAACAGGAGAATAAAATGTATGTGCACCAGAGATAAAAACAACCATATAAATAACGTGCGTCAACAACTCTAGCAACATTCAAACCACCATGAAAGTCATGAGCTATTTAAAAAAAGTTAAATATTTGGTTAGGCTATTCAAGACCACAATGGAGAAGTAAAAACCGACATAGAGAGTAGTAATGTAACGAATATTCGCATTCGCATATTTTATCATATTCGCGAAATTTGTGCGAATGTTTTGCGAATATGAATATAAAAAAAATAATTTGAAGATTAGATTAATAAAATAAAAATCCATTCACTTCTCAGGTTTTTTATTAAGAAAACTCACTTTATTTTACAAGCTTAGAAAACTATAAAATGAAAAAACAAAAAAATAAATGATACAATGGAAAATTATCCTCTGAAACTTTTATTATCCTGAAGTTTTTAAATTTAGGCAACCATCTTTAAAAAGCTAAGAATTCTTCAATTACAAACTAAAATATTCTGTGTTTTTATGTAAAGAGTTTAAACAAACAAACATAAACAGCCTGTTATTTACTTATACATAGATCTTTTCCAAAAATATTGCATTCGAACATGCATTCAGCGTGGCCCGCCTAACGGTCGCATCTCGAAGCACCGAGAAGTTTCGGCGATATATCGAACGATGTAAAATTCCACCCGTCAAATAACGAATTAGAGGTGGGACTACTCCCGAATATTCTCGAACATAATAATTTGTATATATATATATATATATATATATATATATATAACGATGATTGAGGTAGTTTGTTGATAAGATAGTATCGAACTGTAAAGTAGTAATAAAGTACAATAAATATATTTATATAAATTCGAACCGCTCGTTTTATTTAAAAACGGTACAATATTTTGTGTTAACAAAAATACTACTCTGTCTTATTAAAAAATAACAATTCTTTGTTTTTACTTATTTTTCAAGTTTTTTTTTAAATAATAAATAAAAACAGAGAACTGCTATTTTTTAATAATTAAAATTTAATAGAGGAATATTAAACTAGAAATAGAAGCTTTGACACCTTTTCTCCTTCAAGCCTGTGTTGATGTGGGGTAAAAAGAAGTCCAGCGCCACTAAACACGCGCTCGCTCGGAACATTCTTTGGTGATATAACTAAATATTCCCTTGTTTACTTTCCACCATGTTAGAGGGTCGACGTTACCTGCCACGCGTTTTTCCGATAAGTATTATGTGACAGCTTTACGGATTAAAAGATAGACAGGGTTTTTAAAACTAAGAAAAGGCATTTTATCTTCTTCACCATCACTCGTATCCATCAGTAAACTCACCATTTCTTTTAAGGACAGACACGGCTTTGCATTCGGGTAAAGTGAATTGGAAGATATATTGGTTTGATTGTCTCTGAGCAAGTCCAAAATATGCTCTATGACAAGCTCTTTAGTCGACGTATTTTTAAAAAAATTTGCTTTATATCTTGGGTCAATGAAGGTAGCCGTGGCAAACAATATTTCATTCTCTAAACCCGAAAACTTGCGAATGAGCTCGTCTTTTATTATGGTAATCGTATCACCAATATATTCATCGGACGAATCAGCTCATGAACAACTTTTTCTAGAGTGGCGATTAAGGGAATTACAGAAGAAATAGAAACATCGATAGCACTTAACTCTCTGATTACTTCTTCAAATGGTCTTAGTAAACCGATAAGTTTTTCAACAATCATCCAGAAGCTCTTCAGAAGCCAGTTGGGGAATTTTATTATTTGCCGAAGCGTACAGACGTAATGACTCTTTGACTTAAAAAATACGCTCCAACATATAAAAGTACTGTTCCACCTAGTAGTACATTATTGAAGCAGTCGAATGATGAAAATGAGTGGCCATATTTTTGCATTTTGTTATGGCAGCCACGACAGATTCTTGAGCCTTCATCCCTGCTTGCAAAACACGTTTTGAATCTTGTGAGAAGCACAGTCAATATGTTCAACATTTATTAAGTTAACATCTTCTTCATATTAACACCTGCATCGCGAACTACACATTTAACTTTTTCTTTGGGTATTTCCCAAAACGACAAGATGTCTTTAAGTTTGTGAGCAATATTTCCTGCAAAATTGCTGGATTACTAAATTTATCTGAACTTATCTAACTACACACCGCCCTCGCAAATGAGAGTGCCTGCAGTGTCGGGAGACAATTAAAATTTCCAAATTAAAAAAAAACTGAATATTTGCATTCGCATTCGCGAATGTCGGTGGCGTATATTCGCATTCGTATTCGGGAATGTTCAAAATTGACTTTCATTACATCACTAATAGAGAGCATTGCAGACACATAGGAAAATTACTTCTCAGAATTATAAAAAGATATTTCAAAAGATGACTCAGTCTCACAACACAAGAAACATGCAATCAGAGAGGTAAAACGCCAGAGCTCGATGGCATACCAGCGTAGACTTTATAAGCAATGGGCAAAATTGGCGTAGATGTAGTACTGAAAATGTGCAATATGATATGGATCACAGGTGAATGGTCTGATGAGTGGTGCGAATATACCTTTATCAGTAGGTACTTATAAAAAAGGATCACTAATCGTATGCAACAATTAGAGAAGTATTGCCCTTATTTCCCAGGTAAGCAAAATCCCGCTACATAACATTAATAAACGGTTAAAGAACTTTCTATTTCCAGAGATAGCCGAACAACAATGCGGATTCGCACCAGAAAAAGGAACACGGGAGCAGATGCTGAACTCCAGACAGATAAAAAAAAAAGCGAGAGAACACAACATACCAATGCTACTCTGCTTAGTAGATTACACAAAGGCTTTCGATTCAGTAAAATGGGATCCCCTCTGGAATATAATGGAAAATATGGGAGTACCTAATCACCTAGTTAACCTAATGAGAAATATGTATGACCAAAACTCAGATAAAGTTAAAATGCAGGGAATATATTCAGATGAATCTAAAACAAAGAAAGAAATTGGATAGGGCTGCGTATTATACACCATATCTACTGAATATATTAATAGAAAATTTCTAGACGAATGGGATGCAGGACTCATTATAGGAGGTAGAAAAATCAGCAACCTGCGATACGCAGATGACACACTTATACTGCAGAGAATAAAAATGATTACCATCACTTAACGACTTAGCAGACAAGCGAATAATAACAAGGAATACTAAGCTCAGGTTGGTCAATATCCTTATTTTTCCCATTACTATATACGTAGATGAAATATGGACTTTTGAAAAAATCGATAGAAGTAAGATCAAAGCCTTCGAACTGTGGGTCTATGGAAGAATTCTGCGCGTATCCTGAACAGAACATAGAACCAACCTGTCAATTCTGAAAGAGCTTTATATAAAAGACAGGCTATTAAAAAAAGTAAACCGAGTATACGTAATTTACTTCGGTCATATAGCTAGAAAAATGGGAACCATGGAACTATTGGAAGTAGAAGGAGAGGTAAAGGGGCCAAAGACCAAAAAGAAGATCTTCAACACGATGGTCAGACCAAATGAAGACTCTGGTGGGAAAATCCTTACATAAAGCCGTCCATATGGCATAGAATGACAGCCGATGGAGACAACAAGCTAATAATATTTATAATATTTAGAGTGTCACTACACAAGGTCACTACACAACTCAAATAATGAAAAGGTGGCAGATTTTTTTCATGTATTCAAGTATTGTTCTGAAGCTATTTTCTTGTGGCATTTTAAATTAATTACTTTTTAACTGGGAATAAGCCACAATTAAAGGTTAAAGTACGTTTATTGACTTTTCAATTTCCACTTCGGAAATCTTTCTCAAAATACAAACAGTAAATTAAATAAAATTTGTTTTTTTATACTTAGTGAAAAAATCTTCTAATAATTTAATTTTATCTGACTCATTTATATTGACAATTCTAACATACATTATGCATTTTAAAGTAGACGACTTTAAAATGATATTGGCAATATTGTTGAGTTGCGCTCCTGGGACGACTTTACTTATAGTTCATTCGATTACATGAAATGAACTTTAACTTGAGAATATACGTCAGAAAAAATCATAGCATGTAATTCGTCTTTAAAAAGACAAACACATGCCATGATATGTTTGTTATTTAAAAAACATAAATGGTGTATCCTCTATATGTTACTGACTTACTAATACTGGTATTCTCTTATTAATAACTTACTCTTTCAATATGGGTAACCGGATCCTACTACTATTTTACTACTATTTTCATTATCCCATGCGTGTTTACATATTTGAGATCTATCAAATTCTCTATTTTTAATATAAGATTGATGTTCACTTATTCTAACATTTAATGGCCTTGATGTTTCACCTAAATAAAACTGATCGCAGTCACAAGGTATTTTATAAATGCAATTCTTTGTCCGTTCTTGTTCATTGTTAAGTTTGGTTTTGGACAAAATAGATCTCTACGTGTTTGTTGTTTTAAATGTTGTTGAAATGTTGAATTTATTTTTGGTTTTTCAGTCATAATTTACTATGGAATAACTAACAGGAGAATTTTACTGTCTTCATGGCATATGTTTGTCTTTTTAAAGACGAATTACATGCTATGATTTTTTTCTGACGGATATTCTCAAGTTAAAGTTGATTTCATGTAATCGAATGAACTATCTTATAAGTATAGTCGTCCCAGAAGCGCAACTCAACAATATTGTCAATATCATTTTAAATTCGTCTACTTTAAAATGAAAAATGTGTGTCTGAATTGTCAATATAAATAAGTCAGATAAAATTAAATTATTAGAATAATTTTTCACCAAGTAACAAAAAAATTAAGTTTGTTTAATTCACTGTTTGTATTTTGAGAACGATTTCCGAAGTGGAAATTGAAACGTCAATAAACGTACTTTAACCTTTAATTGTGGCTTATTCCCAGTTAAATAGTAATTAATGTATTCAAGTGGTAGCATATCTAAATCTATAGTGATCAAAATCTTTGCGAAAGATAAAGTTCATTGTCTATTGCTCATGATGCACTCATGCGTAAAAAACTTTTAAATACCTAAGCTTTCCAGTTTCTTTACTGTGCCATCTTTTTCATTTACTATACCAAGTTTTTGAACTAATGGTTTTCAAGAATCCCTGTCACCATTGATGAGAAACTGATACTTAAATAAGTTGGATTTAGAAATCTTGCTTGTCAAATATTTGATCTTGTACAGCATCTCAAAAATGGGTTTGAACGAGACCTTTTTCTAAAAAAATCCAACTGATCAAGTGAGGGATTTAAAGTGGCAGTAGGTAAGGAAAATATTGCACCAACAAATTAAGTATCAGTTTCTTCAACATGACTTTTGGGACAAACAAGTAAATACCTTCTAATCAATATTTAATTTCAAAGTATTGAAAAAAGATTGGTTATTCAAATTATGTTAAATACCATTTGATTTGACTTGACCAAATGAAAGACCATTTTATTTTCGAACAGTAAATATCTTAATTATCTACAAATCAAAATATTGAAACAAAATATTATATTCTCTTTTACATTAGTATATACGTCAAGCAAACCTACACATTGGATAATAAATTGCTTGATAAAGAAGTAAATATTATTTATGAGATATACCTGCAAACTTCAACGTGAAGCATACATCTGTTAATATACGTTCGACCATCGGTTCCACATACAAGATCTTTGTCTCCACCACATTTGTGTTCGCACTTAGATCCGCTGGACCGCTTGCAGAGGTTGGGATCAGATGACAACGTTATACCTGTAACAAAAGTAGCCGATTACATTTATTTTATTGAGCGTATGGCTACATCACAGGTTCATATATATTCATATATATATATATATATATATATAATATATATATATATATATATATATATATATATAGATATATATATATATATATATATTATATATATATATATATATATATATATATATATGTATATATATATATATATATATATATATATATATATATATTATATAAATTACAAACAACAGTAAATACAAAAATATTATTCTACAAACAAACATCTAGATTATAAATATATTCGATTGACTCTTTTATAGCAGCCAGGAAATCCGAAGGGTTGCCGTTATAGGATCTAATCGGGCATTCCTCTACCATGTGTTTTACTGTTTGCCATTCGGCGTCGCAGTCGCAATTTGGTGATTGTATTTTTCCCCATCTAAAAAGTGATTCGGAACATCTGCCACAGTTCGTTGTTATTCTATTGAGTGTGTTCCAAATTCGTCTCGATTGGTTGAAGCCCTCAGGTTTGCTTGTAATACAAGGCATGTTCCAGTTAGCTGGTGCAGCGTTATTCTCCCATTGTTCTCTCCACTGTTCAGTTACATTAAAGTTTTATCTACTAGCCTTTTTGCTGTTTTTAGAGGCGGGTGTCTTGAACGGAGCCTATTTATGTCTCTGGCGGAAGTTTCGACATGGGAGCGGAGCTCAGGATCAGTATTGATTTTTGTAAATTCTCTGACAAGGGCATGTTCCCGGCGGATGGGTCGTGGTGCTATATGACTGAAAGCTGGTAACCAGTAAGTGGGCGTGGCCTTGATTGTGCCCGATATAGTTCGCATGGCTTGCTTGAGTTGGACATCAACACGGTGAGTATGTGGACTGTTCATCCATACTGGTGCACAGTATTCCGCTACGGGGTATACCAGTCCTAATGCTGTCGATCTAAGTGTGGGTGATGAGGAGCCCCATGTAGTGCCGCAAAGCTTTTGCAGGATGTTGTTACGAGTTCGGAGTTTTGCAGCAGTCTTAGTAAGACGCTCTTTAAAATTTTAGCGTTCTGTCAAGTGTAACACCTAAGTATTTTAGCCGATTATAAGTCGATTACAAATATAATCTATTATAAAACATTTTACAAATATTTTGTCTTTATTTAAAGTTAATTTAAGGCACATCCACGTGTAGAGACCGGTCTGTATAGTGTATAGATTTTATAAGTATAAAAATTTATTAATTAGATAGTTAAATGTGAAGTAATTATTGCAAAATAGTACTTTAAATGTGTTAATATCAAGAGTATACTATTTTAAGCGAAAAAATAGATCTTTTAAAAGACATAGGTTGCTTCCAAACTGTCGAAGTTTAGAGGTTGACGTTTACCACTCGGTATGTCAGGCTCCAAGAATATTTCCCAGTCCACAGTAGGTACACTACGCGCACGGAAGTCTAAACCTTCATTTCCAAGAGGACCAATCGCTCGAGCTAAATATGTTGATCTTGCAAGTTGCTCTCCTTTCAAATTTCCTCTTATTGACTCTCCGCAAAAAAACGAAAAGTTTAAAAATACACTATTTGAAAATCCGTCAAAGTTATAAAATCAGTTGTAAAACAACCAGCAGTAAAATTGTAAGTACTAAAAAAGAAATAAGGAAAACGGAATATAGTTTCTTTATCGTTCAAAAACTATAAAGTGTTTAATTACCTGTTAAGTGACGACAGTGGCAGCAGATGTAAAGCATATGATAATGATGCCAGATGTTCACTTTGTACTCAAACGATTTTCATGGAGAGATATTTTTACAATGCATGGTGTATTGCAGATTTTAAAAAAAGGCGACAAAGTTACGACTACATTTGTGTAATACTATTGAAATTGTTCTAGAATTAGGTTTTTTATTTCTGATATAAGAAAACCTATTTACGTTATCATACCAAAACTATGATTATATATTTAATGGACTTTTCTTCATTTTCATGATTTATACATAATACATGATCAAAACAAGTATTTTTTAGCCTACAAAATATCGACAACATGTAATGGATAATACTTGGAATACTTTTTTATACGAGACAAATTATACTCGTATAGTTGCCAACACATTTTTTCTGTTTAAGTTAGATATTAGAGTTTTAGATCAGGCATTAGGTATTTTGACTAAAACATAGTCTTAAGTGGGTAACTTATGTACCGTAATAGTATTTCCAATAAAATAGTGTAACGGAAAATTAAAATTATAGTTCGATTTCTGTATACTGTTTATTAACACTATACAAAATATTGCTTACAAATAGAATATGTTGATAAGGTCTAAATAAACATATACTAAAAGGGAGCTCTTAAATATTGATAAACATTATAAAAGTAATTTCTATAAAAATATCCAACGTTGCAGACTAGACAAATATGTACATGTTTTAGGTCCCTACATGTTTTAGATCCCTTTAATCAGTGGTGACTATTCGAAGATTTGTAATGATAAACAGTCACCATATATTCGCAGTGAGTGATGTCACTGCCTTCTAGAACTCTCTGAAATTCGTTACAGAAGCGGGTTTCGTCGTAATAGTGTTTCAACTGAAACAACTTTTTCAATATACCAAGAAGGAAGAAATCACAATAATAATGGGTGATTTAAATGCAAAGATCGGAAAAGGTCGAGTAGATAATTGCATTAGAAATCAGATCGACTTTATACTAACCAATCTAAGAATTAGAAATTACATTATAAGCATTAAAATACTTACCCTAGAGCAGATGTCCCATCAGACCATAACCTCCTTGTATTAAAAATAAAACTGAGGGTAAAGAAGATAATAAAATCCAAAAGCTCTAAGGTGAATACTCAGTTGCTCAAGATAAACGAAAAACGTTAAAATCCGAAGTCCAACATGTTATAAACAACTCAAAATCTGGTAGATCGAGCTGATTAAATTTAGATACAGACATTTTATGCGCAATAACTATCCTCTTTAACAACATATACAAATCTGGTGAGATACCTACACAATGGCTACTATCGACCTTTATTCCACTACCAAAAACAAGGAATCCCAAACACTGTAATGTCTATAAATTAATCAGCTTAATGTCACAACTATTAAAAACATTTTTAAAGGTTATACATACAAGAATGTTCAGAAAGTGTGAAGCGGATTGGCTTTCGTGATGGCATCGGAACAGTTGAAGCTTTATATACTTTCACAACTCTTGCTTAAAAATGTCGAGACCAACAGAAAGACCTTTTGGTCGCATCGCTTTCGACAAAGTTAAACATAATATTCTCGTGAAATGTCTAAGGCGAAAAGAACTCAATAAAAATAATATTAACATAGTAAGAAATCTCTATCAGAACCAACAGGTTGTGATAACATTAGATGAAAATAGCATGGATGCGCAACAGATAAGTAGAGGTGTGAGACAAGGTTGTGTACTTTCACAAAAATTCGTTATACCGACGATACAGTCATTATCGCTGAAAGTGAGAAAGACCTGCAGACGCTACTAAATACAATTTGTGGTACTGGGGAACAGTTTGATTTAACAATAAACATAAAGAAAACAAAAACCACGGTTATCAGTAATAGGGGTAAAGTCATAACAAGGACCCAGATAAAATTAACTTAGGAGTCTGGAATACTAAAGATCTAAATCCGAAATCAGAAATTCAGTCAATAATAGAGCATCCAAGAGCTGCCTTTTTGAAGGAAATGAGGAAATTTATAAGAAAATAAAGTGTCAATCTGCAAATTCGATATCGTATGGTAAGATGTTATATTCACTCTATTATTCTTTGGTGTCGAAACTGCCAAAGATTGGACTGTTATTGTTGACTTGGTAAGAAAGCTAAAAGTTTTTGAGATGTAGCTTTTTAGAAGAATTTTGAAAATACCATGGACCGATCATATTACGAAAGAAATGATAAGAGACAGATAACTTCAGTTTCCTTAACTTAGAAATGAGAAGTACTAGTTACTGCAGCTGATTATGAAGGATAGAATTGAAAAAAAGGAGTTCTGGTAGACAACAAATATCTTGGCTGAAAAACATTCGCAACTGGGTCGGGTTAAACACACAGACGCATTTAAGAATAGCAGAAGATATAGACGAATTTGCAATGGTTATAGTAACCTTCATTGCCGGTACTAGAAGAAGAAGAAGATCGATAAATTGCACTATATGTAAACTAAGATTAGCAGAATATATTTATAGTAAAAGTGTCTTTTAGGTGTCTAGTCTTCTTACAGTCTTCTGTCTATTACCTATTTACTACTACCCAACAGTGGAAAAATTAACATTTAATCAAAAAATACACATTTTATTTGCCGATTTGAAGAAAGTCTATGACAGTGTCCTAAAAAATATGGGAAATCTTGAAAAGTATGAACATAAGTGTTATGATAATAAATTCTAAAGGAGTTATATAGAAATAACATTATATAACTGAAAACGACAAATGGTTTGCCAAATCCATTTGAGGTAAACAAAGGTCTCAAAACAGGGTTGAAAGCTCTTATGGAATCTATTTTAAAAAATACTTAAAACGTGCTTAGAATCTCTGAAAGAGGACGTGTAAAAATTAACTAAATAAATTAAATTAATAATTGCCATAACTCAAAACTAAAATTTTATGTTATAGGTTTTAAAGATTAGGCTTTAGTTACCGAAACTCCACAGTGGCCGCTTAATAAAAGGGAAAAATTGTATCGACCTCATGAGAATCATGAAAATTGGCAAAAATCGTGCCACTTTTATTTATTTAACGTCTTTATAAAATCAGTTTATTTGCGGCAAAATACAACATTTGCGTACAAAAGCTGCACTCTTTACCTTTAAAAGGTATCTTGATTTTTGTCGATAAAGCACTGATCAAAAGATATCGAATTTGCACCGTCGAGATGATACAAATTTTATTTAACATGATTTCACAGGCTTAACTGACATTAAAAATTGTCAATCGCATAAATAGTGTTAAAAACATTTTTATTTAAAGCTGAGCTACATTTTTTATTTGAAATATTTTTTCCATGGCGTACAGATTCTTGGTAAATCGATTTTTTTCCGTTTTCCCCCATCTACGAGGGGGATTTTAAAGAAAGCCAGAGAGTAAAAGTGGTAAACTTTTTGCATCTTTTTTGGCGTCCTTAAATTGACATTCTCGGTAACATTTAGCTTGGTCGTGTGATTTTTAGAGGTCCAGTGGCATTTTCATAAATGACGACTGGAGTATTTTTAGAATTTGGAAAATTTATTTATTTGAATTAAGGTTTTATATCTCTTTTTAATTATCTCTGTCATGGACTGATCAGTGTCACATTATATATGTGTATGTCATGCGATAAGGAACTTATGGTCAATGGTTTTCAAATGTCGCTTTTTTTTGAAGTAACGTAAAAAACATGGCCATAACATGTGTATTCTTATTTTGACCACCACACGTATCTGAATAAAATATAACGTGGGCAATCTCCGTAACAAGGTCAACAAGATGCTTATAGAGCATGAACCAATTTAATTATCACCTGTTCCAGAAATTCAATCATAGAATAAAATCATGGACCTTACGATTAAAGGTCTACAGTTGTCTTTTATAAAACGCAACGGATGTAACTAGATTAGGTGTTAGGAGACACTGCTGCATATCAAAGGTGTACAATTTTGTAGAGGTGTTGTCGTTATTCTTTATTTTGTCATGGTGTTTGGACTCTGGTTTAAGATATTCTTCATAAATCTTTGCAACTGTATAGTGCGGTGGCAGATTCTTTTTGCTTGTTTGGTTTGTGCAATAGTGACTTTCGTATGCAGGCAAAGACAAAATGTGATGTTTAACAGCTTTAGTAGGTTCATTGGATAATTTATTCCATGGCTTGTGGGATCCTCTATTATCGTCGTGTGTTATTCCAGAACTAGAAGCGCCCTTTTGGAGTAAAGTATTGGTAATTAATTTACTTTTGCTTTCATCAAAAGTCTTTTGAAAGCACGACTTACATGTTGGTATTAAGTTACCATTATTCTGAAGATGATATTAATAGGTTAAAAAATTAAATTTTTGTTTAGATCCATCACCGACTTTTTGTTTTGATGTTTTCTTTTCATCGATATTTGCAAGACTAGCTAAATATGCAATTCTCTTATTATGGCTAGCTATGGCCCAATATTTTTTAAATAAAGTGTGCCTTGTAAAATCATTAAACTTCTCCTGGCATTTCATGCGACAATTCGTTAGTGATTTGTACTGGCTTGCTTCAAATTCTTTGTTTTCCAGTATTGTAGCTGGCTTAAATTTCTTTTCGTTATATTTTATCCTTAGTTTTCTCGTGTCACCTTTTATTAGAATATTTCCGCTATTTTATAAAAATATTTATATTTCGTTTCACTGGTGTTATGTGTACTGTGTTTTCTATCATCTTCGTATGATAATAAAACTTCAGAATCTTCCTCTAGATTATAAGAAGGATCAATATCACTATCGTCATCAAGACTATATAGTATGTCAGATGGAAATAGTATGGTAATAGTAGTAGAATGTATATAGATGGAAACTCAGAAATAGATGGAGCTACATTTTAACCTAAAACCATCGTTGTTAATTTTTTTCTTAAAATTAACAAACGAGAACTTACTTGTCTATAGCCTAGGTTACTATTAGTCTGTCTACTTTCTGGCGCTGGGTATTCATCTGCTTCCTCTTGATATTGATAAGATTCGGAATCGGAATGTACATGTCTCTCTCTCTTGTCGTTTCCTTATTGCTGAGGATCGTGATTCCCTACAATGCGGGCTGTCAATTCTCTCCATCTCTTGCGATTTTGGGCTGCTCTCATGGACTCGGAAAACATCTCTCCAGTGGCTTTCTGTACTTGATCTGACCATCGGATAGGTGAGCGTCCTTGGCCTCTACGTCCTTCTACGTTTCCGCACACAATTAGTCTTTCTAAGTTGTCATTGTCTCTTCTCGCAATGTGGCCAAAAAACTTTAAAACATTTGCAAGACACTGAGAGGAGAGTCTGGTCTGAATGTTTAGCTCTTCGAGAATCGACTGATTGGATCTATGCTCCGTCCACGAGACGCGTAGCATTCGTCTCCAGCACCACATTTCGAATGCGTCAATCCTTTTCCTATCCTCTGATTTTATTGTCCATGTTTCGGCACCGTAACTCAAGATTGAAAAAACGAGTGTCCGTACCAGTCTCATTTTGAGTTTTTTGGACAAAGAACGGTCCTTCCATATTTTTGACAGTCGACTCATCGCGTTCTTGGCCATTCCTATTCTTCTGCGAATTTCCGTATGGCAGGAGGCTGCATTGCTTAAGGAAGATCCTAGATACGTGAACTCGTCTACTTTCTCGAATTGATTTAGGGCGCCTGTTGTTTGGAGGATATTCGCGTGGTCCACAATCATGATTTTTGTTTTCTGATTATTAATCTTGAGCCCACACTTGTTGCTTTCGGTTTCTACTCTCTTTATCAGTCTCGACATCTCCTCTTCAGATGTTGCTATCAGTGTCGTATCGTCTGCGAATCTTAAGTTTGAGATCTTTTTCCCTGCAATGGAGATGCCGCCTCTCCATCCATCGAGTGCGTTCCTCATTATGTATTCTCCATATAAATTGAACAGGTCTGGAGATAGTATGCAGCCTTGTCGTACACGTCTGCTGGTTTTGAAGGTATCAGATAGCTGGTTTTCAATTCTTATTTTAACTGAGTTATCTTCGTATAAGTTTTTAATTAATATTGCCAAATGATCTGGAACTCCCATCTCATGAAGAACTGTCCAGAGAACTTCCCACTTTACACAATCAAATGCCTTTTGGTAGTCTAGAAAACAGATTATTATTGGAATTTTAAATTCGCGGGCCTTTTCTATGAGCTGCCGCATATTAAGGGTTTGCTCTCTCGTACCCTTCCCTTTGACAAAACCTGCTTGTTCTTGGGAAATTTGGTTGTCTAAGTACTGTTGCAAACGGCGTTTAATGATTCTTAGTAATATTTTGCTTGGATGGGAAATCAGTGAGATGGTACGATAATTACTACACTTTGTAGTTGTTCCTTTTTTATGGATTGGTATGCACAATGATGTGCGCCATTCTCTGGGCCACTTTCCGCATCTCCAAATTTTATTACAAAGTTTCCACATTATGTAACATCCTTTGTCTCCCATGTTCTGAAGGAGCTCTCCCGTGATATCATCGCAGCCAGGGGATTTATTCTTCTTGAGGTGAGTTATAGCTTCTTCAATCTCGGACAGCAGAATTTCAGGTTCAGGGTTGTATTCAGTGTTTTCGAGGGCTGAAGTGTGGCCTAGATTTACGTGTTTTTCCCTGTAGAGCTCTGAACAATAGTTTTTCCATGTTTCCAACACTCTGTCGATATCACTTATGATAATACCATGTTTGTCCTCTATTGCATAGTTCTTGGGTTTAAATTCTCTCGCAAGAATTTTCACTTTTCGGAAGAGGTCTTTGGTTTCATTTCGATATCCGTGATTTTCTATTTCTTGGCAGATTTCAGAGATGTATTCTTGTTTGTCTTTTCGGCATCTTCGTTGAATATCTCTGGAGAGAGCTTTATATGTCTGTTGATCACAGGGGCCAACTTTAAGTTGCTTTCTTTGTTCAATCACTTTCCACGTGTTTCTACTGATCCATGGTTTAATGCTATTATTTATAGATGGTTGGCGACATTGGTTCACTGTTGTTACGATGGTTTCTTTAATATCTGTCCAGGCTTCATGCACGCTTTGTTCTGACTGATTGTTCCCTATTCTGGTTAGTGCTGGTTCAATTCTCTCTTTAAAGGTAGCTAATTCGGGGTCCGTTAGCTCAAAAGAACGGGGAGAAGCTTTGCGTATGTTCTTCAAACGCATTCTGTAATCTGCCATCAAGAGCTGGTGATCGCTTCCGAATTCTGCTCCTGGAAATGTTTTTGCGTTGGTAATTGAAGACTTCCATCTCGAACTGATCAGAATAAAGTCTATTTGATTTCTTGTTCTATCTCCAGGTGATTTCCAGGTATAGAGTCTACGCGGATGATGTTTGAAATGCGTGTTTACAGAAAATTTCCTTTGGTTGCAGAATTCTAGTAGTCGGTCTCCTCGCTCATTCCTATCTCCTAGACCATATGGCCCTACAATCATCTTTATGTGGTCATCTAGATTCGTTCTTCCAAGTTTGGCATTAAAGTCGCCTAGTATCACATGCATGTACAACTGTACATTTAGATACATTTCCAGAATTTTATTAGCTCGGAAAGACCTCATTTTAAACTGTTAAAACTATTTTAAAATTTGTTACAAATACGTGTTTACATTTATTTTAAGGTTAGAATGCTACGTGTTCAGAGATATAAGTTAACTGAATACTGGTGTCAATAGATAAAAGTTAACTTATCACTAAACGCACTGGATGCGCTAGTGGTGCTATTAGATAGATATAAGTCAAGTTATACTCCTTTGCACGCAATGAATGATTAAATTTGGATTTAAAGTCATTGGGCACCAACTCATATCGGTGTTATTATTGACCTATGTCTTTTTGCACAACCACAGATGAACTTGTTTTTTACAGCGTAGTGTACTTTTTCTCATTTTTCACCAAATGTACACTTGTACCCCTTTGCACGCGTACCAACGAAATAATATTCCTAAAATATACACATAATTACAGTGAGTTAGAATACTTATTTATAAATCAGGTCTAATGGATTTTTATGTTTTGGTCTTTAAGTTTTTTGACGTTGATTTCGAGAACTTGATTTCCAGTTCCTCTTCATCTACCAATATGTAGACGACCTCATATGTGCAGTCCCAGCTGATAAAAATTAACTACACTCTTAACATATTTAACTCCTATAACACTCACCTACAATTTACTGTCGAAACAGACGAAAATAATATGGTGCCATTCCTCGACACTAATGTAACCAGACATGAGGATAATAAAATAAGATTGGGCTGGTACAGAAAGAAAACATTCTCAGGTAAATATGTGCCTTTTAACTCTTATCATCCAGATGAACAGAAGATCAACATCATCAAGGTCTGAAAAATAGAATAAAAATAATTTGTCACCCTTCGAACCACAATAAGAACATCAAGTTACTTTATGAGATTCTTAGAAAAAATCATCATCTGTCCTAAGATGCTGCTAAACAAACTGCTCTTCTAAGATATGCCAACGACAAGAACACACCAACAACAAACATTAGAAGGAGAATCAGTACAATTTTTCTGAGGGAGATTGCGTTACATCAAGGGTTTACCACCACAGATCACAAACCTTTTCAGACAGTTTAAGATAGTGATAGCAAATTCGTGTATAAAAGATTAGGGACATACTTCACTCACCTGACAGAAAGAGATAAAAACTGGATAACTTCAATGTAGTGTAATCTATTTCATGTGGTTTCTGTTCGAAAGTGTATATTGGTCAAACCAGCCAGAAACTATTAAAAAGAATAGCTTTCCACAAGAGTGATGTTGTGAGGAAACCTACAAGTTCAGCTTTTAGCCAACATCAAAAAAGGTGGCAATTCAAGAAATATGCCACATCCATAACTGTAGCTCTTCTATATACTGTAAGAACGATGTGGAAAACTTAAGTTGTATTTACTCATTTTTGCTTCAACAAGACCTGATAAGACGTAATAGACTGGAATAAGTAGGCAACTTATCATAACATAGACAGATGACCTACTTGCATTTTAGAATAGATTTCATCTCCCGGCTGACTATATATTTTTTTAAGTTTTGTTCCGGCTGTGGGTTCCATATTTGTTGCATGAGGTGTAGATGTGAATATAACCTTATTACATGTGACATCGATATGTTAACAGAAGAATGACAAGATTTTCAACAACAGAGAAGAATAATTCTTCTCTTCTACTTCTTCCCTTTGAAGTGCCTTCGACATAAAAGTTGCGGTTTTTGTTTGTTTTTAGATGTTTTGTGTTGTAATTGTAAAAATACCCTTTTATGTTGTAATGTTTTTATTTAAAAATTTTAAATGTTTTTAATATATTTTAAGACAATGTTCACTACAAGGACTAACAGAACAAGTTTTAGATGTTAACTTCCACTACTTGTACTAAATAAGTTTTCCATTTAGGTGCTGATGAAGGTAACAGTCTATCATCAAAAATTTTATATCAAAATTAAATAAAGTTCTTCACCAAATGTTCTTATACCATCTTTAGCCAATCCTTCACCTGACGCTTTCCCGAAGGTTACCTGCCAAAGAAGGTGTAAAGGTGTATTCTTAGCGCCTATATATATATATATATATATATATATATATATATATATATATATATATATTTATATATATATATATATATATATATATATATATATATTGTTATGATTGTTAATTTTATAATCCTTATATTAACTGTGTTCGATGGATTCAAAAGATTTTCTAGTTGTCTTTTATCGGGATAGAGATGAAAAGGATAAGAATACAAATATATTATATTACAAAGATTTACGTTTCTTTATTTTATATCAACGAATAAAACAATTATTAAATTCTGTCGTTATCTTATCAATCAGCATACAAGAAAATAAATCAAATTATTATGATAATAAGATTATAAAGCTACATACATTTATATTACGTGAAAAACCAATTTTACTTAAAATTTTCTTTACTTGAAAAAAGGAACCACAAAACTTTAAACTTTTGATTAGCCTAACAAAACCTCAGTTCTTAAATTTTAATGATAATGACCATGATGTCGAAACGATCCTTCACAGATATAAAATTCAATTCTACAAACACTTACAGTTTATTTTCTTCTTGAGTTGTATGTTGGAACATACCCAGAAAAGTCCAGTCTCCTGAAATATGTGATCTCCCCTCTTTGGCACCTCGGCTCCTTCTTTACGTCACTGCAAATCTCCTTCAGACTACACAAAAAACACCTGATTCACTTCTCCAAACTCCGCTACTTATTTATGACACCAGGACCTCCTTTTGTCAACTTGCTGCCGTAAGTATACTTTCACATATACTTTATAAAATGGCCACAGTAGATACAAGGACCTCTTTTAATCCACTTGTTATCTCCTTCTTCAAACTATTCACTTCTTTTCGTTACGCCGGTATCCAAACTCACGAACCACACCCTATCTTGAGACAAACGACTGTTTTCCTTCGATGACCAAAATATGACTAACTTCTCCTCTCTCATGATCGACTCACCAAATTCCCATTTAAAAACGACCGTCCAATCAAAAAGCTTAAATTGTGTTTACCATGATTTTGGAAAAGCCTAATTTCGGTTTCAGAGAAAACTAAATAGCTTACTTTAAAATTGGTTTTTTTTCAATACATCATTTATACATATTTCAAAAGATTAAAATATGGTCATTTAATACTCGACTATACAAACAATGAAAAGATTAACTTACAGGTAAAATGTCTTCTAATTCTAAACAAAGGTTTTTTGATAATTTTGTTTGAAACGGAAAAAACAAATTTCTATTCTTTTCTACACTAAATCTTATCTTAAATTACTATATACAATTTGATTGATATCTTGAAATTTTATTTCGATGGATTTTTTTATTTATTTTTCTTTGGTTGGAAAAGAAAAAGTATGACAATATATATATATAATTATATGTGGAACCAGATTTTATTTTACATAGAAATCAACGTTTCGGCAGGAAACCTTTGCCTTTCATTGGTCCCAGGAGGATTTGGGTGTCGACCTGGAGAAGATGTAGCAGATAAAGATTATTTGATCGAACTACGAAGAAGAATGGACGATGTACACGAGTTGGTCCGTTCCCACCTTCAGGTTGCTCGCGACCGAATGAAAAAAGGGTGCGATACGCAAGCTGAAATAGGTGCTTTAAGAAGAACGACAAAGTCTGGCTCTATAATGCCAAGAAGCGAAAAGGTTGTTCTCCCAAGTTGCAGCAGTTTTGGGAAGGTCCGTACCTCATTACGGAAAAGATCAACGATGTCATCTACCGAATAAGCAAGTTTCCAAAGGGAAAGCCGATGATAGTACACCATAACCGGCTGGCGTCTTTCGAAGGTGACCACGACGTAGATGAAGAAGTGAAAGTAAACCAAGTCCAAGATGTGTCTGACCTAAAGTTTGAGGAATTCATGGGGGCCTATGAACCTAAGACATGGTCTTACCACTGAAAGAAAGTAATATATACTCGCGCTTCCCGAAGACTACTTACTGGCCCTTACCATCGCGGCCAGTATTAAAGACTCACCTGGGTTGGCATCCGCCTTTCGAAGGAATCACGTTACCTTTTCTACCTGGTAACAAAAGATACTGCCGTGACCAACCTACAGTCAAACAGATATCTCGTGAAATAAAAAAGTCACCGCGCAGAAACAAATTTGAAAGTGGGGGTCTAGCAAAGCCATTCGTGCAGTAAACGTTATGCAGTGAGGAGCTGAATATTTTTACATTGTTGCATTATTTCTTTTACTCGCGGTATTTAAATTTAATTTTGTTGTGATTTTAGGTTTTGTATGTGTATGTTTTGTTTTCCCGATTTTCGTAGAAAACACCCGTAGAAAAAATGTTTGGAATAAAAAGTGTAGCTAAGATCATTTTGAATAAAAATGTGTATTAGCACTTTTTCTGTGGAATAAACCAGAAATTTTAGGGGAAAGTCCGAGGTTAAAAGTGGTGAACGTTTAACATCTTTTTTGGGGTCCAAAAATTGACATTCTCAGCAAAATTCAACTTGTTCGTATGATTTTTAGAGGTTCAGTGGCATTTTCTTCTCTGAAGACTGGAGAAAATACCTATTTATTTAGTTATTTTATATGATATCTACAACAAATTATGCATGCTAGCACTAATGTAATAAATGTACTTGCAGGGCAATGCTCCTCGTTCTCCCTTCCAAGAAAACATGTTATAAAATAAAAAAGAAGCAAACTATTGATTACTTCGACAAAGGGGTGTTAAGGCATATTATTCATAAAATGTTTATAAGCGAGACAGAAGTACCTCAGCTAAAAAATATTCTGCCTAAATTCAGAGATGTTGTAGGCTATCAAGGTAGTCGAGAATCTTTAAGATTAATTATAAGAGACATTGGCTTCCACTGGAGAAAAACAAATCGAATACTTCTAATGGAAGGACATGACATTCGGAAGCTTCGTATACACTGCTTAAGAGCTGTTAATAAGTATCGAGAAGAAGGTCGTCCTATAGTGTATATGGATGAAATATACATTCAGTCAACACATACCACACGCAAAAGTTGGAGTGATGATTCGAATGAAGGTAATAAGCAACCAAGATCAAAAGGAAATTGTTTGATTATTGTACATGCTGGTGGTGCAGTGTGGTGGTTTTGTTCAAGGAGCTGCCTTATTTTATAAATCTGTTATTAAAACAGGCGACTATCACGACGATATTTTTAAAAATTATTGTGTGGTTCGAAAACAAATTAACACTCAATCTTCCTCCACAAAATGTTGTAGTAATAGATAATGCACCTTATCACAATAAACAAATTAACAAGGCACCAAAATCAACACCAACAGAAGAATTAATAAAAAAATGGTTAGAGGCCAGAAATATTCCTATAAACAATAGTATGCTAAAGACGGAACTGTACGATTTAGTAAAAATGCATAAAACAGCATATGTTCTTTATGCAATAGACGAGATCGCAATAAAACATGGACATACAATTTTAAGATTACCTCCATATCACCCAGATCTTAATCCAATCGAGCTGGTCTGGGCCAGCTTAAAATCCTATGTAGCATAAAAAAAATATTACATTTAATATCAATAATGTAAAAGACTTATGCGAACAATTCGTTGCGACTTTCCCTCCTACTGAGTGGCAAAGCCGATGCAGCCATGCAGAAAATGTGAGGAAAAATTTTTGGTTCTACTAGCAACAATGGAAAATGAAAAAATTTGTCATAAGTTTAAGTGATTCGGAATGGGATTTTTCCTTTTATCAAGAATATTTTTTTTTTGTAAAATGTAAGATACGTTTTTCTTCATTTGTATACAATTTTTTGGGATACATATGTGTATATCATACCTCACCAAAAATAATTTCCTTATCCTTTTAGTCATTAAATTGTGTAAATTATTTGAAACTCATTTTTTTCAGATATCAAACTAAAAATACCCAATATTACTGAGATCGTCCACATATTGACAACATTGTAACATTTTTAATATCTACCGAGAGATTATCAAGCCGTACAATGATTGTAATGTTCGGGTAAATTCCATTCTTTTCTGGCCGAATACTTTCTCTCTCTGCGCACTAGAAGCTCCGCCCGTTTCACGAGATTCCTGTTCACCTGTACCTACCGAGATGTATGGGAAGCTTTACTCAAATTGAGAGAGCACGTACTAGAGTCCGACTTACAAAAGTTAGCCATGCCAAAGTTGGAGTGTCGCCAATTAGATTGGAGGGTTATCCGAAGTATGGTGAAGGAGACCTTTAAAGTCACTGAAGTCCAGGTGTTAGTCTATTGTAATCTGCATAGCTACTGGTGGGGAGATAAAATCGTCCCTTGTCATTTTTATACAACTGGAAGTTGTAAAAGAGGGTCCTGTTGCCGATACCAGCATACTGTTCCAGTTCCAGTCCCGACAAGCTTTCATGAGGAACCTTTTTTTAAGAGGGGGGCAATGTTACGATAAATAATGACTCATAAAACTGTAAACATTCTTTTTCATTCTGATATATTCTAGATTCTCCGACCCACGCGTCTCCAGAAGAGAGTCGAATTAAAGAAAAACCTGTCTGCTTTCGATGAGATTTCTTTCTATTCTAGAAGGTGGTCGTCTGCTCGAGGTGACTCAGGAACTAACGGTTATTTGGTATAAATAGAAATTTTTATTGTAAAAAGAAGTCAGTCCAAGAATATAATTGTAACGGGAAATAAATATTGTAAATAAATAATATAAATTAAAGTATTTGTGATCTAGTTTTTGGTGATAAGTGCAAAACTGTAATAAGTATATAAAGATTCTAATAAACTTAAGTGTTATAAATAGAACCTTTGATAATAAATTAAGACAATAAATTAGATTAATAAAAACAGTTCAGTACATATGAATATATCAATCAATCAATCAATCAATATTCTTTATTTCATCTGACTTTTACAAGTATTGAAATGCGTCAAAATACAATCTAAAAAAATATAGGTACATAGGTAGTAAAGAAAAGTAAAACTATAAGCACAATCATAAAACATAAAATATACACAAAAACATACAAATTGTTAAAAAGATGCCTGCAAGTATTCCTCTAAGGAATAGAAAGTGTTTGCCAGAAGTAATTTCTTAACTGCTCTCTTAAATACATAAATATTTAACTCTTTAACATAATTAGGTAATTTATTATACAAACTAACGCATGTTGGGTAAGGACCCTTGCCCACAACAGTCAAGTGACGAGCAGGGGTCACCAAATCATTTCTGTAACGAAAATTGTAGCCACTCATTAAGGAAACATCATTTCTGCAAATAAAATTACATCTATGTGACTTTACATATACAACACAACTGAAAATATACAGCGAAATTACAGTTAAAATATTTAATTGTTTAAAAATTGGTCTACAGGAATCCAAGCGCCTTCTAAACGTCATGGTACGAATAATTTTTTTTTGAAGAACAAGCACCTCATTAATACGCGAGCAATTTCCCCAACAAACTAAGCAATATTGCAAAATTGACTGTACATGAGCAAAATAGTAAAGTTTCAAGATTTCTAGGGAGACAAAATTCCTAAGTTGCCATAGAACATAACAGTGTACAGTCAATCTTCCCACTACATAATCAACGTGAGAACTCCAAGACAAATTAGAATCCAGATAAACACCTAACAACTTGGTGGAGTGGCTATTTACCACAGACCCATTGTCAAGCCTTACTAATGGACTCATCTTCATAGTAGAAGGTGAAAAGGTTACCATATTGGTCTTTGATCCATTTAAGACTAGGGCATTATTTAAACAGTAAAGACTCATACTTTTTACAAGACAGTTTGCTTTTTGAACTACATGAGAAAAATTATTGGAATTTAGTGCAACTGTGGTATCGTCAGCAAATTGAGTGACGTAACAGCCTGATTGCTGTTCCAAGTTTTCTCCTCGAACGCTTATTGCATCAGAAAAATTATCTAATGGATTCCGAACCAAACATGTTGAGCTATCGTTTATCAGTTTATTTAAATCGTTGACGAAAATCAAAAATAAAAGAGGGCCAATGATACTTCCCTGTGGAACTCCGGAGAGGACACTTTCTTCTGAAGAAAATATTATATTTCCATTCACATTAACCTTAATTTTTTGAAACCTTTTCGATAAAAAGGTTTGGATCCACTTTAACGCAGTTCCTCTAACACCACTATGATAAAGTTTTTCCAGCAGTATTGGATGATTTACAGTTTCAAAAGCTCGTGCTAAGTCAAAAAACAAACAGATAACTTTATTACCCTTATCAAAGTTCGATAAAATATGATTGCACAGCGCTAGTAGTGCATCTTGCACACTTATACCTTCACGGAAACCAAATTGAGACTTTTCTATAATGTTGTGCCTTTTAATATATGAGAGGAGACGTGTATGAAATGCCTTGTCATACATTTTTGAAAACACAGATAAAAGTGATAGGCCTCGATAGTTATCAAATTTTGATTTGTCACCTTTTTTATGTATAGGCACAACTAGAGCAGTATTTAGAATTTGAGGAAAAATCCCTTCCTGAAATGAAAGGTTTACTAGAAATGTTAATTGTTTATATATGTTATGAGATACATGTAATAACATAGAATACGGGATCTCATCCAGTCCAGCAGAGGATTTTTTTGAGATATCTTTAATTATACTCTTTATTTCTTCATAACTAACAGGATAAAGGAAAAGGGAGTGTATAGGCGAAGAAAACCTATTGAAAATAAATGGTAACGTGATAGAACAAGTAGAAAAATATCAGTATTTGGGAACTTTGATCAATGAAACCAATGATCATACTGTAGAAATAAACAGACGAATAAAGATTGCCAGATCAGCATTTATACGAATGAAGCCACTCCTAACGTGCAAAAATCTAAATTTGGAGATCAGACTACGTACCATTCGCTGTTATATATTTTCAATATTATTATATGGAGCTGAGACTTGGACATTAAAAAAATGTAATTTAAAAAGAATCGAGGCCTTCGAACTCTGGTTATACCGCAGAGTATTGAAAATATCATGGACTGATAGAATTACAAATAAAGAAGTACTGGAGAGGGTTGGTAAAGAAACAGAACTAATCACCACTATACAAACCAGAAAACTGGAATACCTAGGCCACGTGATGAGGGGACCAAAATATGAAATTTTGAGACTGATAATACAGGGAAAGATTCAAGGAAGAAGATCTGTTGGCCGAAGGCAGAACTCATGGTTAAAGAATCTACGTGATTGGTACCAATGCAGATCGATTGATTTGTTTAGAGCAGCAAGTTCTAAAATAAGAATAGCCATTATGATTGCCAACCTCCGTAGGGAGACGGCACTCTAAGAAGAAGGCGAAGAAAGATTCTTAGGATTATAGTCAGGTGAAGTTTGACTAATTAAATTTTTTACGGAATTCGAAAAATGTTGACTAAAAGATTCAGCTATGCCATGAGGGTCATCCACAGAAATTCCCAAATTATTTTTAAAATTACTTGGGTATTTTGAAGAGTTTCGATTTTTACCTCCGACAGTGTTTCGATTTATGATGCGCCAAGCCTCAGCCGTACTATTCTGTGCATTTATCATTTTATTATTAAAATAAGTTTGCTTGGCTAACTTAACTTTGTATTCATGATTTTTTTTTAGAATGTTATATCGTATTCTGAGCTCATGACTTTCTGAATATTTTATAGATCTGAAAATGTCTCTAATAAAATCTCCCTCATTTATTAAATTAGAAGTCAACCATCCCTTGTTTTTAGACTGTTTAGAAAATCGTCTAGTATTCACCCTTTCCAAAGGAAATGCTTTATCGAATAGTTCCAAAATTTTTTCATAAAATATGCAAAACTTGTTATCCGAAAATAGATCTGAGTCTAGAAAGCACCAAGATTCCCTAGAGAGCAATTGATTAAAATAATTAATATTAAGAGTGCTATTAAAATCACGTTTATAAACAATATTATCCACCAAAAAAGAAGCATTCAAGTTGTATTCAACTTTCTGTAAAAAGTGATCACTCACATCGGTATAAACAACAGAACAAGATAAAAACTTAATATTTACATTGCAGAAAATATTATCAATCACAGTTTTAGAGTCATTATGTATTCTAGTATATTCAAAAATACATTGATTTAAACCATAAGAAGTAAAAATATTTTTTAATCTTAATGCATCTATATTGTGTACCTTTGGATCAAAATTTATATTGAAGTCACCACAGATGAAAATAATATTATTTTTGTTTAATATTTCTGATAACATTTCGTCCATTTTATTTATGAACGTTTGTGCATCCTTTGATGATCTGTAAAAACAGCCAACAGTTATAATGTTATTTTGATATACCAAATCAATCAAAGCATACTCAAATATTTTATCAATCTTAGCAAGCGAACAGTTTTTAATAGTAAAAGAACAACTTACATTTACAAATATTGCGACCCCTCCCCCACCTGAGTCTGAACGATGGAAGAAATCGCTTAATACATAAGAGTCCAAGAACAAATTTAAAATTTCATGTTTATCACACCACACTTCACTAACACAAAATACTTCGGGGTAATTTTAGAGACACCGTCAATTCCTGCAAGTATTGAATTTTGTACCTCAAACTTCTAAAATTTAAGTGACGAACTGTCAACTTTTGAGATTGATTTATACTATTTGAAGTAAAAGCATCTTCTTCACTAAAAAACGCCGCACATATGCACCTTGGGGCCATATGCTAGGATCCAGAGCTTTCTCAAAATGTTGGTTATAAATACTCACTTTAAAGGATGCATACTGGTCTGGAAACTTTGACTTCAGAGGGCTACTCATAGCCTCGGGAAAATGGTTCTGTATTAGTTTCAATAAATTTTCATTAGACATTGATGGGTCTAGCCTATAAACATGCAAGTCCGTATATTTAGGAACACCTTTAAATTGTACACCATTTATTTTTATATCTTCATTATTTCCAATCGTGACTTTTCTTCTGGACTTTTTCCGAGAAACAGTTTGCCAACGACTTTCTTCCGACTTAGATATTATATCTTGGTTTAAACTAATATACTTGTTACATTTTGCAGCAGTTTCAGCTTCTAAAATAGCACTGGAAGTTTGTTTTATAGAAATTTGAGATTGTTGAGAACCTTTGGCAACGCTGTTATGGTTTTCTGTATGAATATTTTGTAATTTGTTGCTTTGGGCAAATACTTGTTTATCCTCAGGTTTTTTATCTTCATTGATAAACATGGGATTTCCTTTTTTATTGGGATATAAAAAGTTGATTTGGTCTGTTAATATCTTTATTTGTTGATGCAGACCATTAATAATAAGGTCTTTTTGTTTAATAATATAATTAAATATCTTTATATCTACCTTATTGTCAATCGAAACCTGCTGAATACCATTTAGGAAATCATCGTCCAATTTAAGGTTAGACATATCCTCAAGTTCACAGCAAACAATGTCACTTTTATTAATGTATTTCACATGATTTAAAGATTTTGCACAACCAGGATGATAAAAACTATTGCATTTTATACAAGTTAAAGCACTTACAACTTTTTTTGAACACTTTAGACACATTTTATTTAATGCAGCATTTTCAACGTGTGTGCTGTACTCAGCCATGTTGCCAAGTTTCTCAATATTATATACTCAATAATTTATTAAGGCACGTTTTGTTAAACGGACTTATTTTGGCCCAAACAAACTAGCCCTAGTCTGTATATCAATGGTTATAATTCACCCTGTATAATACAATAAGATATAAACATTAGATGTAACGAATTTTAAGTAACGGCGTTTTAATTATTTTCGTGAAGGAATAAAGTAAGTATGTTCTCAAAATAAAATCATATTTTAACCACAACGATATATTGACTATTGTGGTGATAATTTACTACAAATACCGTTAGTAAGTAATATTCAAATACAAAACTTTACTATCTACTATTTTACGAAATACTCAAGTGGAACAAGATGCCGTACAGTGGTAACATTTCCTACAATCACTTTTCAACTTTTATTTTGTAGTAAACCGTCTATCAATTTGCAATTTTGCTCCTTAGTTTGCAGTTAAAACGAATTGGAAGTAAGCGAAACAACAAGAGTATATTATTTTCAATTTATCCGACCATAAAATATGAATTAGGAAGAATAGAAACAACGGTATCTCTTATTTACTGGTAATTTTATTTATTTTATGTGTTAATTATGTATATTTTAGAGCAATGTTTACAGTTTATGCTAAGAGGGTTACACAAAGGATTTAAATTTTATAAATAAACATACAGAAATCACAGTAAAAAATCCACAAAATGCACAAGAAGCTTATTTACTCTAATTGAGCTAAAAAAATTAAACCTAGATTCCAGTGATAAGATTAATCTGACTATTTTTAGACCAATCAAGTTAGTAAACAATAATCCTTTTTCATCAGTAAACAATAATCCGTCACAAAGACTTTTCATTAATTTTTTAACCCTTTCACTCCTGTCGGGATATATATATATATATATATATATATATATATATATATATATATATATATATATATATATATATATATATATCCCAACACATGATTGAAAAATTCTGAATGTTTTAAAACTGCGTTGGGAGGGGATATTTCAGTAGACTGTGGCATTTCTTATAACGTGAAATCGAGTATCCACCGTCAGCATAAAATTTTAACCTAAAATTTAGTGTAATATCACAGTATAAATAACCTATACTGTGGTAATATGAGCACGTTGTGAGTACGATCATATAAAACTGTGTTGATAACATATTTCTGTTGGCGTAAGGATAATTTTGGTTGCTGATTGTTAATAAATTATAAAAGATTAAGATAGGTGAGTACATAATTTAATATTGCCGCTCAGTACGAAAATTATCGTAATGGGCAATAAATCTTGAATGGGATTATATATCCCAACAGGTGATTTTGCTGGGAAATATTATCCCGACAGGTATAAACAACTTCCTTTTTTTAGTATGGATCGAAAGAAACAGAAACTTACCGAAGATGAACTTGATTACTATGCTAATAACATTGATGAAATTGAAAGTATAGACTATAGTAGTGATGATAGTATGGTGGATAAGGACTTCATTTTGTCATCAGATGAACTAAGTGAGGCAAGTTCACTTGAAAGTGAAGTGAATATAGGTAATGAAACTGAGAATGCAGCTCAAATTTCAGATCAGGAATCCTCTGACGATGATGAAGATATCCAAGATGCAGACGAGGTAATACAACCTTTGCCACCAACTAGTTCAGAATTTTCCACTGTTTGGACTGATGTCAATGCAGAAAATTTTATTCCGAGATATGATCTACCAGCCAGAACAGCCCCAGTTATTACAGATCAATTGAATCGAGGCAGTTCTACATTAGACTGTTTTCTAAAAGTATTTCCTAAAAGTTTGTTTATGTATATGGCCCAGTGTACAAACCGTAGGCTTGAAATTTTAGAAGAGAAAAAGAAGAAAACTTTTGTCAAAACGTGCCAAAAAGAAATGATGCTACTTACTGGTGTTACGTTAGTTATGCATTATAATAGAGTTCCTTCTTTCGCAATGTACTGGTCTAATAATAAATCGCTTGGAAACGATTGTATTCGTAGTGCAATATCAAGGGATAGGTGCCAACTACTATTATCAAAATTGTATTTTGCCGAACCCAATCAACCTGCCACAGCAAATAAAACTTATTATATAGATGATGTTATTTCCTGCTTAAAGACAAGTTTTATGAGAGCTAGAAGTGATTCTACCTATCAAGCAATTAATGAGTCTATGGCAAAATTCAAAGGGCGATCTACATTGAAACAGTATATGCCTCTCAAACCCATAAAACGTGGCATAAAGTTATGGACAAGATGCGATTCGGAAACTGGCTATGTTTACGATATAAATGTGTATGCAGGCAAAAATGATAATAAGATGGCAGGTACTTTGGGAGAACGTGTCATAAATCAGTTATCTTCAACAATTTCTAATGAAAATGTTGTAATTTGCTTCGACAGATTTTTAACAACAGTTCATCTTATGGATACCATTATGTTTCCTGCTGTAGGTACATGCATGAGTACCCGAAAAAATTTACCGAAATTTCATGGCAAGCTAAATCGAGGAGAATCGCAAGTAAAAGGTAATGAAACTGGAACATTAGCTATACGATGGCAGGACACAAAAGATTTTATTGTACTAACTAACTGCCATAAGCCAGAAGAAACAACTGTGTGTAGAAAACTGAAAGATGGTACAAAAGCCAACATTTGTTGTCCTGTATCGATTGAATTCTATAACCGTTACATGGGAGGTGTAGATAGATGCGATCAAATGACATCTGTGTACGATCTCAATAGAAAATCCCAAAAATGGTGGAAAAAGGTTTACTACAAAGTTCTAATGATGGTAGTATACAATTCATATATTCTATATACTGAATTACATACCAGAAATAAGAAAATACCCTTTCTAAATTATCTGGTTGACTTAGCTGAGATTCTTATCAGTACTGACTGACAAGGACTCCAAAGAAGAAAAAAAACCAAACATGTTGGCCGTCGAAGCATGTCAGCCACAGTGATGAGTAATGTTGGCGACCATTTACCTATATTAGGAAAATCCAATCGCTTGAGGTGTATAAGGTGTACACAACATAAGAAAGATAAACGTACCAAATTTATTTGTAAAATGTGTGATGTTCCGTTATGTAACGATTGTTTTACCCCATATCATGTATAAACATTTATTGTTCATGTACACTGTCGGGATTATATATTCCATACAAAAATACTGTTGGGATATATAATCCCATGCATTTTTTACCAAAAAAAAATTAAAAATAAATTTTTTTAAATACATTCTTAGTTCTTTTAAATGCTCTAGAACAACAAACTACAGACAAATATATCAAATTTTAAAATAAACAAATCAGGATTGAAAGGGTTAAGTAAAATATTTTTAAATAACCAACCAAAACGTCACACTCATTATTTTGCTCATAACTCTATTCAAAGACTTGACATCAACAGACACTTTTTTCAGAAGAAAAACATATACAAAATGAAGTATTAAAATCGGGTAGTAAACAAAAAAATTATTGCAAAATGAACAACAAAATGGCTTTTGAATATTGTTATTATCGTTTTTAGTATTTATTAAAATTTGTCTAAATGTACCTGAAATTGAGTTGTGTGCAAAAGATAGGCTAGATGGGTTGAATAGTTTTTGCGAAATTTAATTTGATAATAAGCATTTTAAAAAAATGAGCCAATTTGTAAGGCTGGTCCAGATAATTTGACTAAATTGGTCTCAATAATCCAGGACTTATTTTCTTCTTTAAGATCTATACTAATACCCAATGGAAAAAAGTTACATTTTAAAATACATTTAGGTACAAAAAATTATTTAATAATAAATAATTATTTTTAAGTTTATACATATTTACAACTTTGTAGAGATGTGTTAAAAGAATAGCTTAACAAAACTTAGTAAAGCTGGTTAAAACACACAATTTTTAAAACTACAACAATCTTCTAGGACCCATAGGAGCCAAGACAGCCCGTTTTTTAAACGCTGTTATAAGCACTTACAACATTTTTGTTTCTTCGCTATTTGCTTTATGGTATTTATGTTTATATTGCCAATGTAACATTGCAAATTAATACTTTTATTAGGCTGAACTTTTAAAAAATAAAAATTGTTAATTTGTAGCAATTGTTTGTTTAATACTCTATCATAATATTCCTTTCTTCTGGTAATTGATAAGATGATAAATCTGCTAGGAGTCTAGAGCGACAATATAGGATAAGTGTAGGAGGTTTAGCTTGACATTTTCTTTCCTTATTTCTTAAACCAAGCTCCTCATAGGTCAAGTGTCGAGTTTTCTTCATCCCTCGACAAAGGAGTAGGCGACGCCCTTCATTTCCCTTCTCTCTTTCAGTAACAAATTCTATCATTTTTATTGGTACAATTTCAATTCCCCATTTTTTTTTTAGATGTACCCCATTCCAGATTTATAGACGACCGACGTCCCAAAGCTCACCTTCACCTGTGTCCTTCAAAACACCTGAGCACCGGTTTGTAAAGGAAACATACCTGCACATGGACTTACTATCCTCTTTTAATCCTCCATTTCTCATTCAGAGAAGTTATAACGACGAGCTATAAATATGAGCGCCAAAAGGAAAAATGTTCGATTTTTTCAGATTGTGTTAAATTAAGCACAGGGTTTGCGACTGACCCATATCGGGATTATTGATACAAGGTACATACGGAAGTGATTTCAGTAAAAAAAAAATAGTCTCCTATGGAAGGTCTGCTTTTCGACAGATTTCATCTGGACTAATATAGAAAAAAAATGTGTTAAACAAGAAAGCTAGCTAACATAATTTTGAACAAAAATGTTTATTAATATTTTTGTGTAGAATGAACCGTTCTTTCAGAAACCGTCGAATTCGAATGTCGTCAGATACGCGCGTAAAATAAAATTTGCAGTTTTTAAATAAAAGAGTGCAGCTCTCGTATCCAATTTTTACTGGACTTTTGGCTTTGCCAGTGCCATTAACTTAGGAAAAAAAAATATCCAATTTTTGGATTTTGATGCAAAATAAGTCAGTTTCTATAACGCTGTTAAATAAAAAACGTGCGATTTTTACCATTTTGTAGGATACTCCTGAGATCAATAAAATTTATCACTTTCATTGACCCGTCGCTATGAAGTTTTCATTGTTTCATTTGTTTTCATTTTAATTTTTGGCAATAAATATAAAGCATTTGAAATATGCCAAAAAAACGACAAATTTAAACTTTCACATTACACAAGTGATCTCACATCACAGGAAATGCTCACACCAGCGTTCCTCAACATTTTACCATTTGCGACCCAATTTTCCATAATTATTTTCACCGCGCCCCCTCTCGTTCAATAACAATGTGTATGCAATAATAATGTATTATGTATTCTACCTTGAGTGTCTTGACGCTAAACTTCCAGTAAAAGTTCCGAGTTATTTTGAATATTCTCGACTGTCTGCATCTGACAAATCTTGTCCAGTCTTAGTCGAGTCAGTCACTCTGTACCTGTTAAATTTATTGTAAATGTGTATGTTGTATGTAACAATAAAACACTGAAAACTTTGTTCTCAAACTTCCACAAAATTTATTTTAAACTTATCACTACAGCTGTTTCGGCTGATTGCCTTTCTCAAGTGATCTATTTTTGGCTTGGGTTTACAAATTTATAGTCTCTAATGAAATAGGTTGAGGAAGGGAAAACTGTTTGTCTCAAGTTGGTCATTCAGAATTATATCTGTGTTTTTTAATTTGTTGATTTCCATAGATTCTAACAAAGATAGCTTAAGGCCTTTATTTTGAATGTGAAGAATTTTAAATTTGTCATTAAAAGAATGATTATGATCTAGAAGGTGAAGTGCGTATGTCGAATCTGTTTTTCTATTCTTGAAAGCCCTTTTATTTTCTGCTATTCATTTATCAAAGTTTCTACCAGTTTGACTGATGTAAGTTTTTGGGCAGTCGCCACATTGAAGTTTGTACACACCACTATTTAAGTGTTTTTTATTTTGGCTCTTGTTAGAGGTAGGAATATAAAAACTGTTTGAATACGGGATGTTTTGAAATCTTTGTCTCTAGATGACCCATAAAAATATCTGATAGCAATGGGCTTAGAGGATTACCCATTATAAGTCCTGTACTGTTATTTGTATATATTTTATTATTAAATTCAAAGTAGTCCTGATTTATATTGGTGGAGATACGTAGACGACGTACTGGTATGTTTCACAGGAACTAACAGGCAACTCGACCAATTTTTATCGTATATTAATTCACTTCATAGTCATATTGAATTTACAATAGAAACAGAACAAAATCAATCCATAAATTTTTTAGATTTAAAAATTAGCAGACTTCAAAACAAACATGTCTTCTTCATATTTCATAAACTTACCCATACTGACACGACTATACACACACACTATAAACAGGGAAGTCCTCAACCCCGACACGGCGCGTCCCCTATGGCTGATAGGGACATCCTGTATATTATACAGGATAGGTGCGAATAAGGTTCGCCAAATAAGCAACCGCGGATCAACTGAGGACATGGTATAGGGCAGCAGCCAGCTATGTCATTACTAACTCCAAGGCTGGGGAAGCATGACTTCTTAATAGGCTTGGAATCAAGATACTTATGGGCGACAATCATATATTGGTTTAATCGGTTATAATACTGCGGTGTGTAAGGCAAGGAAAGACCAACACACTAAATATTTTCAAGATATTATAACTATGGCAAGTTACGGAAAACAAAAGGCCCCTAGTTCGTGGCAGACCTTAGATGGTCAAGGGATGCTAAGAATCCCCACGACAAATGCTAGGAACCACCCGAAAGTGAAAAACAAAAATTACAAGTTAAAAATTGGAACCTGAAATGCAAAATCTCTCTTTATGCCAGCAAAATCTCTTCACATCTTGAGAGAAATGAAAAGATAGATCGACATTTATACCTATACCCAAGAAAAATAAAGCAAATAGATGCTCACAGTTCAGATTAACTAGCCTGATGCTATACATGAATATACAGAAAATGCGAAAGAAACCTGAGCGACAATCAATTTGGATTTTGTATGGGGCTTGGTACAAGGGAGGCATTATTTGGCCTCCAGATATTACTATAAAAATGCCGAGATCAGCGAAAAGACGTATTTCTCTGTTTTATCGACAGAGCGTTTGATCGAGTAGGCAGTGGCAGTGAATAAAATTAAAATAGCTATGATGGTAACCAACGTTCTGAAAGGACATGGTACATGAAGAAGAAGAAATTTGATCGAGTAAAACACACAGAACTCATAGAAACCAATACAACATGGTATAGACCATAACACTGTAGCACTTATTAAAAGCTATATTAGGATCAGATGGCGTCGATCAAAATAGACAATCGTCTGACAGCAGAATTGCCAATAAAAACAGGAGTTCGTCAGGGCTGTGTACTTTCTCCACTGTTATTTAATATATATTCTAAAAAAATCTTTCAAAATGCCATCGAAAATATTGAAGAAGAAATAAAAATCAACGGAGAATACGTAAACAACTTAAAATATGCAGACGACACCGTCATTATTGCGGACAGTGCTTAGGGTTTACAGCGAATTTTGAATGTCATAACCAGAGAGGGAGATAGTTTGGGACTAAATATAAACACAAATAAAACAAAAGTAATGGCTGTTACATGTGCACCAAATGTCGACATTAATATTCGTATTTATAACAAACATATTAAACCAGTACAAAGATTCCAGTATCTTGGTTGCTGGATAACAAACGATCTTGAGAAACGAATGAAAAAATTCCTAATAAACTCTACGTTATCGTTGGATATCCGATAACAATTTGTAAAAACGTTTATTTATTCCATATTGCTATAAGGAGTGGAAACATGGACTCTCGGAATTGCAAGTATGAGGCGTATAGAAGCCTTTGAGATGTGAGTTTTTTCGAAGGATGCTGAAGATCTCTCGGACAGAGCATGTGACCAAAAACGAGATGCTAAGACGAATGGATACTGAGAGAGAACTCCTAAATATTGTTTAAAACAGAAAAACGAGCTATCTAGGACATATTTACAGATGAGAAAAATACAACTTCCTACGACTTATAATGGAAAGGAAAGTGGAAGGAAGAAGAGGTCCAGGAAGAAGAAAATGTTCCTGGTTAAATAATGTAAGATTGGACAGGCATGAACACACATTCGATACTAAGAACAGTTCAAGATAGAGAGAAATTTGCTGTAGGTATATATAGCCAACTTTTACTAATGGAGAAGACACCTTAAGAAGAAGATCGATTTTTAGGATATTGAAAAATTTAAATCCAATCAATATCACAAACTAAAATTTTAACGTAAACAGTTAAGGCTAAAACGATTTGTATGAGGCGGAAGGTGACTTTTTGCGTTCAATATTTAGGTAAACTTTCTATACATATTTAAATTTTTGTATCTCTTTGTAAAATTAGAATGTTTTTGTATGTTTTGCCATTATCCATTTTTATTTGTGTCTAATACTTAGAATGCGGATGCCACTATATTCTATATTATTTTCTATTCTTTTTACATTGTTTTTGGTATCTTTCAATTGTAGTTGCTGCTAGTAACGCCGTTAATTAAGCTCTTAAGATAGATTTTATGCCTTTTAAAAAAAGAAAAAGTTATTTGACTGAAATTGAACAAAGATAATTTTAATAGTCCTTAAAATATTCTAGTCAAGAAATTCGATACATACGGTTATAACGGTTATACACGGTACATACGGTTTTATTATATACCTTAAATAAAATAATATACAATGTTTATTACATTTTATTTAAAGCTAATTCATGCAGCCTGGTAATTACCTGCTTCGTGCTTGTTTCCGGAAATAATTAATTTTACTACTTTCAATAAAATCTTTAATCATTGCTTCCTATCGAAAAACCATGCAGTTACTTGAGATCATTTGTGTGCTGGGAAATGCACAATATGTAGGTAGTTACAAAAAAAGTTTATTTTAAGCTCGCAACCGAAGTGAATTTTATACATACGGTTCCCAACGACGAGATGTTTCCAGAAGTTCAATTGTATAAAAAATAAATCTATAACGGCCTCTAAGATTGTGCATCATAAATCTAATTTAATAAAATAAGTTACAATCAAACCGAATTAAATACAAATATTATATTCGATTAGTAAACTCTGTACCAACTCATCATACAAAAATTACTATAAATAATACTTCCATTAAAATGGTGAATAATTACAAATACTTTGGAGCTATGATAAATGACAAAAGTATTCAAAATATCGAGATCAAAAGATGTAATAAAATTGTTGGGTGTATTTTCAAAAAAAGCAAAAAATGTTTAATAATCCTGATATCAATCTCTCTTTACGAATAGGAATCTGAACATAATATGTGTTTAGTTCTTTGTTGTGCGGTGTGAAAGCATGGACTTTTAAATAAAACAATATAAAAAGCATTGAGATTTTTGAGATGTGGTTTTATCGAAACATATCTATTAAGAATAAGTTGGGTTGACCAAGTCACAATATTGATTACAGCGGATGGACAAAATGACATAATAATTTCCATAAAAAGGAGAAAATTGGAATACATGGGTCACCTAATGCGTGGACAAAAAAACGTATTCCTACAAAATTTAATGCAGGAGAAGATTAGAGGACGAAGGAATTCGGACCTCAGAAAAATGTCATGGATAAGAAATCTAAGAGAGAAATTAACTACTGTAAAAGAATAACTGTGATGATTTCCAATCTCCGATGGAAGAGGAACGGAAAAAAGAACATACCAGTTACCAATTGGAACGAGTCCGTCACTTCAATAATCCTTTAAACATTTTTAAATAAAATTTTTAAATTCAAATCCTCTTAATGATTTTCTTAAATCTTGAATTTCTAAGTTGGTATTAAACAGCGACCCCAGCGGCTGTTTTAGGCAGGCATGCCTATTCGACTAAGAATTAACAATTAGTGCGCATTCTAGTCTTAACTATAAACAAAGGAAGTTTGCTGAACTAAGATAAGTAGGCGGAAAGAGATGTGATAAATTTGTTAGTAAAAAAAAAAGTATTTTTTTTTGAGAAGAAGATGAGAAGTTGTTTTTAGTGTATACCATTTTAGTTATAGCCACTCTTAGTCGGTAAGTGGATTCAATCATCAATAAAAAGTATAAAAACCATCAGTCATTTTAAATTTCTATATTGTCATGTTACCGTTGATAGTTGATATATCTATCTGTAATCTGTCACATCATTTCATTAAGAAATATTATACGTCTAAATCGAAATTTATAAGATAAAATCATATGTCCAATTTCTATTTTACTTTCCGGCCTTAAACAAATATATAATTATATATCTATTAAGACTATCTATAAAAATATTATGTCTTATACCATTCTTTTATATTATAAAATAGGTCCATAACATGCGTTTTCGTTTATAAAAATTATCTAGTTAATCAATCCATTTTACTTAAAATATTGTCAAACAATGCGAAGGTCACACTATTTACAAAATCATTAAAGCTTTTTGTTCCCAGTAACTTTTTTATCGTATCTTTCAAATCGTATTGTATCTTTCTTCTGTTTTTTTCCTACTTCTTATTAAAAGTAAGAAGGAACGCTAACACAAATGTTATTTTAGTGTCCGAAGTTAGTCCAGAATCAAGAATTCATCATTTTAATTTTTTTGTGAATTATATGAGAAAAGAAATTGAGTTGTTCCCTACTGGGTTTACACCTTTGCCGTCACCCTGAGCTGTTCCATCCGAAGTCCAGACCTCATATAAGCCTTCCCGGATAACTTCAGGGAACCAGTTGGAAAGACCGCCTAAAGGTCGATTCAGACACATCAGTCACGTCACAGTCTCGGCGCCGAACCGGTCCTGTTTGGTCACAGAACTATCAACTATCTGAAAGCTGGCAAACTGTTCGTCAACTGATGAATGTGAATGCCGGCGGCATATTTCTATTAAAGAATATTTTGTATGACGGATTGTTCGGTTCGGCGCCAGGACTGTGACGAGACGTGACTGATGTGTCTGAATCGACCTTTAGAGTGTGGAACACAGCTAATTTGTATCAAGTTTTGTTTTTAAATTTTAATAATTTTTATATAATATTTTTTAAGTTTAAATCCTACTACTTTGACTAATAATAAAGACCCGTCATTTTTTTAAAATAATTTTAAATAACGTTTAAGGACTAATTGTCAATTACAGGTTGAGTTTTTTAATACTCCCTTTTAACTCAGTTGTACGGTTTAATGTGTGCACATTTAATCAGAGAGTTACTTATTGGTATTTTATTATTATATATTTAAACCTTTGGACATCTATCTCTTCAGGATAGTGTTGTCATTACTTTATTAGAACATTTAGTTGAAAGCCGAAGTACAGAGTTACATCTCTAGGAGGCAAGTAAATTACTTTTTAGGTAAAATCATTAAAATTTTTCCTATATCTTATTATTTGTTTTAGATCATCAAGGATCAGTTGTGTATAACCAGGGAATTTATTTTTTTTTGTATATAATTAACTAGGTTCACTGTACATAATTGGTGGTGGGTGTTTTAGGGTAAATTTAGACTGTATATATTTGGACAGGGATTAAATTTTTGGTGAAAACTAAATATTTCAATTAATACCTGTTTCCCTTTCTATTTCAGCAAACAGCTTTACAAGATACCTAGGAAAGTTTATGTTAATACTTTCCTGGCGCTCACTCCCATTTTGGAGCAACTTCTATAATCACTTTTATTTACATTAGTTATATACCTGTAGACTGTTTATTACCTTGTCATTCATTTTCTTATTCTACGATGTCTGTAGGGCATGCAAATTGTCCGAATCCTCTTTTGAGTGTCAAGTAGTCACTCTCCGGCATCTTCTGTTAGCCAGCTTTAAATTATATGTTATCTTTTACATTACCCCAAATACTTGTGTTTCATTACACATAAACACTTTTACTACATTGACGTTCTAAACGTCGCAGTCACACATATTTTTTGTTACATTACATATTTTTTGTTATACAATCTGCAATCCAGTAGTAATATAATGGACTTTTTATGCAATTGGCGTTTATTTGCAGAAAATTTATGTTAAACAATATAACAAAATCTAAAATACAGTTTGTTATTAATTGCACATAAAATATAGTGCAAACAAATCTTTGAAAAAATACTTCGGTGAAACCTTATAGGTATACAAAAATTGTTAATTAAAAATTATCTTGCTTCTGAGGAAGTTGATATTCAATTATGTGACATTTGACTTATTCCACTGCGACCTTTTTAGATCTATAGTGGTCCTATAGTCTTACATTAGATTCCCTAGCGTGACTCTTTTTAAAAGGTCTAATAACTTCGAGAATCAACCTTTAATGTAAATCTTTGCCATTGGTTTTTTTTCGCCTAATGCAAAGAACCGCACATTTGTCAGGTTGCTACACTGACTACCTGCGCTGTTGGCACCTATCAGTGCCAATATCTTTAACTGCCTATTTAGCTTATAGGACTGCCCTATTAGCAGACCTGCTATGACTTTGACTGTTTTTCTGTTCATACCTGGAATGTTCTATAATGAATTGTTTCGCCTGTCTTTGTGCTGATGAATTCCTACACAATTCCAGAGATTTTTTAGCTATCCCCTTTCCTGTAGCGTTCTTGTTACTACCTTTGCAATTCCGCAGTATGGGTTTGGTCAAACGAATGGAATTTATTGACCTTGTTTGGTCGTTTAATCTATTTTTTCATTGCTTTTATGATCGTCGTGTCCCGTTATCCAGCCTACGGTAACCTTAATATGGTCTCCTAGTTTATTTAGGGCACCCACACAATCCCATACTAGATTGGAATTGACATCTACCGAATTAAGTGCCTTAAGCACTGCCTAGCTATTTGTAAAAATGGCAATTGAACGGTAAGTTTTTTCTGCCTTTCTGTTTTTTCCACGCAGTGGTTGTCCCTATACCGGCTCCTACACCCTCCGATGTTTTTGAGCCATCTGTGTACTAGGTAGCTACCGCTTGTATGGGTACACCTTCGTTCCAGTCTTCTTTGCCTGGTATATTAATTTTTTAATTTATTGTCATAAACCTTGATAAATCTTGTCATACATTTCTATATCTCATAGCTGTTGCATCGATGTGTTGCTCCATTACAATATCGGCTTTTCAGCTCCTCGATTAGCTTTCTATTGTCAGCACTGTGCGCCTGTCTTATGTGTTGCTGACTATGTATTAAGCTGTGCATCAAAGATCTAGCTTCACCCTATTTGAAGATTTGAATTTGTGGTAGATTCAGCAGGACTTCCAACGCCACTGTAGGAGTTGTTTTTATGGCTTTCGTAATACACAGGTATGTGTATTACTTAACAGCCTTATTGCTTCCACTTGCTGCCTTTTGTACACTACGTCACAGACCCATAGGTTATCATTGGCCTAATAACCCTTGTGTATAACCATAGGGTTATTTTGGAGTTGAAACACCAATTATTACCTCACATGCTTCTACATCTGTCCAAGGACAATAGTAGCTTTCTGTGTGGTTTTAAGTATGTGAGTATTCTGTATAAGCCTATGATCAAAATACAACCTTAGCTATTTTATTTTTTGGCAATTGAAATCTCTGTTCTTCCAAGCACCAGTGGTTTTAGGCCTTGTAATGCTGAATTTTTTGTTAAGTTAACAATTTGTGTTTTTTTAACATTGACTATCAGTCTCTCTTGTTTTCACCAGTTACCAACTATATGTACGTCTGCCTTTATCTCCCAGACAACACTTCGAAGCCACGGAAATTTGTCCCTAACGACGATTGCCGGAATATCCAGCCTATCCTAGACAGTAAACGTCTTTTGTTGATATATTTGTGAAAAGATGATCTACTAAGGTTACCCAAGGTGAAGGTGACAAAACTCTTACTTGCGAATACCCTCCACCTGCTCTTGTATTGATACTTGTTTTACCCAGAGTGGATACTACTATCCTATTCTCTGGAGATGCGTCTCAGTTTCCATATTTATGGTACGACCTCCATGTTAAACTGGCTTTGAGGAGCTTGCATATGGTGGTATCAATACCTCTAATCCCATAAACAAAAGTAGTGTGTGGCTTTGATCTATGTTGGTTCGCCTATTAAAAAATGCAATTAAATATACAAAAGTATACTTCACAAAATGAGAAGAGTATCCAGCAAAAACACAAACCATCGTCTGTACAAAAGTAGGATTTTGAGAGAAAAACAAAATCATAATATAAATAATCGGATAAGATCATAGGAAACGAAGATTTCTTTATGCGTCCTAATTTCATGTCAATTTTTTGTATCTCACTTTTCATTATATGTGTGAAATTCTTTTTGTAAAATTAAATTATTGAAGGATCATTGATTAACTTTTATTTAAATAATAACTGTACTAACATTTCGTTAGAATAAAAAGCTTCAAAATTTATTAAAATGTGTCATTTTGATAATAATCTGTTTGCGTTAAATGCGTTTAAATATAGTACAAACTTACCCTTTCCACAAGTTTTTTTCTTTAGTTCACATATATTTGGATATATTACTCCGTCACTTCCACATACTGGATCTCCATAGGCATTTTCTTTACATATCCTAGGACAAGATGCATCTCTATATGCCGATATTCCTGCAAATAAACATAAATTTAATTTACTATCATTTAAATTTTATTTAATTTTTTTTACATAACGTCATAAATAGATAAATAAGTAAATTTGTTCTAGATCGAGAAAACAAGAACAAACAAAACTAATTAGAATGTAATATTGTAGAGAAAATTATCATTTATTGGTAGCTCAAAATAATTTCATACATATATGTGTTAGCTAAGGTAGTGTAAACATTTAAAGACTACGTCCCAAATCGTGTTTGATATCTATGTATAACAATATCTAAAATTAAGAGTGGTGAGTTTTTTCGGTCAAAAGGTGAAGAAAAAAGACAAAGAGGGTGGCTACTTCATCTATTTGTTGAAGTTGTTTCATCAGTTCATCTAAAAAGAACAATATGAAAAACAAAACATCCATAGAGAAGTCATTATAAGTGTGTTACCTCAAAAAGACATGTAGCAGTCAATGATATTAAATACGTAAAGGTTCTGGTTAAAATGAAAGAATGAATTTATTTTTTAAACATCTGTGGGAGTTGAAAATATCTCAATTTCTTGTATGGATTACATTTTTTTTGGTGTGGACCAAATTTCATTTTTTCGTCTATGGATCAAATTTTACTCTGTAAGATCCTACATGTGTACTTAATAATGTTGTTAAAGATAACTTAACAACAAAAATGGTTTTATATCCGTTTACCCAGAACAAATTATAGCCACTGCTAAGTTAAAAACTGATAAATACCAGATCTTTTTGAATCTGATATGTCGACATTCCAGGGTTTATCACAAAATTTGTAATTGATGCAATAATTTCACCTCTTACACATCTCCACGTAAATTTGATTTTGACAAATTTATTTATATTATGTAATTTAAGCATCCTGTATCGATATTTACCCTTTTATTAGACCAGGGGTGTCCAACTTGCAATGCCTCAAGGGCCAAAACTAAAACCTTGCATGTTGTCGCGGGCCATATAATAATTTTGTTACAAGTAATAACAAAATAAAGTGAGGTATAAAAATAATTAAAACAAAAAAGAGTATTACTTCTTTTATAGCTCAACAACTATATTTTTTTTATAAACGGAAAATTTATTGATAACACTTTTCAATAATCAAGACAAACATTGCAAAAGCAACGAAAAAGATGTATCCAATTAGTGTGAGGATCGACCGATCGGCTTCATCCACCAACGAAGAAATGTCCACCTCCAGTTCAGTTGTAGATACTCTCATAAGATGACTTAAGGGAGAATCGTGGCATTTAAAGAAAAAATATGCTTTTCGAAAATCTTACGTGGGCCACAACAAATAGCCTCGCGGGCCGGATGCGGCCCGCGGGCCGCCAGTTGGACAACCCTGTATTAGACCATACAATCCGATGTCTAAATTATTTAGTCGCATTACGGGATCCCACATATTTGTTTCGAAATTTCCTAGCGCCAGGGAGACAATAGTAGTACATGTAATTTGTAAAAAATTTTCAGTACAAGTAGCGCCACCTCTCACTCTTACAAAAAAAATGTATGCCACTGGAAGACTAAGAATAAATCAGGAATAACCAGGAAATGGTCATCACCATAAAAATGTAATTTTAATTATATTCAATCGTGGCTTAATCCCATACAAACATAATATTTAGTATTGGTTGGTTAACTTTTATTTTTTTTTACTGTCCTTTTAAAGCTATATATCAAGATTTTCAAATTTTTTAAGTAAACAATTTACTTAAGTTTTTAATTTAAACAAAACGTAGGTTTAAATATTTATTTTTGAAATTTTTTAGTCATTTATAGTAATAGTATTTACAAATAGTATGGCTACGTCTCATCACAATATTTATTGTTCACTCCTAATTCATATTTTTAATATCCACCTTAAAAATTTGACATTAAAGTCCTTACTAAGAAGGAACTTAAATTTTACCAGCGTTATATATATAAAAAAAATAATCAACAACCTAAAAATCTCTAAGGTACTTTTAATATGTAAAGTATGTTGACATAATTTTCTTCCGTATTTAATTCAAATTTTTCCTACCAATTTCTACTTTTGCCATAATTTAATATATTGGTAATTCTTATGTCATAATATTCATAAATATTATTCGATTATGTTATCTAACTCTAAAATTATATTCAAATTTTACGATTTCTTTTTTGTCTTATTTACTACATTTAATGGTTTTTCGCAAAATATTTAATTTCCAGATAATTAAATACCGATCAGGCAACAGAATCTTCAGACGTATAGTTTCAATATTGCTTCAATCTCTTGCACAACAAAATAAGTTTTAAAATATACATAGAGAACAATTTTACACAAACGCGCAAACAAATGTTATATAAATATATATTTATAATATAATTATATAACATTTTCGGTGAAAACATAACTAATAACGTAACTAATACACAATTGAAATCACATGTTAGGAATAAATAATATCTAATCGATATGTAAAAAGCTGGAAAGGTTATGTTTTACGGATCCATTTTACATACTTATTTATCTTTAATGCCCTTAATATATATAAAAAAATAAATTATATATATATATATATATATATATATATATATATATATGTATATATATATATGTATATATATATGTATATATATACATATATATATATATATATATATATATATAATATATATATATATATATATATATATCGGTCTCAAGGTGGAGCAATAATCCTATAAGTTGATAGGCTACTTTATCTATTTTGAAGACGTTTCGCTTTTGTATTCTGAAAGCAATATCAGTTCATCTGAAAAGTACAATGTGAGAACCACGCAAACATGGAAAAGATGTTGTAAGTGTTATCTTAAAAAGACATGTAGCAGTCAATGTGTAGTGAGACGACCTTTTAATGATCTCCCAGTATGACCAATATAACAAGAATCACACTCGGCACAAGGTATGTGATAAATGGTGTTAACTTGTTCCAAAGTGGACAAGGGTGTTTTGGTTTTTGAAAACAAATTTCTAACAGTCTTAGCGTTCTTGACCGCAATTTTTACAGGTGTGTTATTCTGTTTATGCAGTTTAATAAGTTTCTCAGTAACTTGAGGAAAATGAGGTAAAGATGAGTAATGGATGGTAGGATTCTCAAGATCAGTATCAGGCAGAACAATGCTATTAATTGAATTATTTGATATGGTTCTAAGTTGGTCACCATTGGGTATGGCATCAAACGAGGATCCATAACTTTTGTGAGTAAAGGATATGAATCTCAATTAGAATATTTCTTATTAATTTAAGAGATTCCCTTCGATTAATCGGATGTGTCAATTTATTTAAAATTCCACGAGGAAACTAAGTTCCTGTAGCTGGCTGTATACCATATATCACAAAAAAATTTGTTAAAATCCTTTATAAAAGGTATATAAAATTGCCTCAAACGGGCTATCACAAACACATTGCAAAACGTTTTCGGATTAAACAATCCATCATCAGTGCAAACGTTGTACATGCTAGTAGCCACCAAAATATATGGGTAAAAACCCTTTAAATGTTATAAATTTGAAATTGTTTTACATTATTAGTGTTTCTAATTTGTGATGGTTAAGTTATCGTTGGATAGGTAACATGGCGGCGTATGACTCTACATGAGTAAAATGGTCCTGAGACGAAGTGCCTACGAGGACCTGTTGATAACAACTCAGTTATCAGTTGTTATCAACAGGTCCTCGTAGGCACTTCGTCTCAGGACCATTTTAATCATGTAGAGTCATACGCCGCCATGTTACCTATCCAACGGTAACTTAACCATCACAAATTAGAAACACTAATAATGTAAAACAATTTCAAATTTATAGCATTTAAAGGGTTTTTGCCCATATATTTTGGTGGCTACTAGCATGTACAACCGTTTGCACTGATGATGGATTGTTTAATCCGAAAACGTTTTGCAATGTGTTTGTGATAGCCCGTTTGAGGCAATTTTATATACCTTTTATAAAGGATTTTAACAAATTTTTTTTTAATTTATTTAATCGGCAGCTTAGAGCTTTAATAAGGTTTAATTTGTATTTCATAGGATGACAGGAATGGTAGTTAAGGAACCTATTAGAGGCCATCGGTTTTCTATACCAACTTGTGGTTAGTGTGTTATCTCCCATTCTAATGACACGCATGTCTAAAAAGAGAATACTATTGGTGACAGTGTCCTCAAGTTCAACAGTGAACTGGAAATGAGTATCAAACTCATTGAAAAAGGATAAGGTACCCTGAACCTTGTCAGGTGGTAAGGCTAATAATAAATCATCCACATACCGCTTAATAAAAGGGATTTGAAAATCCAAAAAACCTAAACGGTCAGATATCAAATCATCCAGTACATAGTTAACGAGGATGGGAGAGATTGAGGAACCCATAGGTGTACCAAATATTTGGAGATAAAATTTGTCATCAAAGACCAAGAAACTTGTGTCGAAAACTAGTTGCAAAAGTTCTGCAAATACATCCCAAGAAACGGGACAGTTAGGTTTAATAGAATTCCAATGATTTCTCAGGGAGGTGATAACGCTGGACAAAGGTAAGTTAGTGAAGAGAGACACCACATCAAAATTTACTAAAATGTAGCCTTGTGGTAGTTTGAAATTATTAATAAATTCACTAAAGTGAAACGAATCAACAAAATTATTATTGTAATTATATGATTTGGATAAGATATCCGTTAGAAATTTGGAGATATTAATATTAGGTGAATTAATAGATGACACAATAGGTCTCATGCTCAGTGTAGGTTTATGTATTTTGGGTAGACAATAAAATCTGGGAGCATATCCATCATAATTATGTAAGTATTTAGCAAGAGGTTAATCTATGATCTTTATATTTTTTAAGTGTGTTATAAATTTATTGATTTTATTAGTGAATTTAAAACAAGGGTTGGTAAAAAGAGGTTGATAGTATCTATCATCATCTAATAGTGATTTACTCAAACTGATATATTGATCTCTATCTATAAGGACAGTAGCATTACCTTTGTCGCTCGTGAGAATGAGAAGATTAGGGTGGGTTTTTAAAAACGATATCGTCTCCCTGTAAATCTTATCTAACTCCGATAAGGGTTGTCTAGGGCGTTTAATGAAATTCAACAAGATGTTGTTGGAAGAAGATCTAAGGGATAAAAAGGTCAGAATTGTCAGCATGTGACAAAATTTTCTCAACATCTGCTAAGATTCTACTAACCGAGTAGTCTCTGAAAGTTGGTTGAAGGCCAAATTTAGGACCCAAAGATAGCAACTTGAGTATGTCCGGAGGAACCTCAATATAAGATAAATTTTTGATCCAATTATGATTAAATGGAATTTTCTTGAATTCAGGAGTATCCAAGTTTATTTCGAAGATGTGCCATGGATAGAAGTTATGATTTTTGAGGATGCAGTCAGTCTATTTGGCCCACAAGACAAAGAAAACTCTTTGACTTACTGTCAAGCTTTCGAATTTTATTTAATTCTTTTTCAAAACATCTATAACAAAGAAATATAAAAATTAACTAGTTAAAATTATAAATTGTCTTACTTACTAGTCGTGAGATTACAGTTATTATTGTACTTTATAAAACAGTAATCACACGTGGTGCTGAAACAATGTGCTGAAAGGTATATAAAGACGAGTAATGATTAAATATTATAAAACGAAAGATAATTGAAGAATAGCGATAAAATAAAGGTAATGGTGAATTTTTAAGGGAAATAGAAGCATAGTTAGACGTAGAATATCATGACTGCACAACCTAGGAGAATGGTAGGTAATAATGTACATCAAGTGAACTTTTCAGAGCACCAGTCTTAAAAAATGCCCGAATAGCTTTGATGAATGCCAAGCTCCGTCGTGGAGATGGCACTTTTACCAACCATTAGTTTCTGTAATTGTTTTAATATTTCAATATTAAAAAAAGTATATATTACCCATATAACATTCTTTAACATTTATAGACCATAATATACACCGATAAATGATGATATCGCATTAATTTTAGCGTGGTATGCCACTAAATCATTCTAATCTTTTATAAAATATTTATGACGGTTGCTTTACGCTTGAGTTATCCTTTTTATTATACATAATACGTTCAAAGTATGTCAGAAATTATCAAACGGAATCTTGAAATGTCACTACTTAATAAGACTTTCTATTGGGAGCAAATTTAGTCAACACTAACGGCAATTAAATTAAAATGATGTAGGAAATCAAATTAGCATAATATGTTAGTTCTACCAAAATATATATTATCTTTATTTCTATTAAATACAGTGTTCCACACAATTGGCTGAATACTTTTTTTTTTTATAAAAGATGCTATGAAAATAAACTTAAAAGATTTTTCCAAATAAATGTATAATAACTATTTTCCTCGAGATTGTTTTAATTTATCGTTGATTGCTCCCGGTGAGTATCCAACATTACAGAGGAATCAATTTATTAATTAATTAATATATTTATAATGGGGCAATATTTAAGAAATCATTAAAATACAAAAAATATATCTTAAAAAATACATTATTTTTCTTGGAACTCAAGAGGATATTTGATAGGATCAAATTAAAGGACAGTAATAAGTGTACCTATTGTATGAAAGAGAGATGCCTCTAGGAATAATTAAAACTAACAAAAATATCTACCAAAATAACACCATAAAAGTAGAAGTAGACGAAAAACTAACTGGCCCAATTGAAGCTGGCATTTAAATAAGACAGGAAGATTCTCTCAAATGACTGACAAAGTTATCAATTTTAGAAAAGTCTGTATAAAAAAACTATAAAACAATAACCAAAGTCGTTACCTATACCAGAGGTTTCCCTTTTTTTAGCTGTAAGCTGTAAATGAAAATCAAACTTCTTTAGACAGAACTCCATCTCTTATGGCGAATCTCGTCTTTAACCAAATGATTTACAGCAGTAAATTTTACCATTCTGTGAAATGACAATTATTGTGTTCTTAATTTTACTCCAAAAAATTAAGGTGTTGGATGGAAGGAGGGAAGGAAAGAGAGAAGGATGAAAATAGTAAATTAAAGACATGAGCAAAACTTATTATTCTAACATATTTTCAACATGAAAACAGTTCATTTTGAAAACGGTTATGCAAAGAATGGAATTCAAAAAAAAGGTATACACTTTTTTTGTGAATTTTGTAAAAAAATGCAGCATTTTTAGGTTATGTACACTCAAACTACGGGACTATAAAAATAAACAAATTTTGGGCTGTCTTATTTTTTAATAATAATTCAGTATATTCATATTCATATATATATATATATATATATATATATATATATATATATATATATATATATATATATATATATATATATATATATATAGTATACTGGTAAGGTTGATTGGGTTAGCAGCTGAATAATGAAAGCCAAAGTGTGCTCTTTTTAACGATTTCGTTATATTTCGTTAAATTTCTTTAACATCTTCAGACGAATGCTACAATATGTTACAAAATGGTGAAATTGTGTATTTTACTTGTGTGTATAATTGTGTATTGTTCAAGTCATTTAGTTTAAACGGTTTTGTTAAAAGTTTTTCTCCTGAAAGCTATCTGATTTCATTGTGTAGAAAAACTGATCTTTTTATAGAGGGTAAACACGTATTGGCATAATTGACAATTTATACGGCCTGATCAAAGAGGTTCTTGTCAGATTGTATTTTTTTTTTTTTCAAAAGTACAGAGTCGGAAGAGCAAAATGTGCTGATGGCATATTAATTTTAAAGCATTTAAATAAAAGAAGGGTAAAACAAGAAAAGGCAGTAAATCTAACATTTATAGACCTACAAAAGGCATACAAAACAGTCCTAATAAGTAAGTTTATGGGTCGCTATGCAAAATTTTGGTATGGGGGATACGTATATTCAAGCAATAAGAATACGAGGATTGTAGTGGTTCAGTCAAAGTCGGAAACATTATTTTTAAGAATCAATGTAAATAAAGACAGGGGTGCTGATTAACACCGACTTTATTTAAAATATATTTGGAAGCGTTGTAACATTAAATCTGAGTACGTAGTAGTGAGTGAAGATTGTCGACAAGACATGAATGTAGGAATACGTAAAGTTAAGAATATTTCTTCGGTTAAATAATTGGAGTAACTCTTACGGTAAACGGAAAAAGCTACTAAGATATCATTTACTTTGTCAATAAAATTGACAAAGTAAAAGGGTAATAGGTTAACTAAACTCTGGAGTGATAAAATTTTGAAAACAAAATAATCTTATACGAAGCAATTGCTAGAAGCATCACCACTTACAATACGTAACATTATAGCAGAAAAAGAAACCATCGTATACGTCACAGATGGCAAAATATTAACTTAATATCGTTACCTACAGGGTTTCCCAATAGGGACGTCCTGTTTTTGAAATGTCTTAGCGGCCATTTTGAAAATGATGGAACTGTCACTTTTTGACGTTTGTATTTAGTATACTCTAACAAATTACCATGGCAAGATATACGCTGGAACAACGTTTGGAAATTATCCTAAAATTTTATGCTAATAATCGTTCTTTTGTGAATACCTATCGTGCATTACGTGAAAGTTATGGACCAAATGATCGTCCTGATGTGCGTGTAATTCGTCGAATCGTGGAAAAGTTTGAACGTGAATTTACTTTGCAGGATACGAAATCACCAACTAGACGCCGAAATGCAAGAACTCAGGACAATATTGCTGCTGTAATAGCCAGTGTAGCGGAGAATGCAAATGTGTCCGTAAATCGTCGTTCTCAGGAACTTGGACTCGCCAGAATGACAACTTGGCGAATTCTGAGAAAAGATTTAGGCCTACACCCTTACAAGATTGTTCTGACTCAAGAACTGAAGATACTTGACCATCATAAGCGTCGTTTGTTCACTGATTGGGCTCTAGAGAAACTCGAAAAAATTGGCGATTTTTTCAAAAAAATAATCTTTTCCGATGAAGCTCATTTTTGGTTAAACGGCTTTGTGAATAAGCAAAATTGTCGTTTTTGGAGTGAAAATAATCCACATGAGATTCTTGAGAAACCTATGCATCCAGAAAAACTCACTGAGTGGTGTGGTTTATGGCATGGTGGCATCATCGGACCTTATTCTTTCGAACATGGTGTAACAGTTAACGGTGATAGGTATCGAACGATGATAACGGATTTTTTGTGGCCTCAGTTGGATGAAATGGATTTGGATGGCATGTTTTTTCAACAGGACGGTGCCACATGTCACACTACTGCCCCAACCATTGATTTATTGAAGGAAAAGTTCCCGGAAACATTGATTTCTCTTGATGCCAGAGATCCCAGGAGAATTCAGCAACTTCGACCAGATGCTTGGCCTCCAAAAAGCTGCGATTTAACACCATTGGATTATTTTTTATGGGGCTATCTTAAGTCATTGGTCTTTGTGAATAAACCACAATCCATTGAAGACTTGAAGAGGAATATAGAGGTAACCATTCGTGAGATTAATGCAGATATTTTGCATAAAGTGACCGAAATTTGGGTTCATCGGATTCGCTCCTGCAAACGTAGTAGAGGGGGACATTTGAATGATGTGTTATTCAGAACATAATTGTTATCTATTATATTTTGCAATAAACTTTTCTTTTATTGATTTACAGCAATTTTTATCGTTTCGTTAAAAAAAAAACATCAGGACATTCTTATTGGGAGACCTCTTACTTCCAAACCATCGAGTTTCTCTGTATTTTCGCAGAATCTTCATAAAATTCTGTCAAATTGTCATTTTGATGTAAATAAAATCTTAGTGGGTAGTGTTCAGTAAGAACACTTAAAAGGTTAAGAGCACTCACAATTTGTATTTAAAAATGTTTTTGAAAAGAATTTCTTCTTTACTAAAGGTTGGCTATAACTACAGCAAATTTCTCTCTGTCTTGAGCTGTTCTTAGTATCGAATGTGTGTCCATGACTGTCCAGTCTCTTATATTCTTCAACCAGGAGCATTTTCTTCTTTTTGGACCTCTTCTTTCGTCCACTTTGCCTTCCATTATAAGTCGTAGGAAGTTGTATTTTTCTCCTCCGTAAATATGTCCTAGATAACTTGTTTTTCTGTTTCTTACAATATTTAGGAGTTCTCTTCCAGTACCCATTCTTCTTAGCACCTCGTTGTTGGTCACATGCTCGGTCCAAGAGATCTTCAGCATTCTTCGAAAAACCCACATCTCAAAGGCTTCTATACGCCTCAAACTTGCAATTCCGAGAGTCCATATTTCCACTTCATATAGCAATATGGACTAAATAAACGTTTTTACAAATTGGTATCGGATATCCAACGATAACGTAGAGTTTATTAGGATTTTTTTCATTCGTTGAGATGCGGACCTAGCATACTCTATACGAGCACGTATTTCGACTCCATGATCAAGATCGTTTGTTATCCAGCAACCAAGATACTGGAATCTTTGTACTGGTTCTATATGTTTGTTATAGACACGAATATTAATATCGACATTTCGTGCATGTGTAACAGCCATTACTTTTGTTTTATTTGTGTTTATATTTAGTTCCAAGCTATCTCCTTCTCTGGTTATGGCATTCAAGAGTCATATTAAACCCTCAGCACTGTCCGCAATAATAACACAGTGTTATGAAAACAATTTACAGATAGTAAATTGAATTGTAAAAGCAAATGTAAAATGTAATAGTCGCTACAATTATTTGTGGTTTAATCCCATATAAAATAGTATTTAAATATCTCATAGACTGTTCACTTTGTAATAAGAATAACACACTTAAATATATAATATTTTCCTCCTTGCGTACTTAACAATTAACACAATTCTTCACCGCGCCTAAAACCAATTTTTCCTACTATTTCTATGAAACCGTTTCAACACTCAGCCATTCATTAACCTAGACACTAGTGAAAGTCGTTTTCGATATTTCCTCATTTTTTCTTTTCTCATCCTGTGGCACTCCTCTTCACACATTTTCAATTCAATTCACAAAGAACAAGAGAGCCATAAACGAACACATCATTTTTGAAGCGGCACGATATTGGTGAAATAGTGACCTAATCTCCTACTTACATGTTTGCTTAAAACGCAGGGTCAGATCCAGTTATCTTTTATATATTGCTAGTAATATACTAAATTATTATTTTACTGTATTATTAAATTATCAATTTAAAACTTAAAAATATGAATAAGAATAATAAAATTAAAAGAAAGCAAATTCATTCTTCCGGTTTTCTTTGTTCTCTTTGTTATGTTCCCAGCTGTTGGTATTTTCTAGCAATAGTAAAATTTCTATTTTATTCAGTTCGTTCATATGTTTATTCCATTTTTTTGCCCTTTTAAGCATTCATTCATTTCTCTTTTGATGAACCTTAGAGGTTCATCTATAATCTTCATATTAATGTTATTTACATAAGTTTTTTTTTACATAAATTTTATATACATGTACAATTACCACATGGTCTTTTGCTGTGCTAAGTTTGAGCAAATTGTTAACTGTATTTAGATCAATTTATTGTTTATACAACATAATCTTATAGTATTTAATTTAATTTATTGTTTATACAACATAATCTTATAATGTCCATTGTTGTAAGCTTTTTTACTTTTTTAATGTCATTGACTACTACATGTCTTTTTGAGGTAACTTTTATATGGATGTTTAGTTTTTCATATTGTTCTTTTTAGATGAACTGATGATGCTTTCTAATTAGACAGCGAAACGTCTTCAATAAATAAATGAAGTAGCCACCTTCTTTGTCTTTTTTCTCTCCACCTTTTGACACAAAAACCCACCACTCTTCGAGTGATCCTCAATTTATATATATATATATATATATATATATATAATATATATATATATATATATATATATATATATATATATATATATATATATATATATATATATATATATATATATATATATAATGAACCAGAAGTATTTGCTGACCACGGAAGGAAGTAAACTTTAAATATTGGGTATGCAGCAATAAAAATGAAAGGTGTACTCTTTTAAATTTTTATTCCAAGCTTTAGGACATTGGTTATTTCCTTCATCAGGGAGCTACAAATGTGATGAATAATTTTTTCAAATTTGTATAATTTTTTAAAAACTCGATACTTACAAACTTAAAAAAAACAAATGAAATAACAAATTTCATTTATCTAAATGAAATGTTCTCCTATTTGTTACTACTAGATAAATGCAACAATAAGACAAACAATAATTTACAAATTGACATTTAAGTAATTAAAACGTTCATTTTTGAGGAATTTATATATTTTTTTTTACAAAGTTAGTTTGTTCAAATTTAATAATTTTTGTTTACACACAGATACTGGGGTCATACAAAACAAAATCACAATCAATTGTAACGTTTTTAGAATTATGACCTTATTTATTTATGTTAATTTAATAGGCTTTGTTTTAAAACATTGACAGGTTGAAGTTTCACTTCCTAATGATATTAACAAATATAAAATAATTTATATTTCCACGATATACCTAATGATAGGCCTATAATTTGTTGTACTAGCAGTTGCTGGATATTAGGGATGTGGGATTTTCACTTGTCAACACGAATATTTTTAAATTTGCGCACGAAGACTTCCGAAAAAGCCAACAATAAAAACCACTGGATTGTCGTGACAAAAACTAATAACGATACAATAAAATTAACAATATCATTGTCATAAATTTGTGTATAATAATAATTAAGTGTGTGTGAATGTAAAGTAATTTTTTAAAATTTTAAATATAGGAATATATTTTAGCTCAACAGATATGACAGACTGTGATAAATTTTACCAACATTGTATAAAATCATTTATGATACAACCTCAATAAGTTTGTAAGTATCGAATTTTTAATTAATTATACAAATTTGAAAAAATTATTCATCACATTTGTAGCTCCCTGATGAAGGACATAACCAATGTCCGAAAGCTTGGAATAAAAATTTAAAAGAGTACACCTTTCATTTTTATTGCTGCATACCCAATATTTAAAGTTTACTTATATATATATATATATATATATATATATATATATATATATATATATACAGTTTTTAAAATATTGTTTAATAGAATAAGGTTTGAATGAATACTCCCAAACCTTCGGTAGACGACGACGGCACTTCAAGAAGAAGAAGCAAAAAAGCAATTGATTTCAATAATTCCTCCGAAAATTTGTAATATGAATTTATTTATTAATAATTAAAACACTTCAGCGAGCAATATTTAAAAATATGAATCACAAATATTTTAAAGAAAAAAAAAAACAAAAATAAAATATGTAATATTTTTTTGAGTGAATGTATAAAAACTGAGTGTATGTTTAAATAATTAAACTAAACAAAACATGAGGTTAGATGAACATAAATATTATAAAAACTAAATATCCTCGGAATTAATATAGAAAATCTTAGATGGATAAATAATGTAATACAGAATACAGGAATGATAAATAGATCTGAGTGAGCATAAGCTCTCTGTTACAAAGTAACTCTATTGAATAAATGAAATCGTAGGCTTCCTCGGCCAGAGTCAGAATTATAGTTTATTCGTCTTCCGGGTTTGGACCGTGTCATTTGTAAGTGACCCAAAAGTGGGTTCATCTCGACGTTTCGCTACAATTGTATGTAGCTTCTTCAGGAGAACAAAGAAAAAGATAAAGAAAACAACAGACAGGAAGATGGGTAGTTAGCAACGGTAACTCAGTTACTCAACGCAACCAGAGGCGAATACTAACTACCAAGATCGGTATTTGGTCACAGTAACTCAACTACTCAACGCAGCCAGAGGTGGAAACCAAATGCCAGGTTTGGCAGGGAGTGAATCCTCCCCGGATTCACTCCCCGCCTCTCGACGCGTTAGTGTTCTGAGCTGTTGGACGTGAATCCCTGTCCTGGCATTTGGTTTTCACCTCTGGCTGCGTTGAGTAGTTGGGTTACTGTGACCAAATGCCCATCTTGGTAGTTAGTATTCGCCTCTGGTTGCGTTGAGTACCTGAGTTACCGTTGCTAACTACCCATCTTCCTGTCTGTTGTTTTCTTTTTATTTTTCTTTGTTCTCCTGAAGAAGCTACATACAATTGTAGCGAAACGTCGAGATGAACCCACTTTTGGGTCACTCACAAATGACACGGTCCAAACCCGGAAGACGAATAAACTATAATTCTAACTCTATTGATTGTTTAAACATTATTTTTTATATCTTCTCCATAATGTAGACTTTAAAATATCTGTATATTTCTCAAAAATAGTGTCATATTCTATACCTATTTATTTCAAATTCTTAAAATATTTAATGGAATGACGTTTTCGTTTTCTATAAATTTATACTATCATTCAATTTTTTACTTACAAGTCATTTTAAACTTATACTTTCATATGTCTTTTCTTTGACCTATACACCCATATATGGTAAACATATTCTAGCCGGTACTAGTAATACCGGCCAATCATTAATGGCCAGAGGCAAGGCTGTCGTGTCGAAGGAAAATGAATCTCAAATCAAAATTAGAGATTCATGGTTAATAGAGTATGATTGAGTATTTTTATTTTTTTCCTACAGGATAGCATTCGAGAAAGGTGGTGTTAAAGTTATTTAATTTATTATTCTTAATCATTTGTTATCATAAATTGAGTTAATGAATTCATATTATCAAAATATTTAGGTTAGTTAATATTGTTAAAAAAATTGCAGAACCACATAACTCGTTTTTAGTTTTTAGAGGTTTTACCATAATCGACAAAATACTTTTACTTATAATATAACAAATTTTTTACCAATAATTTCTGAAAAAAGATTTAAGTTTCTATTATTTATTAATTGCATACCAATTACCAATAATTTAGATAGTTTCAAATGGCGGTAGCACCAATACTTATACGTACAGGATTTTGAAGGTTCTAAAGGGTATATGAAGGATAGATTATGACAAAATCTTGAAGATGTACAGATCAATTTGCTTTGATTTTTTTTAATAATTATAAAAAGTGAAAAAATCATTTTTTGCCGATAAAAACTTTGTTATACATGTTAAAGAAAAATGGCTTAAATAAAAGTTGTAGATCTTACAAAGTCCTGTGCTTTTCGATCTTCTAAATTAAAATTTATAAACAATTGACGAGATAATTGCAAAATAATGCTTATTTTTTGAGTAAGTCATAAATGTTTCAGTAATTTATAAACAACTTTTATGTGTTTTTTAAATAATGACGTATTCTAATATACCTTCTTGAAATTATGGCAATTAATGAGTTATCTTCTTCTTCATGTACCATGTCCTTTCAGAACGTTGGTTACCATCATAGCTCTCTTAATTTTATTCACTCCCACCCTAAATAGCATGCTTGTATCAACACCATACCAATCTCGTAAGTTCTTCAACCACGAGGTTCTTCTTCGTCCTGGACTGCGTTTGCCTGCTATTTTTCCTTGCATGATATTTTGTAGCAACCTATATTTGGGACCTCTCATTACATGTCCGAAATATTCCATCTTTCCATCTTTCTCTGCTTGATACATTTTATGATCTCAGTACTTTTGCTGAGACGTTCTAGTATTGTGGAGTTTCGAATCTTCTTCACCCAGGAAACTTTTAAAATTCTTCTATAGCACCACATTTCGAAAGCCTCAAAGCGATTTAGATCGATTTTATTCACAGTCTAGGACTCGACACCATAAAGTAACACCGAGAATACGTAGCAGTGAAGTAGGCGGATCCTCAATGTAAATTTTAGGTCTCTGTTACAAAACACCTTGGACATCCTTCTAAAAGCAGATCTAGCCTGCTCTATCCTAGATCTAATTTCGCCGTGACTTTCTGCGTTACAATTTAATTGCTGTCCAAGGTAAACGATTTTATCAATTTGCTCAAGTTTGGTATTATTTAAATACATAGACGGTTTTATATGCTGTTGTTTACTTATTACGAGTATTTTGGTTTTCCGTATGTTAAGATCCAGACTTGCAAGTAGTGTTTGCAGATCTTCTTGACTAGAAGCTAGGAGTACTTTATCGTCCGCATATCGCAAATTATTGATGACTTCGCCGTTAATAAGTATTCCTTCTTGTTTTTCAGAAAGTGCTTTTCTGAAAATTCTTTCGAAGTAAACGTTAAAAAGCAGGGGTGACAAGAGGCATCCCTGCCGTACTCCTCTTTTAATATTGAGAGCCTGTGATTCCACACCATCTACTAAAACCGATGTTGTTTGATTCCAATACAAATTTGCAATTATTCGAACATCTCTGCCGTCCAAGCCAATGTCTTTTACAGCTTCGATCAATATAGAGTGCTTAACACGATCAAATGCCTTTTGCAAGTCAATAAAACAACAGTATATGTCTACAGATATATCACATCTTTGAGCAAGTACGTTCATTCCAAACAGTGCCTCTCTCGTTCCAAACCCGTTACGGAAACCAAACTAAGTGTCATCCAGGTATTTCTCGCATTTATTGTAGATACGACCATGTATTACCTTCAGAAAAATTTTCAATAGGTGGTTTAACAAACTGATGGTTCTATAATCAGCACAGGTTTTTGCTGTTTTCTTCTTAGGTAGAGCTATAAACAGTGAATTGGACCAACCATTATGTAGTTTTTTCTTTAGGAAAAAAACATGAAATAACATTCAATTCTTCACAAAAAGGTATTCTTTTTTCATATCGAAAAAGTACACCGTTTTTGAAATAAACGTATTTTTTAGAGACGTGCATAAAAAGAAAAAAGGCGGACAAAAAAATTATGGCCACATTAATGAACCAATATTATAGTAGGTAGCGCCACCTAGTGTCAATGGTAAAACGAATATCATTTTCATATTAGCATACTAAATAATAGAAAGATACCAAATTTCACTTAAATCGAATACATAGTTTTCAATATATCCCTAAAAATAATATAAAAAAATATTAATGAATCACCCTGTAGAACGAAAACTAGCAACATTTGCCTAAGCAATTTGAGCTTAAACGCTTTATTTTGATGTCAGCTGTCACCCATTAGCTAATGCCAAATTAATTATGGGACTATATCTCCGGTCCTTATTGATAGATTTCGATGTTTCTTTTTTAATTTGTATTTATTCTGTTCGTACATTAGTTAGATATTGTAAGAACAATTTTTAATGAAAAACAAATATATTACTACACTTTAATTTACAATAAATTGTTGTAATTAGTTGGTAAAACTAAAATTGTTCGTAATATTTCAATACCATAATATTTACCTAATTATTTATCAAATGACATAATTTGCATTATTTAACACAAAAGAACAGTTTTTTTAATTTCACGATTTTTTAAATAAATTAGTTATTGTAAATTTAAGTGTTAATGATCGATTCCTATGTTTTGTTAACACAAATCATCGTAAAAATATCGTAAATATTTTTTTTTTCAAAAAGTGTTGAAACAATTTACAAGGTTAATTAAACGTTAACTTTATTAACAAACGTCTTATTCGTAATGTGTGGAAAGAGTCCGATATACAAAATATAAAAAACAACGTCAAAATCCATCAACAAGGACCGTAGATATTTTACAGCTCGAGTTTGAAGTTCATATCCCATTTTTAGATTTTGTCAATTTGAAAAAGGACTATCGTCGTCTAGATTAATCGTAGGGCAATTTTTTTAAATTTGTCAGCTTTTCTTGTATGAAAAAATAAATTTTTTGCCGGGCAATAGAGAAATAGTACATTGTTTACCGGGTAGGAAAGCTTAACATTCTTGGGCGACTGTGAAGATTGCTAAGTCGAGGCGCAAGCCGAGACTTAGCAACACAGAGTCCAGGAATGTGGCTTTTCCTACGAGGTAAACATACTATTTTTCCGCAAATCGTTTAAAATTCGACAGATATTGATTGATTTAAAAAAAAACGCGATAATTTTATTCCCAAATAAATGGTGCTTTGAAATTCCTAATAAAATTACTTGGGTTACTATGGAAACGTGTTGAGGTTGAATTGTCAAACTTTACGCTTATGTATGTAGAACACTAACAACTGTACGGAAATATCATTTTCCGCAAATCGCCAGGAAATTTTGACATTCCTGTCAAAATTTCTTGAAGAAAAAGTCAGGACTTCCTTACTGTAAGGAAATGTCATTTCCTTACCGTAAGGAAATGATATTTCCGTACAGTTGTTAGTGTTCTACATAAATGATTGTCAAGTTTGACAATTCAATCTCAATACGTTTCCATAGTAACCCAAGTAATTTTATTAGGAATTTCAAAGCACCATTTATTTGGGAATAAAATTATCGCGTTTTTTTTAAATCAATCAATATCTGTCGAATTTTAAACGATTTGCGGAAAAATAGTATGTTTACCTCGTAGGAAAAGCCACATTCCTGGACTCTGTGTTGCTAAGTCTCGGCTTGCGCCTCGACTTAGCAATCTTCACAGTCGTCCAGGAATGTTAAGCTTTTCCTACCCGGTAAACAATGTACTATTCCTTACAGTGAGGAAATGACATTTCCTTACAGTAAGGAAGTCCTGACTTTTTCTTCAAGAAATTTTGACAGGAATGTCAAAATTTCCTGGCGATTTGCGGAAAAAGTTATTCTAAGTATTTATAAGCACAAAATTGCAATATTTTAACAATAGTTATTAACATTTATAGAAATTATTTAAAGCTTTAAACGCGTTTGGTCTTAAAGTGTTAATAATTTCCACCAAACTCACTGCAGGAAATATGGAGGTCTTGCTTATCGAAGTCTATTAAACTCAAAAAAACTTGTCAGATACCTGGCCGTGTCAAAGTCACCAATGGGGTGCCTTTTTACCTTTTTCTCTGGACTACTTACAGAAAAACTTGATTTTTTGACCCAACTTATAAATAAATTATATGAACACCCCCTAAATATAAATTATGGAGATAAAACACAGTATTCCGGTTCCAGAAATCTTTATACATACTTTTATAACCCGTTAACCTACCCCTATATCAACCATATTCATTCCGGCACAAAATCCTACACTACAGTACAACACATTATTACAATCAAACTACAAATTTATTCTTGAAAAATAATTGAAAATTAAGATACATACTGGAAATATTATGCCAGAAATATCCAAAAGACTGAAAATGACTCAAGCGAAAATACTTTAGAGTAGAATAATTGTAAAAAAATCCTAAACAGAGAAAAAAGCAAATGAATTTGAAACGCATGGAAGATCGAACTGATCGAAGACATCAATATCTGCAATTTACTATTTTTGTTTGGAATAAGCCACAATTTTATTTTAATGATAAATTTATTTGACGTTTCGATTTCCACTTCGGAAATAGTTCTCAAAATGCAAATATTAATAAATTATACAAATTTTGCTTTTGTTGCTTGATAAAAACTTTTTCTGAGAATTTAATTTTATCTGACATATTTATATTGACAATTCAGACATATATTTTAAAGCAGATGACTTTAAAAGAATTGCCAATATTTTTGAGTTACGTTCCAGGGAGGATTTTATTGGAAGAAAGTTTATTCGATTACACAAAATCAGAAGCCCTCTGGTTAGATTATGCTGCTCTCCGGGTGTAATCATCTTAATAACACCCTTGGTGCATAAATAATTATAAGAAATTATTAAAAACTTTTTTGTCTTTATACCTATACGGGCCATCAACTGAACTTTATGCCCTTACAGACATAAAGTATACTATTATGTAGTTGTAATTAAGCAATACAAAACAATAATGAACTAGTATGATATAAGTAATATTAAAACCATATAACGATAGTCTAAAGAAGATATCGTGGTGTAATTGAATTGAAATTATTTTTTTTTGAATTTTTTTAACTGTTGCAGCAATTTCAACTTTATTATTGAAACCAAAATAGTATAAATATTTTGAAAAATTCAACCTGGAGATTAAACAATATACTACCATTAAATTTCAGATCTATGAAACAATATAAATATCAAATTGTTGAAGAATGATGTTAATTATGTAAATATCAATGCTAAACTTTTGTTAAAATTTTTCTGATAAAAAACTGAAAAGAAAACTTGAGAATGTTAGTGAATATAATGTATAATACCATATTTACGCCAGAATGCTTAGATTGTATTTTGTTTTTAGTTAGTTTTTGTAAATTGTTATGTTTTATAATTTTTCTTTATTTTTGAATTGCAAGTGGAGAACAATAACTTCAAATATTTGTTTCTTTACGAAAAATTAAATAATTTTAGTGTTTTTACAGGACAAAACACACAAGATGTGTAGCTTTATGCAGTTATTTTATAAAACAGGTTATTATAGAGTACATCCACGTCATTATTACTATAATTTTTTAGTAAAACCTTAGTCAATTGCATTGTACATATGTAATTATCAACCCATTCTGATAACAATGAAAGGAAGAGGCGCGTCGTAATCCGTAATTGATTAAGAATCAGATTTTCTTGATATGACGCTCACGCCTATATTTAAGTTGTAAAGATATTCGATAAATTCTGCATGACGAACATCTTAATAAATTAAAGAGATAATTTAAGTATTAAGTTGAGACTATATTATCGAGACTATCACTCTTAATATAAAGTTAAATATATATAAATGAAAATACAAATGAAAAATTATGTAAGGGTAAATGTAAATATGTATAAGCAAAAAATAGTATTTTGCCTGCCCTTTTCATAAAAAAAGGAGACAAACTGTTGTGTCAGAATTATAGAGGCATATCTTTACTTTGTTCAGGATACAAAATACTCACAAACATCATTAATCGAAGACTTCAACCTCTCACGGAAAATATCATCGGGGAATATCTAGCAGGGTTTAGGCAAAATAGATCTACCATTGGCCAACTATTTACAGTTAAACAAATACTAGCCAAAGCATGGGAATATGACATGGAAGTTTACAATCTCTCTGTAGATTTTAAACAAACCTATGATGCAATAGATAGAAAAATTCTACCTAATATATTGGAAGAATTTGGCATACCATCAAAATTAATACGACTAATGCAAATGACAATGACAGAAACATAAGCACAATATGTCAAAAATAAAAATTTTTAAGTTAGTATTTATGACATTTAGGCTGGTTTGTAGCTATTCTATTTTTGTTTACAAATTCAATTGTTTTTGTTAAGAAACTTCATAAAAATTTTTCAGAGAAACATTTATTAGAATAAGATATTTTTTTTATTAATATTTTTGTAATTAATATGTAAGCAGTAGTTTTATATAAAAAACTAATTTTATTTGGTGAGTTAACAAAAAATTTTTTATTTCTAGTTCAACTTTGTAAGATATTTTGTATTTTTTAGAAGCTCTTGATAAAAATTGTAATCACAATTGAAAGCTCGAGTAAAAAATAGTCAACAAATAGCCCCTTTTATTGACTCCAACCCATCAAAAACAGTTTTATATTTTTTCCAAACGAGTCACAAGTACTTCTTTTTTTTTACTCTTATATATATATATATATATATATATATATATATATATATATATATATATATATATATATATATATATATTGGGGAAATCTGCAAAAAAAACTCTAATGTGTATCAATTATTTCACCTAACGTTTTCGCCAAAGAGAATTTGGCTTCTTCATGGCTGAAAGAGAATAAATTATAATTAGCTACCATATAATATTATCTAATAAAAAACATTTACCTTACCGTGAAATTTTAGAAATGTCGAGTTATGATGTTAAAAAACTTTAGCTAGTAACAACATAGTGGTGTTTTTTTTGTTACTATGTGCAAAAAAGTTTATTTGTGAACGTTGGAAATGTATGGTAGCTTTGAACTTAAAACGCAAATGTTTACCCAAAGACAATCGAAAAACGCAATGTAACCACATTTGAATTGTCGGCAATAACTAAATTTTTAATTGTTGTAAAGTTTGAATGTGAGCTTCTGTTTTCATAGAACGCAAGCGCCGAAACAATTACAAGTAGTTCTTTTGATATGAATGTCGTTAAGGTTCATTGGTAAAACCGATGGAGTTAGATCCCAGTCTGGGGAGATATTAGTTTAGAATTTCTGATTGAAATTCTTTTTTTAATTAGTATATTGTTCATGTATTATTGTAATAATATCTTATTGAGATGTATCTGAGAAAAGCAAGGGAATGTTATCTTTTTTTGTTAATGAAAATTATTATTAAAGTAGGTTAGTTGTTAATAGATATATCAGTCAAGTTGGTTATCTGTGATGTTGTATTGTTCTTGGTATCTGATTTAAGTAAGAAGTGGTATATATCGCTTAGATTCTTAAGGTCACTCTTAACATTGATGGAAAAATCGTTAAGGAAAATATAAGACATTTCAATGAACTCTGTTTTAGATTTATTGCTCTCACGGTGGAGAATTGTAGTGTTCGTATAGTCCATGTGATGACCAGTGGAATGGACATGTTTGGCTAATGCACAGCGGTCAGGGTGAAGTCGAGAATCACTTTTGTGTAGTGTAATACGTGATTTCAATAATTGAGATGTTTGGCCGATGTAGGAATTGTTGCAAGAGAGGCATGGAATGTTGTAGACAATATTACTAAGCCTATCTATGGGAGTCTTATCTTATATCTTCGAATAAAGATTATTAATTGTTAGGGCTGATCTACAAGCTACATTAAGTTTAATGTTATTATTATTATTAGAAAAGCTATTTTCAAAACTTTTTAGAATCCTTGTTATCCCCGGAGTGATATCTCTGAAATAGGGTAATGAAAAATATTTATTGATAGGAGTATTCGAGACTGGGTTCCTACTTAAGACATCAGGATCAGCATTGTTAGTCACGATGGAAGGTGAAGTATCTTCGTTATGGATAGTGTTAAACAAAATTTATTTACTAATGGTGTTGGATAAGAATTTGAAATAAAAAGTTTCAGAAGGATTTGTAGGTTTTTTGTATGAAATGATGGATCTGATAGTTTAATTACTCTATTTTTCATCTGTTTGATTAAGTTGACTTTGGTAGAGTTATTATGGTAAGAGTGGTAGTTAAGGTATCTACCAGAATGTGTCGGTTTTTTGATACCAATCTATTTTAATGTTGTTGATTTCCCTAATCATCCTTATGTCGAGAAAGGGGACGGAACAATTACAATCTTCCCTCTCTATAGTGAACTGGATGTAGGGGTCATAACTATTAAAGGTGTCTAATAGTTTATCTACCTTATCATTGGGTATAGCCAAAATTATATCATCAACATATTTTTTAATAAATGGAATTTGAAAGGATAGTAAAGGAATGACTGAGTCTAACACATAATCCATAACGTAAGTTGCAATGATGTGACAGGTGCTTCGAGACCAGAGCACCTGTCACCTGTCTTTGATTGTCCGATCAATCAAAGACAATATTCCAAATAAACAACACGAAGTCACAAAATTGATTTTCAAAACTAAAGAACCAAAGCCCACATCCGGTTCTTTAAATATTTTTATTTTCTGAATTTTGCCGAAAATATCAACTCTGGGACCTCAAAAAAGATGCAAAAAATTTTAAAACTTTCATCCCAGGGCTAAAACTCCCTCGGAGGGGAATAAAAACGCAAAAAAATCGATTTACCAAGAATCTGTACACCGTGGAAAAAAAAATGTTTTAAATAACAAATGTAGCTAAGATAATTTTTAACAAAAACGTTTATTATCATTTTTTGTGTAGAATGAACCGTTTTCTCAGAAACAACAATTGAACCGATCGGCGTTATTTTAAATATCATTTACGTGCGCGAAATCAATGCTCAATAAATTTTGTACTATCTCAATAGTAAAAATTCAATATCTTTTGATCCGAGTGCAGCTTTCGTATATAATTGTATATAATTGTAACGAACCATTGTATTTTTTAAAATAGGAGTGGACCTACATATATATGATTATATAGGAAGTGGACCTATATATTTAAACAAGAAATATATTCAAACAACACATTATAAGAATTATAAAACACAGTTTGTAATAAATTATATTGTTGCTATTCTATTCGTTTGCGTGTTAATCTTTTTAGACACAATATTACCAAAAACTGAACAAAAAGCCGACCTTCCTATAATCAGTTACAATTTGTAGGACATACAAGTCTCAATAAAAGTCACGTATTTGTAGTAACTACCGGTTCCCAAGAATTCTCTTAAGTCTCTGTCTGTGACTGTGACCCACAATAGCTTCATAAGCATACAAATATTCTTACAACGTTTTTATGATTCAATTAAGAATAAGGAACTCCTGCTAACTAGTGTTAATTTTATGTTCTTTTAGTAGAAATGTTGAAAAAGTAAGACAACATTATTTCCTATGTAATTTGTATAAGGAATAAAATTATATTGTTGATGTATACATGCATTAGTGTATGGATAATTCGAGTATACGAAATTTTTGTTATAAACAAATAGCAAAGATTATGTAGTTTCAATTTAAGTTAAATTTAAGCTAAAAAAACAAATGTAGAATTTGCGAAAGGAGGAAATAGTTTATATATTAGCAAGTGTAAAGAAAAGTAATTAAAATCAAAAATAATTTTTTGATGGTAATAAAAAGTGAGTGAACAGTTTGGTGATTTAAAATATATACTCCTACTAAGTAGAAGAAATTTAACAAGCTAATAGAATACCCTACACAAGTTTTTTTTTTATTAACATTTAAGATTTTTACAATCGGTTTTACAGTGAAAACAATAAGTAAAATTTTTTGTCTTTACATGATAGAGAGATGTAAGGTCCAGTGAGCAAATCATCTCGACACAGATTGGCTTGTTTACCGGTAGGATGCGCACATACACTGGTACGCGAGCACTAAAAGCGGCACTGATCACAATGGCTGGGTGCTGTTGAAGGCGTAACTCCCACTGCTGTAAGCTCTGTCAGGATTGGTGAGGTAGGTCCAAGGGGTCATGTCGCTTCAATCTCTTCGCTTGTTGGTTAAGAAGATTGTGTGCCAAGGTATTAGGATGCACCCTCAACCTGTTTTGATATTGCTCAGAAGATTTTTTGCACTCTTCAGAGACTGTTAGTACCTGAAGATCTCTATGTATTGCATCATTCTGGATATACCAAGGAGCATTAGCGATTGTTCTCAGAGTTTTGGATTGAAATCTTTGTATTATCATAATATTAGATTTGCTAGCTGAACCCCAGAGCTGCGAGCCATATGTCCAAATGGGTTTTATTATTGTATTGTATATCAGCAGCTTGTTGTCGATCGATAGGTGAGAGTTTTTTCCCAACATCCAGTAAATTTTTCTGTATAAAATTCCCAATTGAAGCCTTTTCGTCCATATATGTTTGGTCCAAGTTAGACGTTTGTCAAGGTGAATACCTAAGTATTTTACGTCATTCTTTTGGGGCAAAGGATGTCCATTGAGGTTAACTTGTGAACATGTACCTCTTCTTAGAGTGAATGTAATTTGTGTGGATTTTGAGGGATTTACTCTAATTCTCCAGAGTTTATTTTGTTCAGATGTAGTTGCAGTCTCTCTGATGCTATTATTGGGTTGCTATGAGAGGCCAAGAAAGCAGTATCATCTGCGAATGTTGCATGCGTTAGGTTATTGCTTATTGGCAAGTCAGCCGTATATATCAGGTACAGAATCGGTCCGAGCACACTACCCTGAGGTACACCAGATAGGATGGGGTAGAGTTTTGTATAGGCTTCACTATATTTTACCAGATATCTCCTTTCTATAAGGTATGATTGAAGCAGTTTAAAGTAAGGGTAAGGTAAATTTTTCTTTAATTTGTACAGAAGTCCTGTATGCCACACCTTGTCAAAAGCCTGAGAGGCGTCTAAAAAGGCTGCAGTACAGCATTGCTTGTTCTCGAGACTACTTCTTATTGTTGTGTATAGTCTGTGAACTTATTCGATTGTACCATGTTGGTTACGAAAACCGAATTGATCGTCAGGTATGAGACACTTTTCGTCCAATATTGGTTTGATTTTTCGTAGCAGAAGTTTTTCAAAGACCTTAGAGTTGACTGGGAGTAGACTAATCGGTCGGTATGAATTGACATCTTTTGGATCCTTACCGAGTTTTTGAATGAGTATAATCTGTGCCACTTTCCATTGCAGAGGGAAGTAATGTAGTCTAAGCATAGCATTGAAGATCATAGTGATTATTCTGTAACAGTCATTGGTTAGTTCCTGGAGGATCTTACCCGTTATGAGGTCGAATCCCGGAGCCTTGTTGGGTTGTATCTCATTCTTTATTATCTTTTTTACTTCTTTAATATTAAACTTGGTGATTGGTAGTTCCATTTGATATGGAGCCTCAAGAAAAGAATTAAATGGTTCTTCTTGTTCTAGTGGCACTACTCTGTTAAATGGACTAAATACTGTAGAAAGATGTTCAGCGAATGTCTCAGATTTTTCTGTGTCTGTTCTTGCCCATTTACCTTTGACATTTTTTAGAGGAGGTATGGCGTCTTGTGGACCTTTTACCTTTTTCGTCGCCTTCCATAGAGAATAATTGGTGTCTTTAGACGGAGTCAAATTTTCTAAGTAAGTTTTGATCCCCTGTTTTTTCTCTTCTTTTAATAGATTTTTAAGTCTTCTGGTAATTCTGTTTAAATTTTGTTTGTCAATAGGAGCGTGTGTGTTTTGCCACTTTTTCCTAAGTTTTCTTTTCTCATTGATCAAGTTTTTTGCACTTTGCGAACAGTTTATGCTTTCCTTCTACGTTGTTTGTTCAGGAGTAGAAATCCAACCTGCCGTTTGTATGGAGGTAGTAAGTTGTTGTACCGCATTTTCAATTTGTAATTCTGTTTTAAGTGGCAAGTTCGTTGGTATTTGTTCTGCTAGTGCGCTTCGGAATATTTTCCAATTTGTTTGATTATTGGTTAGGACTGGAGGCTTATTTTTGAGTATGATTTTGGTGTCTAGGTCAATTAGAATGGGAGAATGATCTGAAGAGAGGTCCCAGCATGATTCTATTGCTAAATAGTTAAGAGAGATACCTTTAATCACACAGAAGTCTAAGAGATCTGGAGTTTTATTTGGATCTGTAGGCCAATAAGTTGGTTCTCCTGTAGATATGTGTTGTAGGTTGTTTCCTGTTATTGACTTCAACAGATGTCTACCCCTTGTTTTAATTACCCTAGAGCCCCAGTGATGATGTTTACAGTTAAAGTCTCCTCCTGCTACGAATTTGTGTCCAAGAGAACTGAAATAGGTGCTAAAGTTGATTTCGTTGATTGATTGACCAGGAGGACAGTAGACCGCAGATAAGGTAAGGACAGTAGATCTTACACAAGTGCTTGTGTAAGAACTAAATTAAAAAATAAGCTTGTAGCTAGTTTCAATGGTTCAGCATATTCTAATGTAAAATTTGGTAGAGTAAAATAAAGAATTCGACTAAATTTTTTTAAATTACATATCAGTATAAGAATTCAGGTATTCTAATATTCGAGAAAATACTAATCCTCCCAAAAAAGCGTCAATCATTGATAATATTTTAAGCTTTTAAAAATTTTGTGTCAGCAATAGATCCTTCCACATAAAATAAACATAACATAAAATAAAACAAAATATATTTACAAAAATAAAATAGAAAATGACGTCAAATCCATCTTGAAATCCAACGAAGATGAGACAAGAGAGTTTAAGATCGGGCAAGATTCGAGAGAATTTCTGGAATTTACCATATTTTATGTAGTTCTGAAATGAAATGGAACTGGGCTGGACACGTCGCCCAAACCAGTGATGAAAGGTGAACGAAGAGATTGCTTGAGTGGAAGCCGAGATTAGACAAAAGAAGTAGAGGAAGACCCCCTACACGATGGACTGACGATCTCAAAAATATGTCAAGAAATTGGATAAAAGGTGCCCAAAACAGAGCACAATGGACAAAAATGAGGGAGGCCTATGTCCAGCAGTGGACGTAAAGGGCTGGGTGATGATGATGATGATGTAGTTCTGGTCAGTGTAAATTAAATCAATAAAACGTAGCATAATTGCTTGTTTGGTTGAAATCAAAAGTTGTTTGTTTGGTAAAAAATGAAACAATCATACAAGATAACCATAAAAAACCAATTCAAATAACCGACAGATCCCGAGCGCATACGACGACTATTAATAGCGCAGATACTTGAAGGAATCGGCATCCTTCACTTCCATAGCTAGAGTGACCCAAGATTCCATTGTTCTTTAGGTGCTGTATTCGTATTCAGACGTTAGCTATCATCATGTTTACAATTTTCTAAAATCATTCTCTGTAGGCTGCTGTGCTAAATAATTCTTGTACTGTGGTACCACACCATTGTCTAATATTACGCAACCATGAAAGTTTATTTTGGACTAATCCATTTTTTCCCTTCACTTTTCCTTGTATTTTAAGGCGAAGTAGGAGATATTTGGGTTCTCTAATTTTATGACCGAAGTATTCTTTAAAAAAAAATATTAAAAAAACTCCTTTATAAATTTCAAAAAAGTGCTATCTGGATATACATGTTTGAAGCCACTAAATATATGGGTAAAAAGCCTTTAAATGTAGTTTGTATTAACTTTGTATTATATCTTTAATATTAAAAAACTAGGACGTTTAAGTTCTCACAGACAGTCGTCCAAGGACTAGCAATCCAAGTTGAGTCCTACGTTACCATGTGAATAATTTTTGGCGACAAAAGTTTTAAATAATCAATGATTTTGACTTATTTTGTTGTTTTCGGAGGAAAATATTAATTTAATAATTTTTGAATAAAGTATTTTCCACCTAAGAAGACCGCTTTACAATTAAATGCTGGCAACTTTATTACTAGCGTACCAGATAAGCGGCGATATTTTGCACTACCTTTATAAAGAAAATTTTTTATTGCTCTCCTGTTTTAATCAGCACTGTTCAACAAGTTACCGTTTATTGGTTTTAATATTTTATTGCAATAGTACGAGTACGGAATTTTATTTAAACACTGAATTTATTACATGTTTAGTGTTTTTTTTTAAATTTCTTCTGACGTATCGTGTATTGTAGGTATACCCAATAATCAAAAGTATGCCTTTACATGAACATATTATTTAAAAAATAAGGAGTATCATGTGTCATAATAATTGTAATCTCCTTATACACACTTTTAATAGGTAGATTCATTCTACCATCGATTAGGGTACTGTCAACTCACAAATTGAGCACATTTTGAACACTTAATAACGTAACTGTTGTTAAAAAAATGGTCTAATCTATTAATTTTTACGTTTTAATGTAGTTGAAAATAATTAGTATCAAAAAATTTATTGAAACAATTAGGCGTTTGCAGATTCTGTTTTATGTATTTAAGACCTATAAGTGTTACTAAGAACTATAAGTGTTACATATAGTTGAACTCGTATTGAATAGAAGATTCTAATAATGACTGAATATACAGGGTGATGCATTTGAAAAACCAAAGTAACTAATAATATCAGAGAAACGGCAAATCTGGCAACATTGCAAATATCAAATATGGAATCTCCGTATCCCAAAATAGGTGTACCTCAAATTTTGTACAATTATAACTAGCAATTTACGAGATAATTGGTCGTTTCCAGACTTTTGGGCCACTCTGTATTTAATATGTATAAAGCCAAAGAACGTGTAACAATTAGTGCTGTGTTACAAAAAATAAAAGACAAAGAACTGTGTGATATTAGTTTAACAAGTTTGTGGAGAGTACTGAAACATTTAGGTTTTTGATATCAAAAGACCAATAATAGACAAGTATTGTGTGAACTCTCTTATGTTGTTTGAAAACGATGGCACTTTTTAAGAAAATACATAAACAATAAAACGTCTGATAGTCTGAGGCAAGTTGTATTTTTAGATGAAACTTGGATTTTTGCTAAAGGAAATATGTCAAAATCATCCTGGCAAGATGGCACCACGAAATGTTGTTGTTCTAGTCGTTCCGGTAATGGTAAACGCTACAATAAACTTTATGCTGGAAATGATAAGGGTTTTATTCCTGACTCCATTTTATTTTTTTAATCCACAAATAATACAGGTGATTACCATAAAAATATGGATGCAAATAGTTTTGAAAAGGGGTTTGAAGAAACTGCTGGAGCTGGACAAAAGAAGAAATAAAGTTGTGGTTGGTAGAAAAGAAAATTTATTACAGTGACATATTTCTAAAAGTCGATTTATTTCAAAAGTTTGAAGAGAACAAAATTCAAAAGAAATTTGTTACTTATCAAATGGTTCTTAAATGTGACCATGATATTCTTCGACTTCCGCCCTACCATTGCCACTATAATGCAATTAAGTTAGTTTGGGGTATAGCCAAAAATTTGTATGATAAACATGCAACCAAAACAACAGATGACGATAGCGTTCTTAGTTTATGGAAATAATACGTAGAACAAATAAAGACAGAACAACGTCAAAACTTTATTAGACATACGGAAGACATAATCGTTCAGTCTTTTCGAACCGAGCGAGTTATAGATGAGGTCCGGCCTCTAATTATTCGGATAACAATTCAGACAGTGACGACTCTAATAGTGAAATATCAGACAGTGAATAAGACAAATCGTTTGTTAAAAAGAAGTAACAAAAAAGTGTTGCGGTAATTCAATTTGAGCTTTGTGGTGTATTTTAGTTAAACGATAAAGTACCTTCGGTCTAATTACTGGATTACATACTCTCAATAGCTTTGGTATTAATTACTGGACTACACGTGTTTAAACCTTTTGTTTTGCTGCAAACTCTGAAGTGATTTAGTGTCAATTTGTTTCAAAGTTATATTTTTTATAGTGTCGGCAAAAAGTAAAGTCTTGGATGTATTTTTTTCAAATTTGGACATACCAGCAACTTTTATTCAAATCACGAATGGACAAACCATTCATATAATTTTTATTCTACGCAAAATAGAGACTTATAAAGACCTTGATGAACATTTGATGTCGACAAATAATTTAGAATGTTCGAAATATTCCGTCCCACTTCTTTTAACACGGCCTGTATATACATATTATATTCATTGTATTTGCCTTTGATACAGTAAAATTCAATATTACTACTGAACATTAAATTATATATTTTTAATTAAACTTTTAAATTTTAAATTTTAATTAACAGGCAATTAAATATTTTTACTTTTTAAGCGATTGGAATTAAATGTTAACGCCCCACTGTTTGAGGCTCACTGATCATATCTTAATTGCATATTGGCCGTCATAGGGCAAAAATACTTTAGTAGTAAGCTTTTTAACACTTTTTAATAGAAACAAATCTCCTTTTCCGCACTAAATTATTAATAGTTTAAAAACCACCCCGAAATTGCTGCACAAAACATATAGGTTTTTTTACTATAGCATATATTAACGGAAAAACTCTTCAGATACCCTGGCTTTTAAGATGTCCCGAACATGGTTCAATTTAGCTTATTTCCCTAAAGTCGATTTCCAGCCAATAATTTAGCGGATAAAATACGGATACATAAATGTAAACAAAAATATAATTAACACAACAAAACTCCAAATCCAAGTGAGTGTACAATACGAAAAAAATGTTGAAAACGGTATAATAGTATACCTTATGGCTTATTGGGTATATAGACAAATAAAACCAATAAAAGCCAACTGGTATAAATAAAACGATATCTATCAGCTGTTGAATTAACAAATGGCTTGTTTAGTGTTTAATGATTCAATTAGATTATAAAAAAGATAAACTAATTGAAAAATTATTGTGACATTTCAGATATAATTTAATTCAATACTTCAATTAAGAGGTTCCGTTTCATCCAGTTCTGATTGTGTACCTAACTTAACTGAACTGGTATTTTGATTGATAAATATGAGCTCGATATAAATTGTGACAAATGTATGCAGTTCAAGGCGATCTACCGATTATGTCTACCAGCATATGAAAAGAATCCATCCTGTTTATGACATATTTAACATAACGTGTAGGAAGTTAAAACAGCTGATTCAACGTGAGAAATTATATCTCGTTTTTAACACGGCTACATGATGGACAATTTAAATTCTTAAATAATTGTAGTAATTATGTTAAACTCATTACTATTTATCGGTTATAATTAAATTTTTTATATACTAACATTCCCATTTTGAAAGAACAAACATATTTCGTTCTAGAACATTGAACTACGAATGTAAAACTTATAAAAAAATTACGATGATTGAATATTATATTATATTGTGTGGGTTATTTCTCGTAAATATCTCTTAAAACTTTCAATTTTGCTATTGGATGTACTACCAAAGAGTGGAAACGATAACTCTTAACTCTGTAAATTTTGATTCGTCACACCATCTAATATTCTATAAAAATTCTTGACATTTTACCGTTACAAATTCTATTGGGGGTCGTTTTGAAAACTTTTTGTTGAAAACAAAAAAAATGTAATTTTTTTAAGTAATCTCTTCACAGTATGACAGGTAGTTCGGGGTCGATCTGGGGCCGGGGGATGCGCTCTTCTTCTAATCGACATTAAGCTGAGCAGGAAAAGAACAATTCTCAGGGAACGAGTTTTTCACGAAAGGTCTAAGAACTTTATACCTTCTTAAACTATCGCAAGACCGCTGAGTACCCCTAATAATGATTGGAGGTGTGTAATCAATCTTTGATTGTACCCTTCACGTGGTGGCCATGTTGAGACTAAACTTAGCGGATCTAGACTAGATATTCGAAAAACAGTCCCTATACCAAGCCGTGAAACACCGTGGTGAAGGCTGTAAGGCACTGGGCAACAGGTCGCATCCTTTAGTATTTAGACCTTACTCCCACAAGCGGGGCTCTGTGAGGGGTTGACTGTATTTCCCTAGCTACTCGTGGGAACAATATGGAATCTAAAAAAAACAGATATAGTAAAAACTTAAGGCCAAAGGGTTCCCGATGCCGAAGAGCCAGGGAACTCCAGAGCCAAAATCACAGTTTCTAAATCCGAAAGGAAGGGAGCTTGCATAAGGAAACTCATGCACAGTCTTTGTACAAGACGAACATGGGAAACGCCTAGAGGTTATAAATTGGGAGGCAGAAACGATCAGCGTAGCTATTATGGCGGCTTACCAGGAAAACTTTCCAGAAAAAACAAGGAAGAGTACGGGCAGTAATACAGTCTGGTGAAACAACGGCTTAAAGAGGATGACGTCGAAAATCCGAAGCCTATTTAACAAAGCCAAAAGTAACCAAGACTGGGATGCCTACAGGTATAAGCTTACGCTATACAATAAAGAAATTCGGAAAGCTAACAGGAATTCATGGAAAAAGTTTTGCGAGGATATTATAGATATCCCGGCATGTTCTCGAATCCACAAAGTCCTGGCAAAGGATGGTGATACTAAGAAAGAAGTAGGTTTCCTAAAGAAAGCTAATGGCAAATTTACGGACAAAAAAGAGAAAGTCTTAGAGAACTGATAAACACGCATTTTCCGGACGCAACGTTTCTGGATGATGCTGATAGATAAACCAACAGACCAAAGGCTGTCTAGGCTAAGGTCTACAGATTGAGAAATAGCCTCAGTAATTATTACCAAACATAATTAGATGAGCTATAAATAAGTTTCAGCCATATAAGTCTTCAGGGACAGATGGCATATATTCAATACTGTTGCATATGGGATTAAAGGTATTGATACCACAAGCAAGCTCCTCAAAGCCAGTTTGGCATGAGGGTCGTCCTGGAAATATGACAAAAGGTTAAAGTCATATAATTGCCTAAGGTAGGTAAACTATCAGACCTAACACCAAAGTCATATAGACCGATAAGGCTCTCTTCTTTACTATTAAAAATTCTGAAAAGGCTTCTTGATAAGTACATAGAATAGATAAGAAGGCAAAAAGATAGCAATGGCCGCTTTTTTACATATGTAAGAGGCATTGAATAATGTTACTACCAGCTCCTTTATAGGAGCTATGAGTGGACAAGGCGCACCTGCGGTAATATGCAGATGAATAAGGGCATCCCTGGAGTATAGGTAGTAATACCCACTCTGGGTAAAGCAACCATTAACGCAAAAGTAGGTAGAGGCTATCCATAAGGAAGAGTCCTGTCCTCTCTACTTTGGACAACTTTGGTAGATGATCTCCTCAGAAATATGTCCACAGAAGGCTTTTATTGTCTAGGGCAGGTTTGCTCAGGTGGTGTTTGAGAGAATGCAAGCAGCCCTAAATATCGTTGACAAGAGGTGACAACTGGTAGTCGTCAACTTCGTGAAACATCAATCGTCAACTTCACTAATAAACAAGCACTATAAGGCCTAAAACCACCGATGCTGAGAGGAACAGAGATTTCATTTGTCAAAGAAACAAAATACCTTGGGGTGTATTTTGATCATAGGCTTACATGAAATACTCACATTCTAAAAACCATACAAAAAGCTACTATGCCCTGGGCAGATGTAGAAGAATGTGCGGTAAGTATTGGGGACTTAACCCCAACATGACACTATGGTTATACACAAGGGTTATTAAACCAAAGATATCCTATGGCTTGGTGACGTGGTGGACAAAGACGCAGCAACTGCGAGATATAAGGCTGCTAGTTAATGCACAAAGGCAAGCATGCCGGTGTATTACGGGGACCATAAAAACAACCACTGCGTAGTTGGAGGCCCTGCTGAATCTACCTCCACTTCATATCTTTATACAGGGCAAAGTTAGATCAGCGCTACACAGATTAATTCATAGCCCTCGACATATAAGCCAGATGCATGATGCTGACAACAGAAAGCTAATTAGAGGAGCTAAAAGTCGATATTGCGATGGCTGCTGCTACCTGGTATACGGATGGCTCAAAAACATCGGAAGGTGTGAGAGCCGGCATAGTAGGGACAAATCAAGAGATACATTTTCCGCAAGTCTGTTTAAGGATGTGGTAGTTTTCGAGGCGGAAATAACGGCAATTCATCACTGCGTGGAAGAAAAAGAAAAGCAAGAAAGAACGTTCGCTTCAGTTGCCATCTTCACAGATAGTCAGGCAGATCTTAAGGCTCATAAGCTAATATGGGATTGTGTGTGTGCCCTAAATAAACAAGGAGACTGTAGCAAGGTTACGGAAACCTGGGTACCAAGGCACGATGGTTATAGGTGCAATAAAAAAGAAGATGAAACGGCCAATTAAGGTCCATCAATTCCATCCATTGGACCAGAACCCTTCTGCAGTGTTGCAGTCAGTAATAAGAACGGCTACATGGAAGTGGGTAACTCACAAATCTCTGGAATGGTGGAGAAACTCACCAAGATAACGATAGGCGAAACGGTTCATTACATAAAATTCACCAAAATCTACGGCATACCTAATAAGCAAAGACAGGAAAACAGTCAAAGCCATAGTAGGTCTTCTAACAAGGCACTGTAAGCTAAATAGGCACTTGAAGGTGATGGGATTATTAGATGATGACCTGGGCAAATTCCATCACCTCAAAGAAGAAACAGCAGAGCACATTCTATGTCAGTGTGACAGTCTGGAAAATGTGCGGTTCTTTGCATTAGAAGAAGAAAATCCACCGGCAAAAAGCTATATGGAAGGTACGGTCTCGAAGCTATTAGACTTTTTAAAAAGATTTAGGTTAGAGAATGTTATCTGGGACTAGAGGACCCCAATAGATCTGAAAAGGTCGCAGTAGAATAAGCCAAAAGGCCACCTCTCTAAATCTATCTATCATGGTCGATCTGGATATCTTTTAGCAAATACCTCTGTTATTATCTACATACTTCTCTGTATTATTCTCGATGTATTAAAAATAAATTTACGCATTCTTCATTATTTAATTCTAAGCGAGCAATTTTTAGATATCACTTTACAAAAGTATCAATAACCAGAATAGTGACAATTTTGTCACATTCATACAAGGCCTGCTAAAATAAAACAATAAATATCTAATCTTTAACATTAAAACACAGATACCCCAATACTGTTTTTAGTTAAGCTTTAAAAGTTTTCTAGACGTTTTGTTTGTAAATGGATAAGCTATTAACTTTAAAAAGTTTTTCTCTATCTGGCAAAACTTTTGAAGAAAGATGAATAAAAAAATAAATAAAAAATATGAAGTTTTGACCCATGATACCTTATACAAATTTTATTTAGAATTTTCTGTAAAATGACTAAGTTGCTGTTCACTTCCGGTTTAACCAGAAGTGACATATCTGTCAAAATATTTTCTTCGTCATTATTAGTAATCGCTATAAACAATTTTCATAAATATCGTATAAGTAGTTTCCGATACATACATATTGTAAGCTCGTCGCGAAATGCCTTAAACATGCCCCTTTATTAATTTTGCAGTAATATTTTGTAGAAATAATTACTGTTTCTAAAGAATTATGGCTAACATTTCGTTCCTTGGCCAAAACAAAGGAAGTTATGAATAAAACCAATACCAATAGAAAAATAAATACAGAAGTTTCAAAATGAGACATTTTTAGTTCCCGGTCAAGAATAAATACGTCCGAAAACAAAATAAAAACTTGTGAATAATGAGTTTATTTGGTACACCGCACCGTAGGAAAATGCTCTGGTATAATCATAAATCTTATTTTATATAAAACTGATCTACGATACACTACGAGACTAAACGGTAAAACTAAAATTCTACTCAGAACTATAAATTAGCGCAGCGATGGGAAAAATGCGTGAGCTACAACTTCTTGAGCGATAATCGATGATACTTAATTAAAAGCAGGTCAATAAACGTTTGAGACAAATAACACTTAAAGTATAAAAACCTTTAATTTATTACTAGAGAGCGCCCGAACTTGAACGCCATGTCGAGGTCAAGAATTATAATATGTAAAACAGTAACATGTGGTGGTATTTCTTTTAGACTAGCCAATAGTTATTTATGCAACAAAGAGCACGTATAGGAATCTCTTGCACGCTTGAATTTTGAAATCTCATGATTACAAGTAGGTACAAGACCTGTAGAAGAGTTTAAAAAGATATAAATAGCGTATAATAAATTAAGCATGTTTTATTCATACATCTAGTACAACAAAGTTTTACTGTGCTCCTATATAACGTGTTAAGAAAACCAAACGGTTTAGTCATTTGAGAGTAATATGTTGCATTTTAAGAATCAAACTAACAGTTCCAGCTACATACAATACATAGAGCTAATATACATTCAGGGTGATGATTCTAGCTGAAAGATATTTAATATGAATGCACCAATAGTAAAATATCTGAGACACTTCGATTTTTAAGATGGTTCTCGTATTTTTAATATTACAGTAGGATAGGTAACTTACATCAACCTTTTTTCAAATAATTTACGACACCTCCACCTGACTTCCTTACCACTGATATTCAAAACCATTACGCATTTTATCTCATTTATACAGCAATCAGAAGTTTTTAATATTGGTAACTATGACGTTGGTAACGGTATCAGTAATATCCAAAATGTACTCAGTACATTTGGTCACATTTGTTTTATTTAACTTATTTTAATTGATTGGACGCCTGAACTCCTTCTGATCATTTTAATCAATTCCAAAAAAGTGACGGCTAAATGAAGGTATAACTAATAAATCCATAAAAAAATCTAAAGTTTACCTAACTCATTGAGAGTTGATAATGCGGGGGAACTTTATTATAGGACCTGCATATCACAGTGTTTATCATAAGTCGTGTTAAGGAGGCGCATGAGGGGTTATGTAATTAAGTTGATAATTAACAAATAAACATTTAATGAAGATGTTGTTAACCATTTTAATTCATAATAGTGTATATGAAAGGAGCTCTTTTGTAATGCTTGTCTTGTTTGAACCATTCTACCTTGCATTGCGGTATTTAAAAATATTGCTGCATTCTATGAAGAGCTCGGTAGTGGAAGTTGATTGTGTTTATTAGCAACCAGAATTAGTAAACAAAACTTTTAGCAAATTTAATACAATCACATTAACAACACAAAAATGTTCATTGGATTTTAATTTTTTAACATAGGATAAAGAGTAAAATTATAACGTTATAATTTTACTGACCTTACCTCACTAGACATTTTCTGTATAAGGATACCTAAAAAGTAAAGTGTGTCATTTATAATAAGTACATTATACATTTTGAGTGCCTTTTATAAATATGATGAAGACATGAGACATATGGAAATACTTGTATAGGGGAGAAGGGAGATGGATAGGGACGTTGTCTAATAAAGATAAACAAAGATAGATGATATAAATTACAGTAATTATGCCAATATTATATGTCTGTGGTTTTTCAAAATGAATAAAATGTTTAAGCAGACAAGGTAAGACCCACAAATTGTTATAAAATAGTCTACGAAATTGTAATAAATTAATAAATGAACAAATAAATAAAACATTACTTACATGCCGGTACTCTATTAATTGATGGTTCGAAGAACATGGTTCAAACTATCCTGTTTTGTTGAATGGAGAACTTAAGTCTGCTATAGTAATTGTTTGACAAACGGGGAAGTTCTTGAGAAGATAGATTTTTTCCAATGAAGTAGAGATAGGTGTGTAATGTGATTGTTTGTTAGATGAAAGTGATGTTCTATAACATTCAGTTATTTAAAAGTTATTTATATTTATTCAAGAGATATATTTATGAAATGTGTGTTATTGTATTGTATGTACTGTATTTCTTCATTTATTAATTTATTACAATTTAATAGACTATTTTATACCAATTTGTGGGTCTTACCTTGTCTGCTTAAACATTTTATTCATTTTGAAAAACCACAGACATCTAATATTGGCATAATTACTGTAGTTTATATCATCTATCTTTGTTTATCTTTATAAGACAACACCCTAATATGGGTTTTATTATTTCAGCATTTATTTAACTTTGTATCGAGACCTGTAGATGCTTTGCATATTGTAGAATACGTATTATATTATATTATATTACATTATATTATATTATATTATATTATATTATATTATATTATATTATATTATATTATATTAAAATATATTATATTATATTATATTATATTATATTATATTATATTATATTATATTATATTATGTTATATTATATTATATTATATTATATTATATTATATTATATTATATTATATTATATTATATTATATTATATTATATTATATTATATTATATTATATTATATTATATTATATTATATTATATTATATTATATTATATTATATTATATTATATTATATTATATTATATTATAATTATATTATATTATATTATATTATAATTATATTATATTATATTGTATTATATTATATTATATTATATTGTACAACTTTTTTTAAACGAACTGATAATGTTAAAAATAAGCTATAATTTATTTATTACAAATTATATGATTGATATACTAGTCATGTTGTGACTAGCTACAACTAGTCTTGGCATTAAGACAAATGTTATACACAAAAAACAATTTTGGCCCTGACACCATCTTGAAAAATCACTATTCATGTGTATATTATATGTTATGCATTCGACTAATAACCACACAGGTTATTCAGTAAACCCTCAGTTAGACAAGTCACTGTCCTTGTTTCTCTTCCTCTATCTCTCTAACTTAATCTATTTCCTTACCCTTCTCATCCAAAACTGTCGTATAAGTGCTCAATAAATAAAAATGATTAACTTACACACTAAAAAACTGATTTTTTTTATATATATCATACATACAAAAACATTAAAAAAAAGTAGAGACCTCAATGATACAGTTTTATGGCAAATTCCATAAAATATCACTTTCGGAAGTTTTTATGCAACTTCCGGTTATGCTAAAAGTAAGCAACAACTTTGTTATTTTAAATAGAGTAGATACCCTGTATATTTTTGCACTTTTAGATTATAAGTAAAGTTAAAGATATAATTTATATAAGATATTATGGTTAAAACTTAATATTTTTTTAGTTAATCATAGTTTTCAAAAATTTTACAGACACAAATTTTTATTAAGTTAATATCTCATCCATTTACAATGTATAATGTCTTAAAGGCCTTTGCACACAACGAGTAAGTAACGTTCTTTATACTTAGGGCTGATTCCACTGATGACTGTTCGAACGGTAATCAAAACTTGATTGTAATCAAATATTTTATTACTGTGTAATGTGTCCTCCTTAAAAACTAGAGTCAATCATACTATTAGTGTTAGTCGATATTTTTTTTCACATTTACTATTGTATATTTAACGTTCGTTATTTTAAAATGTCACGACAGGATTCCTCAAAAATTCAAGGAAATATTTATTATGAAAAGAATGAACAGGTGCAAAGTGCGTTGATTTAGGTACTCACAAATTTAGTTTTTTACGTATTGTGGTTCAGAAGATAATTGGATGGGAGCACTTTAGACGCCCATTGTGTATCAATAAACAGAATAAAAAGAATATTATATATTTTTTTTTGAAACTAACATTCTAAATAAATTTCAAACATTAAAAGACCCATATAATAAGAATGGTTACGATTTTTTGTTATGTTTGCGGTATATTTACATACAGTACATTGAGTCACAAATTTAAGACGCTTTAAATGCAAAGGTACACAAAAGAGTCAACAATCTGCTTTCGTTGGTTAACATAAATGATTACATTGTAAATACATTTAAAGAATTAAGCTTACAAAATTCCGAATACAGTCATATACAGACGTTAAACACCTGTTCTAACATAGATATTTAACATAATCTTACTGTTAAAACCTCTTAATTAAAAACTTGGCATTAGAGGTGAGTCGGCCTTAAAATAATCTTTTATTAGGAACAATATTATGGTACAAATAGTCAAAATCGCTTAGTTTCTTGTGTGCCTTTTTTTTGGAGAAAAATGTCAAATATTTTGAAATTTTCTAATTTTTGTTTTTTCAGAATGGATTCTGGTTAATCAAGTCATTTACTGTGAAATAGAGTTTATTTTTACAATGTTTAATGGAAAATTTTAAGTTTTTATGCAGAGAAAATTGCGAAAAAAATAAATGCTAAATGTTATATAAATAAGGTTATTTTAATCTTAACAATCAAACCCTTTTAACTAAAAAAAATCATAATCAGTAACGAGTATTCCCCCCTCTAGCTCATATTACTGTTTGCATCCTTCTCGGTATGATTGCAAGTAAATTTTGAATATATCCTTGGGAAATGGCATTCCATTCATCCTGTGCGGCAAGCCGAAGCTGCTCTATCGTATTTGGAACGGGATTTCTTTATCATATCATGTGGTCAAGCATTATCGTCAATTGACATGAATCTTTCATATCCAATGTAACCAACACGTGGAAAAACATGATCTTGCGGGATGTTTTAAACGTAAGAGTCATCAGTCATCCATCTAATCACTTCCACAAATGCGGTGCGTACCTCCCAACTAATACCTTCCCAAAGAATTATGTCACCGCCTTCAAAACTAACGGTCTGGGCGAGATTTCAGCTGGCGATTCGTTCTCCAACTCTTCTGTAGACGTGGTTTTGACCATGTGGCTTCGATAATGGGATTCTGGTATCATTGTTGACGATTCAGTGAAAAGAACACTTTTCCAGTTGTGGATATTCCACTAAATAGGTTTGTGTTCTTGCAAATTCTAAACAAAAAGCTTTATGATTTTGGAAAAGACGTGGAACTTTGGCGGGGCATCTGGGCTTTAAGTTTGCTTCTTTTTATCTTCGTCTAACTATTTCTGAACTCACATTAACTTATCTAACATTTATTAGCTTATTTATGTGGTGCATCGATGTCAATGAACGATTTCGTGTAGAATTAAGAACCAAAAAATGGTTATCAATTGCGGTTCTGCACTTTGAACGTCCTTGACCAGGCCTTCGTACAAAATTTTCTGTTTCGCGGTACCTTTTTAAAGTATTCGAAACTGAAAATTGACTACTCCTGAGACGTCGTGCGATATCTTTTGTGCATATTTTTCCTCATACAAAATTACAATCTGTGCTAATTGAGCTTGATCGCAGCGTCGAATTGTGGCATACTTGCTTTAATCTTATACTAGTGGACCAACTCGACATCGAGTTTTTTAAATGAAATTTTTATTTTGCGAGAAAAATTAAGAGATCAATACAAACAATATAAGCAAGAATATACATAACATTCATCAATAATAATGCAAGTAAAAAGTGTATTAAATATCACGAAATATTTCGTCGAAAACAATGTTTTTTGTTACAATATCTCCATTTTCTGAAAACTTTTGCTTGGCACCGGGAGTTATGTAAACTTTTACTTTTTACTTTCTAATAAAAACGAAACCGGAAGTCGACCTCAAAACCGGAATGCAATTTTTAGTTCATCAAATGTCGACATGGATATAATTTAGCAGTTAATTTTGCATGCATGCTGATGCTGATCACGAATGCGGTGTCAGATTTGCTCTATCTTGACGTTTTATGCGCGTTTAGGGTCACTTCCGGTGTCGAATCGCAACCGAAAGTACATATTTAGATTCGTCTCGACGAGACCTTTCGATCCATATATACATTGTGGGGTCTAAAACTTAAAGTAAATTTTAACTTCCGGTCATCTCAAAATCGGAAGTGAATTTTTGCACCAAAAGTATATCTTGACAATATCATACGTAATACTAATAATATTCCGAAAAAATATTTTAATTATCTAATATGGTTTTTGAGTAAAGTGTTGGACAAGAAAAGGGCTTAGCGTTTTAGTATACAGATTGAACGAAATAAATTCGGAACATAGGAATATAATGTATTTCGGCTCAATTCTGCTGTAGGTGGTTGGCAAACAAAAGATTGTCAAATAATTATATTATAAAAATCCATACTTCAGCGGGCTGCTGGATTCTGAACTCATAAAAATTGAAAGCTACACATAAATCTACGATTTTATTATGCTGTCAAACCAGTTATAGTCCAGGAAATGAAGCATTTCACCTCGCAATTTTTTCGTGCTGCGTGGATTGACTTGAAATTTAACAGAAGGTAGGTAATAGCCTAAGGATCAAAATCTATATCAAACCAAAGTGCGCCAAAGCCTAGGGGGTGGTTGCCACCCCATCTTCGGGGTGAAAATTTTTTTTACGTTTTAACTACAGGTTTCGATTAAAAAAGTGATTCTAAACAAAAAAATAAGGTATACATTTTTTTTATAAAATGATATTTTTCAAGTTATTCGCGATTGAAAGTAACAACTTTTAGACGAAAAAAATCCACGTTTTTAATCGATTTTTTCGCGAATAACTCGAAAATGGTGCATTTTATCAAAAAACTTGTAGATAACAAATTTGTAGCTTTTAAAAAGACAAATACAATTCATTTTTTAAAATGATTTTGCGATATAATAGAAACCGAAATACGGCCCATCAATGTTCAGCGGTTTTCTTCAAATGCCAAATTTGAAAGATTCAAAGTCAAATATCGGGAAAATGATGCATTTTTGGAAGAAAACTCACAAAACCTTTTTTAAAGAGCATAGATAGACCTATCATAAAAAAGACTCTAGCTCAAAAATTGAGTGAGTTATGATGAAAATAAGGTCAATACCTGTTTTTTTACGAAAAAATCGAGGAAAACAACCCCCTAACCACCCATAATTAAAATCGATCTTCACCTTTCTGCAATTCCCTTTGTACATGTATTATTAATACGTCCAAGAAGTTTGACCCATTTAAAATGCTTAGTTTTAGAAAAAGTACAGCTTAAAGCGAGAAACGATTTACAATTTCAGATTTTTTACCCTTCTTTTTTTTAATATGCCCGAAAATACTGAATATATGAAAAAAATAAAAATTACCAAATTGTAGCTTTTTTAATGACTAAAATTATTCTTTATTTAGATTTGTTGTAATTTGTTGTAATTTGTTTAAACTCACCCCATTTAAAAACCAAGGGTTCCAAAAAGATTTAATTCACAGATCCTTGTAGCTATTAAAAAACTCTACAAATCGTTTTTGAAGAAACACTCTATCGTTAAAAATTAAAGGAAATACGTTAAAAAAACCAGTTAATTTCTTTCCGGAAAATTCCATTAGTATAGTACAGTACATTTCGGAGCACAATAATCTGCAAAACCGGTATATTAGCTAGTGGGGCGTTATACATTCGAAATTTTAAGCGTTCTTATTTTGAAATCCCATACAACAGAATAAAATATCTGCTCATATGTCTATGGCTTGGCAATGAAAATATCAGAGCAACAGATTGGGGATGGTATTCCAAAGATGGTTTGTTATTACTTGTACGCATGAACAAACAACCTGCACCCGATAAACTTTTGAAAATTATTTTTTGCCAATGCAAAAAAGGATGCGGCGTTTCATATGGGTGCAGAAAAGTTGGTTTATACTGTAGCTCTACTTGTTCTGGGTGCTCAGGTGAAGGGTGCAATAACAGTCCACCAATAATTGAAGAAGATGAGGATGACATAGATCACGATGTAGATGTAATTGATGACGAATAAAATTAATATATAATTGTTTTACTTATAAATGTAAATATTTTCAACTATTTATGTAAATGTATATGTTGATAAATTTTTTTGTATTTAATTCTACTTTTTTCAATTTATATCTTATAAATTAGTTTATAAAAACTGCAATGTTGTAAAGGGTGATTTTCAAAAGTTGAAAAGTTGCAAAAGTTTGGCAAAAAATTGTTTTCACCTATAGCACTCATAACAATTGATTTTTGAGGGTTGAAAATGTATGAATTTGTATTTTAAAGTATAAAAAAATCACTATTTAACTAATCCAAACCAAATTTCACTCATCTTAAGATTTGTAATATTATTTTAAAATTTTTGAAAATTAGGGGTAGTTTTCACCCCTAAGAACAATCAGGGTTTATCGGCATGACATAAACTATAAAGCAGAGGGTGAGTTGAGCTTAATTCCAAATTTTTATGCAAATCGATCCAAGGCGAAATCATTTTTTTAGAATTAGTAATTTTTTTACATTAATCTCTAACAAGGGTTGCTTTTTAAGGGTTGAAATATGATGAAACTCTATTCAAAAGTATAAAATAATCATTATTTAACTAATTCAAACCAAATCTTACCCATATTCAGGTTTAATATGTTATTTTATAATTTTTGACAATTAGGGGTAGTTTTCACCGCTAAAACCCTTTAGCGCACTTCGGTTCGATATAGATTTTAATCCTTGGGCTATCACCTACCTTTTGATAAAATTTCAACTGGATACATGCAGGACGAAAAAATTGCGAGGTTTAACTTTTTTCGAGCTTCATTTCCTGAGCTATTATCGCTTCCTTAGACAAACCCGTCTTACGCAAACAACTTTGTTGCGAGACAGATAAATAAACGATATTTTATACAATGTCTATACCGAGGTATGGATTTATTTTTGTCCAAGTTTTATATTGGTCCACTATTTCAAATGCTGTTCAAACAGACATGTATTAAATTGTATGTTTTAATTTGGTTCAATCTGTATAAGATTAAATCAAAACAACATTAATTTAAACTTAATAAATTAAACGAAAAATAACCGAATTAGAATGATTTTTTCTTTACGTGAAGAAGGTGTTTTATGATAAAATGTAGGAATAACACTACACGTCAAAATAAACATCAAAATATCTCAAACCAGTTGAGTACATCAGCCTACTATATGAGTATTACCCGTAATCTAAAATTACTTTAAAATTGTAATGACTAAAAAAAAAAATTGGAACATTCCAAAAGATTCGATATTTTTGTCCATGAGTGTATAATGGGATCGATATAAGTTGCAGTAAACAATATCTATATCCATTCGTCTATGAAGTGCCAATTTCGTGACTGTCTGCTTTTTAATGTCAAAATTTTTAATATAAAAAGTTTTACATTTGAAGTTTAAGTTTGAAAAAATCTTTTGGACTGATAAGAGTTCTAACGTCATCAATAGTTTCTTAATTATTTCGAGATACATGGTTTCGCTGTTTAAAATATAAGTGGATACTCAAAGCTTTCATTGTATACCTAATAAATCTGGATTTGTTGTATAGTGTTCTGGGTACCAGAGAGGCTAGAACCTCATCTAGTGCATAATTAAAAATTACAGAAACAAAAATTATATAAAATTAAAGGTCTATTAGCTAAAATAATTTAACGAACAAGAAAATCGCATAAGAACCTGGCATTATGACCAAGGAAATGAAAGTCTTGCCAACTTAATGAGATATGTAGAATCAAGGGAAAACACCAGACTCTACAAAATATCCAACTAAGACAAAAGGTGACAAAAATGTATACTTAAACTGTAAAGAAATTGCTCTTTAATATGCGACCTGAAAATTGATCAACTTTTCATGATCAAAATTATTACATAAAAGTCGTAAACAACATCTTGAACTGTACATATTTTTTATAGACTATAAGTAATCCTAAGTAAAACGTGGCCTGGACACGTATGGCATTAGATTATTCAAAAATCTCAACTTATATCAGACCGGATTTATTATTAAGGTGGATTAAGAGATTTCAGCTAGTTTCTATGAAGCGTAGTGTCAGACAGAGATGTGTTATGTCACCAATGTTATTTAATTCCTACTCTGAACCAGTTTTTGAGATAGCGTTAAATAATCATCGTCGTAAAGGTGTTAAAATATCGGTGGTGAAATTATTAATAACATCAAATACGCCGACGACGCCGCCATAATGGCAGAGAGTCTAGAAGACCTTTAAAACCTGTTGAACGCTTAACAACGCAAAGAAAACAAAATGGATGGTGATCGGAAAAATTAATATCAAGGCCTCAGTCTAAAACAATAAACAACAAACTGACAAAATCCTAGAAAGGGTGAAACAATTTAGTTATCTGGGTAGCGGGATTGACTCCAGCGTTAAAAGTGACGAGGAAATTTTGACCCGAATAGAACTTGCACGAAAAAGCTTTATTAACTGGTGTTCTGTATTGTATAAAAGAAGTTTGTAATTGATCTAAGAGTATTAAACTGCTACGTCTGGTCACTTTGTTCTCTAGATTGAAACCTAGATAACAAAAATTAAAAATCTTAACAATTGATCAACATCATCAAAATAAGAAAGGGACTTTAGTCATATAATAAGAGGACCTAGATGTCGCTTACTCTGATTGATAATTCAAATCAAAATCGAAGAAAAACGTTGGGTTGGAAGAAACGAACTGTTCTGGATGCTAACATTAGACAATGGACAGGTCGAATTGTCGAGAAATTGTTTCATCTAGTTGCCAAACGAGAAAAATTTCATCAGCTTGTTAACACGACGATAGCCGACCGACGAATGAAAGTAAACACGGCATACATAAAAAAAAGTAAAACGTTTGGGCAATCTATCAGGGACATTTGCAGTACATAGCCGCCATGTTTAATTATAATTCATCTTTGCTTAGGTTAGATTTGAAAACAATTTTAATAACTTAACAGCCATTCGGCAATAGTAGTTGCAGAGTGTGGCCAAAAACTATTTTTTTTTTTCAACCATGAATGACCCTTGCTTATCGAATTTATATCACCTAGAGTTAATATCAACGCAAACCTGTATAATAAAACCTTAAATAAGCTCTATCAAGTAATAAGATCAATACGTCCAGGAAAGCAGTCACGTGAATGATGGCCAAATGAAAATACCAAATCAGGTTGATGACGGAAATATAACAAAATAAGTTAAAAAGTAAGTAAAGCCACACGAATTCTAGATAAAACAGCGACGTCTAAGTTAATATATAGACGATATTTTCTTCTCCAATACGGAGTGCCCCAAGAACTGTCTATAACTATATAGAAAGTAGGTCCATAAGACAGATGTGAATCAGGGATACTACAGCTATAGCAGCATTGCATCTATTTCATTTATTGTAGATTAGTTGATTTTGCCTTACACACATTGCCAAATGCAAAATACGAACACATGTACGTCTACATAATCATGGTCAATGAGCAAATCACCAGATAGCGGCATTACAACTGACTTATCATACGGTGAGATTTGTGCTGGAACTACAGCATTCAGCAATCACTAGATGTAATACCATCGTGCAAATTGTTGCCTAAGCGATTCCCAAGAGAACTAACGAACTTTAAGGGGTATATCCTTAGTACAGAATGGGTTCACTGAAGTGCCTGTCAGCATTTCTCTCCTGAGCACTGAGAACACAGGAGGAACGGAGAGGGGTGTGTCCCCAGCCGGTTGAGGACTCTGTCCCAAATAGATCCATATGATTTTAACGTACAGGCTAGGTGTAGATTCGATTTTGCTGTGATACAAAACCTCTGGATATACCAGGACCACATAGAAGGTCTGTGAGTGTTGGCGGAGAGCAGATTTGACAAAATCCTATTTGCTAAAGGTGACGATAATGAACCAGCAACATCAGGTGTAACGACAAACGAAAAAATAACTATTGAGGAGGAAGAAGTAAAAGAATCATTAGGGAAATTAAAATTACCAGAAGAGGACCGAATACCAAATGAGCTCCTAAAGTACGGATGACCAGATCTGACCAAACAACTATTATTGAATCATATTTGATCCGATCAGATTTAAGCTCCGATTTGTATTGAAACCATCTTATTCTATGGAGAATTTATAAGTTCTGCCAGCTATGCTGCTTTAAATAGTTTTTCCAGGAGTTTATAGTCACATCTCAGTCATTATCAATGAACTTAATGATCAAAAACAACAATTTAGTCCTACTTGGTGGAATCATTTACACAACACAAATGTACAAAATCCGTTACAATTTATCTAATATGTCACCAACTTAAGGAGCTTTTTGTCGGCAACTTACGTTCATCGTGAGAATTTTTTATAAACTACAGTTAATAATTTATATTGGCAAAAAACCGGTGTAGTAATGTTATGACATTAATCCGACGTTATTATATTTTTTATAGTCGTGTTTTAAAAAGATATAAGTAAATGACCAAGAATGTCAAATTCGTGACCGATTTTGAGTTAATTAGTGCTTTAAATTAATACTCTGCGGTAGATATATAAACCGGGATGTCAAATTTAATGTTCTGAACAAGAACGAAACGAATTTTTTATCTGATATGTACAGCTAGCGAATTGATGTTATAAATAAAGGATTTTATGGTAACTAATAGTAGATTGTGTAAAAGATAAAAGAGGCCACTTTTTAAAATAAACTACTATAAACTACGGTTAAATAAATTATTCTCTATTGATTTATGTCCAAATTATGTCCATTATGCCCAAAGAAAGGGATGCTTGGAGGCAGATGCTAGGGAAGTCAGGTCCCGACTTACTCTGTATCGTCATACGAAAGAGATTATTAATTATTATTATGAATATATGTCTCTCATTTTTTGTCCACATTTATCCATATCTTCCAATCATGCTACATTATACCAGTAGTTTGCTTAATATCACCTTGTCTGCTCCCAACCTCTTGATATTTTAGGATATACAGTTTATATATGTTCTATATATGTTCATATCTTTCGTTATATTTGTCTTCATTTTAGTTCCAGAGTGAACTCCAGAGTAAGTTCCGCGATGAGTATTGTTTTGGTTTCGCTTCTTCTTCAATAATTTTTATTTTTTTTTGCTATGATATTCTCAATTTAAGGTAGTTGCAATTGTCAATTATGATGCAGCCTCCCTTACATAGTTGATTTTCATTTCTATCGGCGATTATCTAATATTCGCTTTTCTGTGCCATGCTGTACCAACTTGTTACCGTACGTCATACATCCCATCTTATATTTGGCCATCTTCTTGGTCTCTTGATGCCACTTGGCTATCTTTCTTCAATCCTGACTCTCTCGAGAGAGTATAGTCGTCATCGTGATGTCGTGTATTGTCTGTCTCCTAAAATATCTGTCTCTGGTCATTTCTTTTAACTCCTGCAAAGGGCTTTTCCATATTAATTTAATTTGATTGATCCATCTTGGGGTCTTCCTTGTGATCTTTGGCCTTCTACCTTTTCTTGGATAATAAGTCTTTTCATGTTTTCTGTTTCTGCTCTAATATCATGTCGAAATTATTTTAATTGCTGGAGATAGACTTTGCTGTATAACTGTTTACTGACTTTTAGTTCATTTAAGATTGAAATATTTGTCCTGTGGTCCATGGACTTTGTAAGATTCTTCTCCAACAGAACCTTTGGATGGCGTCTATCTTTCTTCATTACGCTTGTCGAAGGGTCCAAGATTCACATCCGTATATTAGTATTGGAAATATTAAGCAGTTGATCAACTTAATTTTTAGAGTTCGTGATTTTTTGAGATGCTCTTTTTCCATCCTTCAAGCGCTGTTTTCATAATATGGTAATATGTTCTGGATGGAATTAATTGAGAGTGTGGCAAGCACTTTACCTGCTCCACTAGTGTGTGTTGAGTTATAAGCAAAATTTAGTGTTGTGGTACACCTTCTTCTTTTGGTATCTATCATAAGGATGGTCGCTTGATAACCACAGGGAAATTGTAGTGAACCATCTATTGTTAGTTTTTCTCGCTAAATATCCTGCCCACTGCAATTTTGAAGATTTAATTCTGTGGATTACGTCAGTTTTCTGTCTGATCCATTTAACTTTTTTTTCGATGTCTCCTTGATACACCTAGCATGCATCGCTATATTGAAATGTGAGTGAGTTTCGCTATTATTACTTTCTTTAGTGTTCAAGTTTCGCAGCCGTATATTATGATTGAAAGTATATATATATATATATATATATATATATATATATATATATATATATATATATATATACAATGTTCGGAAAGATTTCCGCGGTTAGTACAATAAAACCTAGAGCTAAGATTAATATTATTACTAAAATTAATATTAAACTCACCAGTCTTCCTTCCGGGTTGAACCGCGTCGTAATCCATTTTGCCAAGCTTTCGGCATCCTCTTTGATGCCTTCCTCAGGGCTTCCGAGGTCTCAGTCTCCCGAGCCCCCAGACACTACTGCACCGTTCACTATTCACGGCACTATTCACGGCACTAATCACAGTAGTGATCGTGCCGTGAATAGTGAACAGTGCAGTAGTGTCTGGGAGCTCGGGAGACTGAGACCTCGGAATCCCTGAGGAAGGCATCAAAGAGGATGCCGAAAGCTTGGCAAAATGGATTACGACGCGGTTCAACCCGGAAGACTGGTGAGTTTAATATTAATTTTAGTAATAATATTAATCTTAGCTCTAGGTTTATATATATATATATATATATATATATATATATATATATATATATATATATATATATATATATATATAATCGTCATCCAGCCTCCTCTAATTTTTTGGAACCTAAGAATAATACTTTGGGCAACGTTTAAACCTTGTCAACGAAAATCAGTATAACGTTATCAATAGCAGAAGAGTATATCGAAAGTCCCAGAAATGAAAAAGTGAAGCAAATAATAAAACTAAAAACTAACAAAAGCCTAGGGTAAGAAGGAATTACAACTAAACTATTAGAATAGTCCTAATTGTAAAGTAGAATCGATTATTTAATAACACTTACGTAAAGAGTATATTTATATGACATTAAACTACAATTGATTGTAATGAGAATTACATTGTATTGTAATTCAGGAAAAACGATTTCCGTGTTGGAAATTCCTATCTATAACAATCAGTTATAGTTTAATCTACTACAAATACAATATTTAATTTAAACATTCCACAAGAAAACAGTTTCAGAACACTCATGTATATTAAGTTAATATATAATTAATGGTCAAATGGCAGTAGGCGAAGGTAAAAGCGAGACCTACAGGCCAATTACATTGTTAAATGTAGCATATAAGATTTTCTCTGCTATTATTTAAAATTCATTATTAAAGAGTATGCCGACAGTATAATTAACGATTATCAAAATGAAGTTGACTCAACAGAATAACTACGAATAAGGTGTCTTATTTATTATAAGAATGGTCTAAGAAAAATTTAAGAATTTGACATAGAATTTTATTATGGTATCGTAGCAAATTTAGCAGCCTACCAAAATGACATTATATCATGAAAGCCGCTGGAAGAAAAACTGATTCCACATCTTGACATTAATTCAAAACTAAGACAAGGAGACGCATGGTTAATCATGTACTTCGTCTTAGTTCTTGAAGCAGATTTAATGCAAGCTTTTTATAGTGTAAATGGAAACAACATGCTAAGGAATATTCTGAAATAAGGGTAGTAGGAAAACGTACTCCACAATTTGGCCTTAATGCGGAAGTAAGGCATGGAGAGACACTGTTAATTCTGTTCTTCGTCCTAGTTCTTGAAGCAGTCGTCTGAAACGCAATAAAATCGGATAGGTAAACACCGTTTAGTATATGCAAGTAATCTAAAAACTATCATCAACGAAAACCAGCAATGCCTTCATATCAAAAACAATCACATACAAACATTGCGGTATTTTTAGTAAAAATGTTTAGATTTTATTCCGTTGTTTACGATTAGTTTTTGGCATTATTTAAAATATATTTTGTGGTTCTGGGGAGTTTTCCCATAATTTTTCCAAAAATTTTCACCCGTCAAAGAGGAAAGTCAAAAAACAAGTTCCTACAGACAATATATACTTTGAATTAAAAAGTAGCTTAAAAATTATATAAAAAACTATTATTAGGCAAGCTATTATAAGGAAAATTATAAGGCAAGCTAGGCTTAACCACATCCAAAGACACACAAGAAATAGCAGAAAAAGTTATAGAAAAAACAAGTACAAGAAATCCTAGAACATAACAACAGACACAACAGCAGAAAATTTTATAAAAGAATAAAAGAAAGGACGCAGTAATTTAGACCAAAATTGACAATATTCTAAGGCAAGAACGAAGAACTACTAATAGAGAAACAAAAATGAGATAGAAAGAATATTTTGAGTAAAACCAAAATGCAGACAGTCGAAATGATCAAAATGAGATAATATATTTTACCGCCGAGCAGCACATTGAAAATTCGAGTTATGAAGAAGAAGTTCAAATAATAAAGAAACTAGAATGCAGTACAGCGCCAGGAACAGACAGAGTTTTGGCAGAATTGTTGAAATATGGAGGACCCGAACTCTGGGGAAGAATCCATTACCTGATAAAGTTGGTATGCACCAAGGAGCAAATGCCGGAGAAATGCGCACTTGCTCAAGAAAAAGGAAATGCCAGAATTACAAACCAATTACATTGCTAAATGTAATATATAAAATCCTTTCTGGCATTATCTACATTAGATTGTCAGAATATTTCGAAAATATAATTGGTGATTATCAAAATGGGTTCATACTAAATTGTTAATATAAGCTCCCGTACTAATGTAATATTCAAGATATAAGAAAAAGAAGAATTAAGTTTTTAAGGTTATGTCAATGTTCTCTAATATGTAATAACGGTTACACATGTTTAATTAATATTCTTAGTTTCTCAGGCTAATAATTATTGTTAAATAAACTTTTACAATTCGACAGTATAGTTATTTTATTTATCAGGTTATGGTTGCCCAGACACGGTATTACGGAATTTAAAAACTAGCCTGTCGTTCACACCGGTGCGTGCGTGGTAAAATATATACGTCCATGTGGTAAAAGTTGTTTCACGTTTAAGTCGTGAGTTTCCCGTGTTTATTTTTCGTTACGTTCGAGTCGTACAATTATAAAATAAACATTTAGTGAAGTGCAAAAATGGCCTCAGCTGTGAAAATTGATTCTGGGAATATTACTAAATTTGATGGGTCAAATTTTCAACTATGGAAATTTAGTGTGACCATTTTGTTTAAAGCAGAGAAGCTGCTTCCAATTGTGAATGGGACAGTTAGAGAACCAGAAGACCACACTAGCAGTGACTGGAAAGAATGGGATGACAAAAATTCAAAAGCACAGGTAATTTTGTTATCTACCATATGTCAAGATCAAATACAACATTTGATAAATTGCGAAAATGCTTCAGAAATGTGGTCAAGACTGATCACAATACACGAACAAAAGACAGAAATATCTAGAGAGTTGCTATGGCAAAAATTTTATGAATATAAAATGCATGAGAATGCAAAAGTTGCAGAGCATATATCAACAATAGAATTATTAGTTAGACAGTTAAAAGATGTTAAAGAAACTATTAGTAATAGTGCTGTTTGTTCCAAAGTAATTAATAGTTTGCCTCCTAGATTTAATGCCTTTCGTACAGCCTGGGACTCTGTAGCTAGTGATCAGCAAACTTTTGAAAATTTAGCAGCAAGATTGCTTAAAGAAGAAACTAGAATGAATAATGATGACTCTGACATATCTCGTCTTGCTTTACAAGTAGAGGCTTTACAAAGTAAACTGGAAGCCACCAGTAAAAAGAAAACAAATATACAGGACTTAAAGAAGAATTCCACCTGTAATTATTGTAAACGCAAGGGACATTGGGTTAGAGTAGAGAGTGTAGAAAGAGAATACATGATTCCAAAAATGAAGATAAAAACAAGTCATCAGCAAGTAATATAGCATCAAGTTCAGCTTATATATGTGATATTTCTTCCATGTACTTGTCAACCTCCAGTGTAAATAAAAGTGAGTGGATATGTGATTCAGGAGCAAGCCTACACATGACTGGTGAAAAATTGTTGTTTTCAAAATTAGAATCTCTATCTGAACCTATGTTTGTTAGAATAGCAAATGACAAGCTGATTCCTGCAGAAGGTAAAGGTGTTATTGAAATACAGGCATTTGTCCAAGGTGAGTGGTATGATCGTACTATAAATAATGTCCTATACATTCCTGAACTTAGTCACAGCTTATTTTCAGTGGGAGCTATGACAGATAAAAACTTTACCTATCATTCTCATAAAAACAGGTGTCAGTTTCTAGAGCCAAATGGAAACATTTCATGTGTTGGAGTACGTAGAGATAATCTGTGGGTCATGAAATTTAGAGTTAAGCCAATTGTAGAATGTAATTTAGCTTGCAAATCATCAATAAAGTTATGGCATGATCGCCTAGGGCATATCAACTTCACTACAATTAAGAAAACAGCTAATTTGGTTGACAACATGAGAATTGACAACAAAGAAGAATTTTTCTGTGAGACATGCCAGTATGGGAAGCAGTCAAGAAAGACCCATAAAAGTCTTACAAGAAGCAGATCAGACAAACCAGGTGAAATGATTCACACAGATGTATGTGGACCAGTAAACATTTCTTCTCCAAGTGGATCAAAATATTTTGTTTTATTTAAGGATGATTGTAGTGGTTACTGCAGTGTTTATTTTCTAAAGCACAAGTCAGATGTTCTTAACAAGTTTAAAGATTTTAAAATACTGATTGAAAATCAAACTGGCAATAAGATTAAGATTTTAAGAAGTGACCAAGGTAAAGGAGAATATATCAATAATGACTTTCAGGACTTTATCAGGAAGAATGGAATATTACATGAATGTTCAGCTCCTTATACACCTCAACAAAATGGCCGCAGTGAGAGGCAGTTAAGGACAATTGTTGAAAGTGCAAGAACTATGCTTATCAACAAAAATGTGTCACAAGAATTGTGGACCGAAGCTGTAAATACTGCTGTATATGTTCTTAATCGAACAGCTTCAAGTCAAGTGCAAAACATGACTCCATATGAAAAGTGGTTTGGGAGAAAACCAGATTTAAAGCACATCAGAGTTTTTGGCAGTACAGCTTACATGTTGATACCATCACAGTTTCGTAAGAAGTTTGACTCAAAATCGAGAAAATTATTGTTCGTTGGATATGATGGATATTCATCAAATTATAGACTTTGGGATTGTGAGAAAAGAAGAATTGAAGTGAGCTGCAATGTAAATTTTAATGAAGATGAAACAATTAAAAATAAGAAGGAAATTTTTACATTAAAATTTGAACTCTTAGATGATAATGAAGAAAGAGACAATGATGATATGTATGCTATTCAAGAAAGTGACAATGAAGAGAGTTTAGACATGTCACAAGGTAGTAGGTCTCAAGCAACAGATCATGATGATGAGGATTTTGATTGTAATCTGTTCTATGATGCCAATGATGATAATTTTAATGATAGACAGCTACGAAACAGAAATACACTGTCTAAGCCTGACTATTATGGTGTAGCAAACTACTGTGACATAGTTGAACCCATAAGTTATGAAAGTGCAATAAAGTGTGAGGACTCTAGCAAGTGGCAACAAGCAATGCAGGAGGAAATAGATGCCCTCAAGTTTAATAATACATGGAACTTGGTGAAATTGCCCAATGGTGCAAAAGTGATAGACAATAAGTGGGTTTATCGTGTTAAGACTGACTCAGACGGTAATCCTGTTCGTTATAAAGCACGTCTGGTTGCACGCGGTTTTATGCAAGAACGTGGAATAGACTATGAAGACACTTTCGCGCCGGTTGTGCGGTATGACTCAGTGCGGATTTTGTTATCGTTAGCAGTGGAAAAGGACCTTAGACTTGCTAATTTTGATGTACAGACTGCATTCCTATATGGTGACCTACCAGAGTGTGTGTACATGAAGCAGCCAACTGGTTTTGAAAGTAAGAAGTCACACAACTTAGTGTGTAAATTGAATAAAAGCTTATATGGACTTAAGCAATCACCACGGTGCTGGAACCAGAAGTTTGTATCCTTTCTTAATAAATTTGACTTTAGACAATTAAAAAGTGATCAATGTGTTTTTGTTGGTAATTTTGCAAATTCTGAAACTTATTTAGCAATTTATGTTGATGATGGACTTGTCATGTCAAAATCAGAAAGAGCTATTAATGAACTTTTAGAAACTTTAAAGCAAATATTTAAAATAACCGTAAACTTAAATAGTAAATTACATTTTGTTGGACTTGAGATTGAACAAGATCTTAGTGCAGGTACAATTGCTATTCATCAACATAATTATATAGAAAAACTTCTTGTTAAATTTAATATGACTAATGCTAACCCATTAAAGATTCCTGCAGAGCCTAGTGTACCTTTGTCTAAAGGAAATATTTTAAATTGTAATAAATCTTTGCCATATCGTGAGGCTGTTGGTTCACTAATCTTTCTGGCAACCACCAGTCGCCCAGATATTACATTTGCAGTTAATCAGGTGAGCAGATTCTTTAATGCTTGGAGTGATGAACATTGGAAAGCAGTAAAACGAATTTTTAGATATCTAAAATATACTGCTCATTATAAAATTGTGTACAGAAAAACTACACAAATCAAGGTAATAGGCTACACTGATGCAGACTATGCTGGCTGCCTGGATACAAGAAAATCTACTAGTGGATATGTATTTATACTAGGCAATGGTCCTATTACCTGGAAGAGCCAAAAACAAAACATAGTGGCACAATCAACTACAGAGGCCGAATATGTGTCCTTGGCTTTTGGTGTTAGAGAAGCTTTATGGCTTAGAAATTTTTTAAAAGAGATTGGAATTGATGTCTCACCTGTCAACATCTTTGTTGATAATCAATCTGCCATTAAGCTAACACAGGCACAACAATTTCATAGCAGAACAAAGCATATTGATATTAAGGTTCACTTTGTTCGAGATGAATGTGAAAACAAGAATATCTGTGTAAGCTATGTCAATACAAGTAATCAGTTAGCGGACTTGTTTACAAAAGCATTGTCAAAGACAGTTTTTAACAATTTATTGAATAAGTTAAATTTGTCAATTTAAATTATGTATTTGTTAATTTGTATTAGATCTTTGCTTTCATGTCTTTTGTATTAGGTCTTTGTATTCAAATCTTGAATAAGTGGGAGTGTTAATATAAGCTCCCGTACTAATGTAATATTCAAGATATAAGAAAAAGAAGAATTAAGTTTTTAAGGTTATGTCAATGTTCTCTAATATGTAATAACGGTTACACATGTTTAATTAATATTCTTAGTTTCTCAGGCTAATAATTATTGTTTAATAAACTTTTACAATTCGACAGTATAGTTATTTTATTTATCATAAATAAAGCCACTACAGACAACATATTCATACTTACAATACAACAATACAATATATGAGCCTCATTCAAGCGATAGTCAAAGTTTGGAGAGAGTACCTATGGTCAACTTTTTTGACAACGGACACTTAACATGCTTTTAAATTTTGCAAGTACAAGTATACATAATATGAGAGAAATGGTGTAAATTATAAGGAACATACTCGTAATAAACTACTTAAAATAATAATAAACTAAATACAATACCGATATAAATGGTTACACCTGTATTATTTGACACGGTATTATATAAGTATTAACGAGGACTAAAAGAAACAGAAATTTAATTTAAATAATTGCCAGAAAGTATATCCAATATTTATAAGATGTAATATCAGTACAGAAATGGTCATAAGATAAAATAAGAAAATCGTATATTCAAAAAACAAACCGAAATTTTCAAGTCAGTGTTTCTATACGGTCAGATGAAAATGATCAATAGAAAACAAAGGAATATAATCAACCTAATATAACCTACAATCAACGTACTCACAACACCCGTATCTTTATGAAGTGATTACTCACTGCAATGAGCTGGCGAAATCAACAAAAAATAAAGAACGGGATGCAATATAAAAAGAGAGGGAATGCGGAGATATCATACATCATTTTCCAAAGGAAACGTAATAAAACATAAGCAATAAAATTTAAAAAAGTTCTAATTATTATATTTTCTAGTATTACTTAAATCTATTATTATTAAACATATATTAATACCATAGATACAGCGCCACGAACCGTCACTGGACATATATCTTTGTTTTGAATAATGGTTTATCTTTTTGATAATGTATGTCTTAACAATCAGTACAATTCATCAGTAAGGTATGAATCAGCACCTTAATCCATGTCAAACAGCGAAAATCAGCAGACGATATAAAACAACCAACTAGTCTTGTTGACCTAATTTCAGTGAACCGAAATAATATGTTCATACTACAAGTATTATAACAAGCAACAAACCACCCAGTTATGCTCAACATAAAAAACAGTATGCATGGTAACTAGATCCGTTTCTAGAGTAGAGGTCGTTATACGGTCATCTGCTGTTCATTATGTTGGTTATTCATGATGTTTTTATTTCAAATGCAGAAGTACTCGTTGTCGTTATGGTTCAGATATAACAATTATAGGCGTATAGTGTAACCAAATATTGGTTTTTATGCTATAAATTATAATTTTTTGCCAAAATTCTACAACTTGTTATATCTATGGTTTTTATGAAATATTTTCTAAATGAGTAAACATTTTACACGAGTATTTAAAATACCACAAATAAAAGATAAAAATAGGAGTTGTAAATCGATATTATTCTGCCCAGGGTTATTTCTTATTCTTTTACATAGTATTATAAGCTAGGGTGGATCTTCGCCTAATCCAATAATTTGCCCCGATTCAAACATTTCCTGTGTCATTATTTTCCATCTTCTTATGTTCTTTGTTACACAGTCATCCTTTATGTCATTCAGTCATTTCGTCCGCTTGTTTCTCTGTCTGTCAGTTTTTGTTGTAATATTTGCTCTAAAATTTTATAATTAGTACAAAATAATGTTTACCGGTTAATTCATTTATTTTATAGCTTTTTCGGATTCTCAACTATCATTACGTTTTTGTCTTATTCCTTCATCTTGTGCCCTGATATCAAATTGGCTTTACTAATTTTGTTAACGGCAGCTCGGAAAAGATGTGCATAGGATATGTTAAACTACTCTCTCAGGTTTTAAACCGTGAGGTCTTCCACAAACCTCATGGTTTAAAAGCCATGTCTTCCACGACCTGGCCCACTTCTTCCATCTATCTTGCCTTTTATTATGAAATAAACTATATTATATCTCTCTGGGTGACGCATAACATGGCCAAAATATTTCAGTTTGCGATTTGTAACTCTTCTGACTACTTCTGCAACTTTTCTCAGTAGCTGCAAAACAATCTCGTTACCACCTTTATTTACCCAACTTATTCGCAGAATTCTTCGATACACTCAGATGTCAAAGGCTTTAAGTTTTCTTAGAAGTGCATCCAAAGTCCAACCGTCGATATCATATAAACGAATAGAGAACACATAACATATAATTAATCTAATTTTCAGTCTCAACATAATATTGTTTCTATACACCATTTTTATATTTAAAAAAATGCAACTCTATGTGTTTGTAACAAATCATTTACATTTTTCAGTATTTTTCTTTAAATATAGATGGTATTCATACTTTTTCGTCATTATGAAGGGCTCTATGTTTGTAGTTTCTCACCAATACAGATCTCTATTACATCTTTTCTTTTCTGCGCTCTTTTCTTTGCTGCTCCCATCATTGTCGCTCCCTTAATATATTTCTGTACTTTCTGAGCTTCACTGCACTTGGCTGACTACTTTTCTGTAGTTCCGCTGGAAGTAAGGCCTATAATGGGATAAAGTTCTATACTTTTCCGTTTTTTATCGCCTATTTTTGTGCTATAAACAGTAAACAGAGAAGAAATTATTGGTCTTTCCTATAGGATCCAATAATTTACGTATAATAACATTGTAGATAAAAGCTTTTTGGCAAAAAAAATTTTAATTTTGAAATAATTGTTAAGTGAAACTTCTTGGAATCTTTATAGCTAAATATATGTGATATTGTTCCTTATATTACGTGCAACTAAAGTTTTTTGTGCATTTTTAGAAAAGTTATTAATAATTTTCAAAAAAATCAACTTTTGAAGCCATTTTTGCAATAATTAAGCAACAAATCAACAAAAATAACTTTACAAACGCTAATTTTAAAGGATTTTCTATGCTCGTTCAGTAAACTTATGTCACTTTTTCATATAGTTTACCGACCTTTACCCTTACTATTTAAAATCCAATAGCAATCTTACATTGTTTATATATTGTTTATAAGTAAAAAATGACGTTTAATCTTTTCAATATTTTGTTTATTTTAAATTGTTCACCAAATTTATTACAAGCAGTTGTTACATACCTGTATCAGAGTGTCAAGAAAAAAGCTTATTTGCTAATTTCTCTGGTCCTGCTTAACTTACTAATAAAAATATTATGTACCGGGTGGTCCAATAAGCCGATCTCTCGGCTATATATCAGAAACTGTTCATGTTATAACTTTAGGAGAAAAAATTCCTTAGTAAAAGTGGCCAAGAGAAATCGCTGGAAATAACTTTCAAGATTCTGGATTAACCGCTAGGGGGCGTAACCGGCGAAGAAAAATTTGAAAACCAGTTTTTTGGGAAATATGTCCAATTATACCAAGTGTTAAATAAGTAAACTAGAAACAGGCATAAATTCTGCACAAAGTTGTTCAAGTACTTTTTTTTTATTTTTTCAAATAAAGGGTTGGGGGAGAGTGGGAAAGTATTTGTGGATAAATACCTATAACTTTGGTTTGAATCAACCGATTTTATTGAAATTAGTGTCATAAGAAAGAGTGTGGATAAGTTAATTCACATCTACTATAAAATACTTGCATTTAGTTTTAATAGTTGTAGGTAGAGGGGACTTTCAAATATATATCCATTTTCAAATATTTCTAATTCCTCGTGAAATAATTCCTAGGTATGCTCTACTCTTCTAGTTGACTAAGCAGAAAATATTGTACCGTTCAATTACCATCTTCACAGATAGCCAAGCAGCGCTTAATGCACTCAATTCTGTAAAGGTCAAATTTTAAGCTAGTGTGGGACTGTGCGGCTGCCCAAAATAAACTAAAAGACCGTAGCACGGTTACCTTAGCCAGAGTACTGAGGCACGAGGGTAATAAAGGCAATGGAAAAGCAGATACAATGACCAAACAAGGCTCATCATGTGATTCGTTGGAGCGGAATCTTTCTGCATACGTAGGTGGTTCACAAATCTCTAGAATGATGGTCAAAATTCACCAGGACGAAGACAGGAGAAACAGTTTATTATAGAATATTAGTCAAAATTTACGGCAGATCTAATTAGCAAAGACGAGAAACCAGTCAAACCCATATTAGGTCTGCTACCAGAGCACCGTTAGCTAAATAGGCAGTTAAAGCTAATGTGTTTGGCAGATGCTGACCTACGCAGATTCTGTCACCTAGAAGAAGACACGTGGTGACCGTTTGATCCAATTTTGCTAGATGGAAGAATTTGTAATAGATAATACACTTTTTAAGCTACAAAAAAAAATATTGTAAACATGAAAATCTGGCGGTCATACAACGAATAGAATAATCCGAAATCAAATTGACTTTATCCTCATTAGACAAAGATTTCGTAATTCTATACTGTCTGCCTGGAGCCAGATTTCGGTTTAGACATAACCCATTACCCCATAGTAGTGACATTACTAAACAAATTGTAACTGGTTAAAAAACCCATACAAAGTAGAACTGATATTAAGAGATTAAGGGAACCACAAACAAAGGAACAAACTGTAACAACCCTTACTGAAAATCTACGTAATGCCCAAAAACTGAATAAAAGAAGCTATAACATTGATAAGAAATGGAAAAATATAAAAGTATCAATAATTAAAACAGGAAATGAAAACTTAAAACCACAGAAAAGGAAACTAAAGACTGGATGACTGAAGAAATACTACTATTATTGAATAAAAGAAAATCATTCAAAACAAAAAATCCAATTAAATATAATGAAACTAATTTCTGTTAATTCTCTAATTAATTAGATAATTAACAGAAATAAGAAAAACACTTCAAAATAGGCAACTAAGAGATGAAAGTGGTGCAATTATAACAGATATAAATAAAAAAATGTAGAAATTGATACAATATATAGCACAACTTTTTGAAAGACAAAGAGAGAACAGAAGCACGAAAAGAATTTAAGGAAGAAACTGGGCCTGACATTATACGAGAAGAAATTGAATATGCAATGAAACAAGCTAAAGGTGGTAAATCTCCCGGGTCTGATGAAGTTCCTATCGAATTACTCAAAAAAAATTAAATCTATATTAAATTATCAATATTAAATCTAATAATCTTCTTTTGGATCTATTCAATACCATATTTATATAGAACAAGCATAATACCTAAATAATGGCTCCAATCAACAATCATAGTGCTTCCAAAAAAAAACCAATGCAAAGGAATGCAATGAACATCGTACCATAGCCTTAATGAGCCATGTCTTGAAATTGTTTTTAAAAGTAATTCACAATAGAATACATAAGAAATTAGATGAAGGCATAAGTAATACACAAATGGGATTAAGGAAAGGACTAGGAACGCGAGATGCACTGTTTGCTGTAAGTGTTCTTTCGCAGAGATGCTTAAATATAAATCAGGAAATATATGCCTGTTTCATTGATTTTGAGAAGGCATTTGACAGAGTGCAACATAATCGACTTAAAGAAATTTTATTAAATAAAAACATAGACAGTAGAAACAGTAGAATCATATGTAACCTCTATTGGAACCAAATAGTAAAAGTGAAAGTTGAAAATGAACTGACCGTGGATATCCAGATTCGCCGTGGGGTCCGCCAAGGGTGTATTTTATTACTCTTGTTATTCAATTTATATAGTGAAGCCATCACAGAATTAGCGCTTGCCGAGGTCAGTGAAGGCATTATAATAAACGGTGAGCCACTTAATAACATAAGATATGCTGACGACACCGACCTTCTGGCAGGAACACTAGATGAACTGCAACACCTTGCTGAACAACTAAATATATATTGCAAGGATTATGGACTAAAAATAAATTTGAAGATAACCAAGTTTACGGTATTTACAAAAGCACAAAACATCAAAGTTAAGCTAGTACTAGATAATACAAAAATTGAACAAATATCTTCGTATAAATACCTTAGAGCATGGATCACAGAAGGTACTAATCAGACAAAAGAAATACGTTGCCTTATTGAAATTGCACGGTCAACTTTTAATAGAAGGAGAAAACTGTTTTGTAATCACGATATCAATATATCGCTCCGGATAAATATGCTTCGATGTTATATTTTCTCTACCCTTTTGTATGGCGTTAAAGCTTGGACACTTAAAAAATCCAACATTAAAAACCTAGAGGCATTCGAAATGTGGTGTCACCGACGTATTTTAAAAATATCGTGGATAGATCCCAAAACAAACGACCAAGTTCTCGAACAACTAGGAAAACAATGCGAAGTTTCAACTTCCATAAAAATTAGGAAATTGGAATACTTGAGGTACATCATGAGAGGTGAAAAATACAAACTCATAAGGAATATAATGCAGGGTAAAATCAAAGGCAGAAGAAGCGTAGGAAGAAACATTTCATGGCTAGGCAATATCCGTGAATGGATGCAGTTCAATTGAACTATTCAGGCGCGTAACCCACAAAATTATAATTGCCAGAATGATTTACAATCTCTGATTTCCAAGAAGAAAAAACAACAGTGGACATTTTATGTCAGTGTAACAGCCTGGAAAATGTGCAGTTCTTTGCATTAGGCGAAGAAAAGCTACCGGCAAAGAGCTACGGAAAGTTCAGTCTCGAAATTATTAGACCTTTAAAAAGGGTCAGGTTAGAGAATGTAGTCTAGGACTAGAGGATCACAATAGAAAGCCCCCTCATTAAATCTGTCTATCTATATTTATTTAACTTCTGGAACATAGTTTATTCATTTCAAAAGTGGCATTAATTACAATAATTTGTTCTACATGTTTTCCAGGTACATATACCTAATATACCGAATATACGATTTTTCGTCGAAAAATTTCAATTTATTAACTGAAGAAAAAAAACGAGGCAGTCATAGGAAGTCACTCAGTCTACTTGACGCTCTTTGTCATACCGATATTGCCGATATGAAATTTGTTCTCTCTCTATCCCATTCTAAAGGATAACATTTAATACCATAAGTAAATGGTATATGTAATTTAAATATATAAAATCTACGGGATTTCCAGAAAATTGTCTCTATGATAAGTAATTCTTGTGCAAATTATGTAATTTTTTTAATATTACAATAATGTGTTCATTTTAAAATGATTTTAATTTTAATCGTTTAATTTAAAAAATAAATAAATTCATAATAATATATTCCATCGGTAAGTGTACAATACCAGCGTTTTAAACTGTTAACATAATTTGAAGAGTAATTGGACAAGACTAGAATACAAAATTTATTTTCTACTCCTATAGTACGCTTCTAAACTCCGCCAGCCGACTGTTTTCCGAACCGTAACAATTAATACATTTTTAAGTAACCGAACAAGCACGTATACTGGCACCTTTTATTTACATTGTTTTTATGATGAATTAATGAAATCAATAAATTTGGCAAATTGGTGAAAGTTTGTAAAATGATTTAAATTTGCAATATAAGGTAAGTATTAGTCCATTTGAAAGTTCATGTCGTGTTAATCAGTATGTTCTTACATTTTTGTGCGATTCTATTGAGGAAAAATCGAAACATTAAATGAAGTGATATACATATACTCGTATTTGGAAATCTTTTGTATCATTCAATGTGTTTCTAGATTTATGATCGATTTTCTTTCGAAGTTTTAACTGGCAACCGTTCAATGTTCAATGTAAAAAAACAGTGAAAAAGGTGGAACTAACATTAATAATTTAAGTCTTCAGCTATTGTGGAAAGCTGATCAATTTATATCACGAAATTAGTACATCCCATTAGAATTAATTTTTTATTATCTTTTAAAAATACGGAGTATTCAACATTTTTCTTCACGAACAATATGAGGAATATGATTCATAGCTTGCAAGTTCTTATATAACAGTATGTTTCTGAAGCTATTTTCTTGTAGAGTCTTAATATAGATTGTAAAATCTTAATGCACTATTTTTATTGGGAGTACATAATTTTATTTTAAAATAAGTTTATCTTTTACGTTTTGATAATAAGTTCCACTTCAGAAATCTTAACGTCAAAATAAACTTATTTTAAAGTAAAATTGCAACTGATTCCGAATAAAAATAGTAAAATGAACTTAAATATTTACTTTCAATAAATCTAAAAGTTTTAATTTTATATGACTCATATTTTATATTTCTTAAAACTTCTTGAGAAAATCCTAGAGTTCGACGCCGATACCTACCATATACTCGAGGATTTTAAAGCTGTTTATGACTAGGTGAATACACAAAAACTGTTCCTGGTTATGGTTAGGTTTAAAATACAACGGGAAACTAACGAAACTATACGCACAGTTACAAATCAAGTGTTTTTCAGACCCCTTCCATTAAAAAAATAAAAATAAACCAAAACAAAGCCACCCTCCCCAGATTAATATATGAACAAACAATAAAGTTAACATTAAGCAAAGATGAAAGTATTGAGAAAAATTTAATGAGACTTCAAGATATATTAAAGACCGTTCAAGGAAGAAAAATCTTTGCGAAATTTTAATGTGTCCCAGATTTCTGGGTGGTCCTTCAAAAGAGTGTAGAAATTTATTTCCCAAAGGACAAATTTGTTGCCCAATGGAAAAACTAGCGACCTTTGACGTTTGCGCGAAACAAAGGCATCAGGTGTAAGGACGAACACACCTGCATCTTCGCACAATCAATGAACAGTTAAAAAAACTACATTTCTGAATTATTTAAAGATTCCAGCTAGTAATACACAACATAATTTACGATATTAGAGGAGAGAATTATCAAGGCTCAATTCAGATTTAGAAGTGACTTAGGTACGAAAGAAATCTAATTTAGTATCCAAGTTCTGATTCAGAGATGCAGACATATAAATCAAAATATATTACACATCCGTGCAATTCATTTTGAAGAAGCTTTTGAGAAGAAGAAGCTTTTGAGAAGGTCCGACGTCACAAAATGCTAGAAATATTGAAAATAGCTGGATTGGACGATAAAGATTTACGTATAATGACAAATCTATACTGGAGTCGAGTGACAAGAATAAAAGTTAAAAAAGAACTGGCGGATGAAATAAATATAAAAAGAGAAGTGAGACAAGGCTAAATACTATCGCCTTTACTCTTTAACTTGTATTAAGACACAATACTTAAGGAAGCAGTAATGGAAACAAAATACGGTATTATTGTTAATGGTGTAAACAATATTAGATATGGCGACCATACTTTAGGTTGGCTATTAGTTTAATCGAGAAGAAGACCTTCAAAATCTAATGAACAACATAAAAGAAACCTATGTTTCTTTTACTGGGGTTGCTCAAAGTTGGGGTTGCCGTACTTGACAGAGTAGAGAAACTCGTGTATCTCGGCAGTAATATGTCTAGCCACGATCATAGTATTGACCCTTGCGTTCGAATGACATTTTGCTATATTTTTTCAGTGCTGCTGTATGGAGTAAAAGCAGTGCTAAGTGAGGCAAAACTTAAACGCTTGGAAGCCTTTGAGATGAAGTTACACAAATGACGCCTGAACCAAACAATACAACGGGTCAATATAATAACGAGACGCAAGCTAGAATACTTATGTCATAAGAGTCATCTTGAAAAATATAAACTTTAACATTTGATCATTCAGGGAAAGATCTAAGGTAAACTTGGTCCTGCTAGAAGAAGAACATCGTATCTAAAATACCTAAGATAATGGTACAAAAAATCAACTACATCATTATTTAGAGCTGGTGTCAATGAAGTCACGTTAGCGAATATGAATATAGCGATAAAAAATAATATAAATGGAAGAATACTTAACAAATCTTTACAATTGGTAGGTACCATATACAGATCGGCTATCGCCAGACACAGAGTCTTTGAATGAAGGTTTTCTTTCGTTACTAGTTCTGATTGTCTCTTTTCTTTCCTGTGTTTTTTTACTGTATTAATCTCCATTTCCAGAAGTGCGCAGTAAATTTAGTTCCAGTGCAGTGTATCATTTTTTTGAAAATACTATGCACTACACCACTGAGACGCTTAGTTTAGCAATGATAGACGCAATGTTAAAGATACTATAGTAATAAAAATTTATATGTTGCACATTTTGAAATTATTAATAATATAATAAATGGATTAAACAACCGTAGGTACATATGTGAAATATTATTGCTTTATTTTATAGCTCATATGGGACTGTAATATGATTCTGAATCATCAGGGGGTAAAGTTTCATGAAATATCATAGATGTTTATGAGAGTAGTGACACAACTTTACGAGCGGATTATTGTGTTTATTTTCCTAAAGCAATATACGCTTGTGAATGTTATAGAGGAAAATATACGACGTTCGGAATAAAATTTGTTAGAAGAGAAAATAAATCTCCCTTAAAGGTAGTTATTCAATACTATAAGTTTATTATATTCTATATATTGAAGTTTATTCTCTGATGAAGTATGCATGCTAGGTTACTTTTAAAACTGTTACAAAAAAATACTAAAGTTTTATACTTTACATGCAGGACTAAGATAAATTAAATTTTACTGTGCTGTCTCTAATGAAAATTTGTCATGTTTAAAGTTTTTCTTGTTTACATATATACACACACACACACACACACACACACACACACACACACACAAACCTGCGCGCTCGTAGTTTAACTCTTTGACGACGTTTCGATGATGTTTTATGCGACCTTATCGAAACGTCATCAAAACAATAGTTTTTCTCAAAACCAAAATTATTCAACGCGGAGTCAAAACCTGAAAACTTCTTTTTCTTAAAATTCCTTCTCCTATTAAAAGTTGGCAATTATCTACTGATCTATCTAAAAGATCTACGGAGCTGCAACTATACCACTCTCTTATGTTTCTCAGCCAGGAAATTCTTCGTCTTATTATAGATCTTTTACACTTGATTTTATCTTACATTATGAGCCTTAATATTATCATATTTCGAACCTCTTGTAATGTGGTCTAGATATTCGAGCTTTCTTGTTTTGATATGCTTTATGACCTCGCAATCCTTTTGTAGCCTTCTGAACACTTTTGCATTTGTAACTCGTTGGGTTCAAGGTATTTTCAAAATCCTTCTATAGCACCACATCTCAAATGATTCTTCCAACTTCTTTATATTATCCACTATTAATGTAAAGCTTTCCATTCCATACAAAATAAGTCGAGAATACGTAGCATCTTAAGGCTCTTATCGTCAGCTCCAGAATATATATATATATATATATATATATATATATATATATATAAAAGAATTTTACAAAACAATGAATATTGAAAATTAAAATACGGTTTCGGGTTTTTCCTAATATTAATATTTATTTGTAAGCAATTGTACCTAGAGATAAATAGTAACGATTAGGATATTAAGCAGTATTTTCATAGTTTGATTAGGAATAATATTGAAGGGTACTGAGTAGTCAAGGCAGAGATTTTCGGAAATGGTACAAAATAAAACGAGAAGTTTGGTTTGACAAGAAAATAACTTTGAAGGGAAATTCGATACGAGATTTGGAAAAGAAATGTTGTTTTGATTTTATTCGTAAAATTATCAAAGAAAAATTAATTTTGGTCTTTTTTGCTGGTTGGATAAAAAGTAAAAAGTGAAAAAGTCGTTAAGGTTTTGTGGTAGCAGCTAAGCAGTGCAAAACAGATATTTTCAAAAAATTGTAAGTTTATTTTTTTTAATACAACGAATTATCTGGGGGGGCTTTCGATGTCTCTTTGAGAAGTCAACAGATTTGGAGAGTTTTAAGCAGCATTTGATTGTCAATATTTTATTTCGATAAATGATAATTTATTTGGACGAAGATCGACCCAGGAGTAGAGTAATTTGAACAATGAACACAGAATTTTAAAAAGAGGTAGACCTGTCAATTCGCAAATTTTTAAAAGACAGTCATAGGGAGATAAAGGTTGAAAAGTTTTCGGTTTTGTGAATAGAAACAGTTTTTTTTATTTTCATTCCTAGAATTCAAGAACACCTTAAGAACATATGATCTCCATGTTTGAAATTCTACAAGTTAGATATCATAATTTTGATCTGTTTATTTTTTTCAATTTTATAGTAGGTACAGAAATTTTGTATAAATAAAGTATATTCTTGTATTTTACATTTGATATTTTTTTTGTCTTATTTGAAATAAAATATATTGATAAAATTTACATTTGATATTTATGTGTGTGATTTATACTGAGCTACGAGAATATAACCTAAGACAAATTGAATTATAGGTAAGATTGTGGAAGTAATATATTATCATTGTTTTGAAGCTATTTTCTTGTGGCATTTTAAATTAATTACTATTTAACTGGGAATAAGCCACATTTAAATATAAAAAGATAAAATGAAACGTCAATAAACGTATTTTTATCTTTAAATGTGGCTTATTCCCAGTTAAATAGTAATTAATATATTATCCTTTAAAATTCATATATAAATATATATATATATATATATATATATATATATATATATATATATATATATATATATATATATATATATAATTAGTACTTTTTGGGTTTAGGTTCATTAAATAATATTAACAATGTTTTGGTAGATAATCTTTGCCTTTGTTAAAATTCTAAAATGTATAAGTTGAAAACAAAAATTTATTGTAAAATTTTTGTTATTTGAAGTTTAAAAAAAGTGTTGGAGTTCTTAAAGTAAGTAATGAAAATACAAGAATTTATAAAAGATGAATAATGTAAAAATTAAGTGTTAAAACGCGTTTAAGATTACACCTTTACGTAGTTTAAAAAAGTAAAAAGTTTAAGATTATAACCCTGCATTTCGTAATAGTTTTTGAAGCACAGCTCTTATACTGGCATTGTATTACTTTATCTCTGTAGTAAAATGTTGAGGCGAGCGTCACCGAACTAGCGCCACAAGAAGGCGTTGCCACAGGTACCGTCAGAAAATAGCGGTTCTTCACATCAATTGACTACTCTCGATCAATTAATTTCTAGTCGTCAGATATTTTTTTTATTTAATTAGATGGCTTTGGTAATTACCAATTAGCCAGACAATATCAGATATTTCCAAGCAGGTTTACATTAAAATCTGGATCAAAAATAAGTAACAAAATACATACATTAAGTGAGAAGTAAAAAATTAAAAGGCTGTCTGTCAATAAAAAATTCCGTTGGCAACGATGGTCAAAATTTAGCAGACGGTGGCAATTACGTGGCTTTAGGAGTAAACATAATAAATAATTGAAATATTTTAATACAATTTAATTTCTTTAAAATATGAATAATAAAGAAATAATAAAATTTCTTTATTCAGTTTTAAAAATTTTAAAAGAAATAACAGTTATACCTTTAGCATCGTCTGTTTTGCTTGCAAATTTATAGAAGGTACAGAATAAAGCAAAAATCCGAATTATGGTTTCGTCAATAGATATCCTCGGATTTCTACTTTCGAGATCTAAGAAATTTATTTAAATTTTAAAACTATAGAAAAAATGGTATAGCTTCGTGCTAGAGTACTGCAGGTAAACCCTGTGTTATGTTGATATCAATAGTCGCCAAAAAACGATACGTGTCGTACTCTGTCTTCCATTTCAAGGTGTCAATTGTCGTTTTGTATCAACTTATTTTTAGCTGTGGCCTCGCTTCCACTCAACACCTTCAGACGTGTTGTTTTAGAGAGAGACACACGTCGCTTGATAATTGGACGCATTGGTTAGAAAGAGATACAACTACTCGGTAAAAGCGTTCAAAATTTAGGTTAGAGTTAGCGGTTTATTTATATGTAAACATCGTGTCGTAATTGTCGTATATTGTATAACCGTATCGTATAAATCTTATGTTTTTGGTATTTTTCACTTTAATGGAGTTAGGAAATTTGATTTTATTTGCAAATGTCTCAATAATGTCTTCAATTATTTCAAAATTATTGCCCTAGACATTATTTGTTGAGACACTAATTGTACATTTTGCCCTATAGTGTTTTGGTAGCTACCAGTAGCAAGACATTGGAGGGTATCAAAAAACTTTATTGCAACTGGAACTGCCACAACATTATTATCGATGACCATATTTTGCATGATTCCATTTAATATATCTCTTGCTATATCTTTGGTTAAACGATACAATCCTTTAAACTAAAAATCTGTTAGTTCATTGAAAGGATCACTTTAATATCTAAGTAAACGCCTATTAATGTTAAAGTTTCTTAATACTCTTAACCTCTCCTCATCCTCAAAAGCTAATACGTTCATACTGTTCACAGGCAACATTATCACTCAGTATACCTTACCTACTAAATAAATTACTTTTAAAATAAATTAAATTGCAAAATACTTAGTAATACCAAGACAAAAATGTCACTAAAATTATAAAGTCTAAAATTAAAAATTTTGCATTGCCATTGGATATAATTTTTTAATTAAAAACGTGTAGCCAATAACAATACACTTTTACAGAGAGAATCTTGAATCTGTATATCTACCTTAACTATTGCCAATATTAGAAACACAAATAACAATGAATGTTTTTGGAGTGAACAATAAGATCTCGAAAATATCCGAAGCAAAAGCGACACTGACACAGAGTACCAAAATAATAAGATGTAGTAATGAAAGTCGCAATGAAATATCCGTTTCTACATGTTGCAAGCAACATGACACAGGGTTCCACAGCTGTACCGCCTACTGTAACATCTTTTTTTAATTATAGCAATACCGATGCTTTATCATTCTTAGAAACTTAAGTATACTTACATATTATATAAAAGAAGTAAAGACTTTGATTACCTGTAAAAGAAAATATTCGAATTAGAACGGTAAATTTGTATAGCAATATGTATTAATTAAAGGCTCTAGCATCAATAAATACGAGGGTGAGGACCATCGAGCAATAAGACAAAAGAGGGAATCTAATCCTTATGAAAAGGAGACCAAAAAAGTGGCCTCTGATGGCGGACATATCCGGAAATGCGAATGCGCCAAAATTAAATTTTCCGACACTTATCAAAAGTAGCTATATAATATTTCGCAGAATGTGTCTTAGACGAGAAAGTTTTAATTAATTATTAATGATAAGAGTCTAAAATGCGACACAATTGTTAAAAAACTTCAATATAAATAAGATTTCATGTGACATTTGGGACAAACAATAACATAACCCAAACTAAATTTGATGTCAAACAAGGAGAGAGACTCTCTTTCCTTGTTTAATGTGGCCTCTAAAGATCGCACTTCCTGTCTAACAATATGTTTGCCCCCACTACCTTTACATTCCCTCTATTGTCTTTTTGCTCGATGGTGAGGACACACATTGTCAACAATGTATATAATTATTATGTGTCATATTATATTGGCCAACTACGCAATAATATATTATGTGATATCAAGCTAGAAGACACCTATTCGATTTATTTATTAATATAATTATTAATCAATATGTATCATTAATATTTGCTTATAATACTAACCAAATATTATGTAAAATTAAAAAATGATTTATTTGCTTAGACTGGTAATATCATTTTATTAAATGAAGGATGTGACATCACAGAAATTAATTTTGTGGTTTGGGGTGGTATCTTAAGCCAAGGTACAAGAAAACTGGGATTAGATATTGACACTTCTATTGGAAATTAGACGTCGTGCAACGTGTAAAATACACATTGTTCTTTAATTGAAATTGAAAATGGGTTTTAACTTTAGAGAACAGTTATTGCAGTCTTAATTGCAATTTTAACTGATAAATTACACGGCTCAACGCTGAAAAAACTTTTTTGATAAAATTTCCTCCATCTTTTGAATTTTAGCTTACTGAATCCGAAAATCATATTAAAACTGTATTATCTACCATTGTTTCACCATTTAAAATTTTAAAATTGCATAATTACATTTTTTTATTTTGTTTATCGAGCACATAAATCTAATGTTACTTGGTTGGAAGCACTGTTATTGAATTGTACAACACCCTTTGTTCTTCTTCCTCTTCATTAACAGCTGTATTCTAATAAACATAATCTCACTTTTCAGTGTTTGACTCATCTGCTTTTAAGTATGGCTACATGGCTAGTCGCGGTTGTAAAAACTGTCCAAATATATATATGGTGATTTTGTTATTAAAAAACATTTGGTATAAAACATTGAAAGACCTGTTGAAAAAAGTGTATTTTGCATATTTTGGTGTAAAAATTGGTGACCAAGAGAAAGGATGGGCTCCTCAGAATGTATGCTATGTTTGTGTTCAGGATTTAAGAAAGTATTCGAAGAAAAAAATATTTCAGATTTGAATTGCCTATGGTATGGAGAGAACAAAAAAATCATTCATTTTTACAGACTCTTCAAGAACAAGTTTAAAAACTGTACTCTTACACAATGGGAAAACTTATGCTTTACTTCCTTTTGCTCATTCAGTCCATATAAAAGAGATATATGAAAATATTTCACATTTCTACAAAAATCAGCTATTCAACTTACAATTGGATGATCTGTGGAGGTTAAAACATTGTTTGCATGCTACTTGGTGAACAAAATGGATTTACAAAGATTTCATGTTTTAATTCTAATTGGGACAGTAGAGCAATAGATAAACACTGGTCCACAAAACAATGTCACATGAGAAAAATTTTACCACTTGGCGGGAAAGAAAATATAAAAGCATTGACTCCTAGAATGATTGTACAGACCTATACAATTACAGGATAAGAATTAGATAAAAGGTGTTATTCTAATAATGTATCATTTTAATGTATTTCGGTATTTTGCCTTTTTCAAATTAGTATAAGTTAGAAACCAGTGCCATATTGTGAGAAAACTGTGTTTGGTACCTAAAATCTAACCTCAAATTCTTTTTTACAGTCAAAAAATACATAGGATTCACATTTGTAAGAAGTTTTATAAATATTTTTTTTTGTTAGCATGTGTTATTAAACAATTTAGTGAGTTTACCAGTAAATAGGAAGAAGTATGACAAGAAAGAAAAATGAGGCGCAAAGTCTTTAGAGAAAAATTATTATATTTAATAATTCTACCATTAGTAAATTTATTTATCCAAGGGTTATAGTACTTTTTCAATTGATTTATTTAGTAATAAACAACGACATAATTCGACAGATATGTGCAAAGATAACCTTCCAATCTGTAATTAGAACATTCGTAAGCGCTACGGACAATGTAGTCAACTAGATGGTAGATTAGTAGAGGCAACTCAAATCTAACTTACAATTAAGTTTTATGTTTAATCAAATAAATTAAATTATTCTAAATAATAGTTGTTGTTACTGTGAAGTTGATTTAAATAAATATTGTGTTTATGTTTATATGACTTGTTCATTGAGGACTCGAATTTCACGTTGATTTAATTTATTCACTCATGAATGTATTTAAGGTCCATTGTTCTTCTCTCTCATTCTTCTTCTGTCATCTTTAAGTTTTTTTTAGTCCATTCTTTATTCTTTAAGAGTTAATATTTTTAGATGAGCAAAGATGCAGTTAAATTACAAGGCAAACTTGGGAATTCTCTTATGGATCAGTTAGAAGATCTTGGTCTAATAAAGAAATAAGAAAAAAGCTGGTGATGGAATGAAAGTAAGAAGATAAATATATGCTTTCTTAAATAATTTATTAATTGGATTAACTGACTTAAGTACATGTTTTTCTATTGCACGTCTTTATTAACTTAAAAATTTATTTTTGTACAGAGAGCATATTTCCATTGAGTAGAAAGAAACTGTCTTTATTAAATTTAATTGTTCTTGTTGTAGGTACATAATTTTACATGAAAGCTTTTACATGAAGGATTTATAAATGGATCAATTTTAATTTTTGAATTGGGTCAAAAAAAAGACACCTTCATGGAGAAATGGATGCTGATATTTTTGAGGGTTTGTTGGAGACTGATTTTATACCAAGATTAAAAGAGCCATCAATAATCATTTTCATTACATTGGTGCCAAACTTTTTTCTTATTTTCCTTTTAAATCTAGACAAAGAAATGTCTAAATTTTTAATACCATAACCATTTATAAATTTTAATGTTCTTTAAATGTGTGTAAATCCATAATAATTAGTATTGCGGATTCTACTAAATCTTAGGTTATTAGAGAAAAATTGCATGAAGTAGGTCAGGACAATGTCTGACCACTTAAAAGTTTACTTACAATAATAACAAATCTGCATAGACTCACCTTATGTACGATAATAGTATATTACATAACAAGAGTTGTAAGAAGCTTATTACATGCGAGTAAAAAAGTTGCGCGTAATTTTACAAGCATGTAATAAGCTTACAACTCAAGTTGTGTACTATACTTTTTCTACGATTATTTTCGTTTATAAAAACAAAAATTAAATTATCACTATATTTAAACTAACAGATTAATAATTTTTAATCTGTCAAAATAACGTCTGTTAATTCGTTTCCATGGTAACTCGACCAACTGACTTACGAGGCTTATGTGATATTACACATTTTTATAAAACTGAAGCGTAATTTTTTTTATTACGTGCTAGTCATTACGTGTCAGTATCTGACTAGTAAGAGAGTAGAAAAAAATATTTTTTCTACTCTCTTACTAGTAAATTGTATATTACCTACTATTTGGATGCTAAGTAAATGCATCATAACAGATACTGACACGTAATGACTAGCACGTAATAAAAAAAATTACGCTTCAGTTTTATAAAAATGTGTAATATCACATAAGCCTCGTAAGTCAGTTGGTCGAGTTACCATGGAAACGAATTAACAGACGTTATTTTGACAGATTCAAAATTATTAATCTGTCAGTGTAAATATAGTGGTAATTTAATTTTTATTTTTATAAACGAAAATAATCGTAGAAAAAGTATAGTACACAACTTGAGTTGTAAGCTTATTACATGCTTGTAAAATTACTGCGCTCGCCGCTACGCGGCTCACGCGCAACTTTTTTACTCGCATGTAATAAGCTTCTTACAACTCTTGTTATGTAATATACTATAATTGCATCACTATCAATAGTGTACTCTGAATTTACCATTTTATATTTCATTTATAAAAGCTTATGTAATTACATTTGGTAATTACATTTGGTACATGTAATTACAATGGAAAAATTAAAAAAAAATAATATAAAAAAATACTCAAAAAAATAGATTTAAAAAGAAAAAATAATTAAAAAAAAGAGAATTATAAAAATATATTAAAAGAACAAGATAAGAAAAAAAAAACACAATCACTAAGAGGATCTAAACCTCCGAGATGTTGAATCGGGTTTATGTCCTAACGTAGTAAAAAAAATATATTACCGTAGTCATATTTATTAACATAGTAGGTAGATATCTTTATTTTTTAATTTTTTAGATGTATACACTATGTATTTCACATGACGTCTTTCAATAACTAAATTATAATAAAGGTATGAAGTAGTATTTATTAACATAGTATGTACATTAGCCTAGTAAGGAATAATTATATTATTATTATTATATTATTCATGTTTCACTAATTGACATATTTTTTTTTATTGGGTTAATGCCTCGACAACTATGATCATTAAATTCGTTAAAAAAACTTATGTTGATTGAGACTGGCTGAATGACAATTGCCAAGCAAAAAAATACATCTATCATTCCCTCTAGAAAGCAATTGACATATAATTGAAATATCAATAAATTTGTCATATTAAATTTCAAACTAAATCGATGTTGCCTGCTAATCAGTATCAGTTGTGTTTAATATTATCATGAATTCTAATAAATCCAGCTTCATGTTGATTTTGACATAATCTGTGACCTTAAAATCAAAAAGGTTTTAGTTTGACTGCATAATTCTCTTTCCAAACAGTATAAGCTCTGTTAATGGTAAAACTTGTTAAGTTAATAAGTAATACCCTTACAAATCCTGGTAAGATTTGTTAAATACGTAAGCAATACCTGTACAAATCACCACTATTTTTGTAATAATTCCTTAATTATTTCCCGAAAAAATTAATATAGACCAAACACTGAACCAGAATTAAACATGGTGCGATAAAAGGACATATAATATATACCACATCAGATTCATCATTTGCACAGTGAGTAAGTATCTGGTATTAAAAAAAAACATTAAAAATACAATGAAAGAGACAACAAATATTTGATTTCACGTAAACAGCGCCTTTGTATCGGTTGATACGTATTTCGACCTAATAGGTCTCATCAGAACAGTTATTCAAAGGTGTTCTCAACGTGAAAGATCAATATTTTCTGTCTTTTAAGAAGCAACACTAAAATGGCTTCGATATGGACGCAATAGCGACATCTGATGATAAAACGGTAAAATAGTTTCGAAACACAATTCAGATTTCTGCTTTAATTTGTGCTTTCTAAAAATTGCAAAGCAAAACAGTCGTTGATGAAGGTGTTAAAAGAGACATGGGGAATCTAAAGTTTGCATTCCACGACATGTCTTTTCAACTAAGCAGAAATCCTTAGCGAATTGGTTGTACTCTTGTACTCGTACAGAGTAGATCCGAATAGAATGAAATATATGAAATATATGCCTGAAATCAAATATTTGCTGTCTTTTTCATTTTATTCGGATCTACTCTGTACGAGTACAAAAAACCAATTCGCTAAGGATTTCTGCTTAGTTGAAAAGACATGTCGTGGAATGCAAATTTTAGATTCCCCATGTTTCTTTTAACACCTTCATCAACGTCTGTTTTGCTTTGCAATTTTTAGAAAGCACAGATTAAAGCAGAAATCTGAATTGTGTTTCGAAACTATTTTACGGTTTTATAAAAAATACAATTTATGGGTACTCATATTCATATGTGATAATAACTGTTAATTATTAAATTTAAAAACAGTTGGTATTGACATTTTTGGTGCTTGTTTTGTATAAAACTTAAAAGGTCGCTGGTTAAATGATATTAAATGAATAATAATGAAGAAAAAAGACGCAATACTTGGACTGTAAATAAAAGTAGCGAAAATAGCACATATTTGTAAATGGATATGTAAAATAAAAACTTGTAATTCAAATAACAATTGACAGATTGAATAACTTATTTTCAATTAAAATTGCTGAGGATTGCTGAAAGTATCGTTCACTGAATCAACGGAGATAAAAATTGTTCAAACAAAATCATATGAGACATTCTGTGCAGACATTTCCGCAATGTATGTTGCGCGATTCTTGAGATATTTTTTAGGAAATGGCAGTGGCGTGTGACGATTCCTTATTTAACATTAATTTTGCTCTTGTTATTGAGCGTGAACGACAATTTACGATGACTTAAACTTATTAATATTATATGGTATAGAGTATAGATACTTTCAAGTTATTAATAAACGGTCTTCTGAAGAAATTTCCTTTCGTTAATGAGAGTCTTGTTTCCCTATATTTGGACATACAGTTTCCACTACATATCTAAAGCTTGAATCGTTAATTCTATAATATTCCTTAAATTTCCAAGGATGGAAGTTGACCTTCTTGTGAAAAACTTGCTGGACTATGCAATATGTTAAATTCAAGCAGCAGGTAAATCCAATAACGACTAATTTTATTTTTTTATTTTCTTTTTTTTTCTGACGTCTGACGTTAGCAATTGCCAAGATACAATTCATCTTCTTCATTTGAAGAAATTTCAAATCCTGAAGTTCCAGAATTGTTACGTTCATGTATTTTATTTATGAAATATGCGACATTATCTCTTGTTGCATTTTACAGATGTAAGTTATTATGAAATACGCATTTTTATGCTATGTTGGATGTTGTATGTGTCATGTTGGATATTGTTTTGGTGTACGAGGCGCCTTAAATTTAAACATGTTTATATATTTACCTGTCGAAATTTTACCTATTTTTGTGTCATTTTAATGTGCAAATATACTTTCAGGTTTCACTGATGGTGGTCCGACTGGACTGAAAACGTTTTGAAAAATTGTAATTCTTTTGTAAATTGTAAACGTCATTTACATTCCAGAAACTTCCACAATGCAAATTTTCGTAAAAACTCTCACTGGTAAAACCACCAACCCTTAGTAGAGCCATCTGATACAATCATCACAAACCATCATTCACTATCCACTAGAAGTCCTTTTACGTCTCTGTAAGTTTTTTTTTAAAACTATATATTCCTATTTCTGTAAGTGAATAGTTATTCACTTGATTGGTTAGAAAAAAATCCTTAATGTGGTAAATTATGTTATAATGTTTAAAGAAGAAGAAGCGCATGAAAAGTTGGTGTAGTAGCAAATCAATGGATCACCACGATGAAGAAAAACTAAAACTATATTAAAAGGTAAAAACCTATAACCACTAGAATGCTATATTTGAAATGAATTTCCAATTAAATCAACATTTACTTATTACTTTCGTTCTTCCGACAATAAAAAAAAATTATAAAGAAATTTATAAACGGGTTTGCGATGCCAATTATAATATCAATTAGATAAGATAAAAGTAAAAATAAAATATCTTTTGTTTTAACACTAAAAGTAACTTGTTCAGCACAACTTAAGTAGATTTTAGCATTTTAGTTAAGTTTTTTTTTGTATGTAAATTACTTTATATTCACTTTAATGTTGACCAAGCATGAAAAGATTATTTTGACTGAGTTCAAAATTAAATAACAAGAAGCTTTACGCTAGACTATATACACAAAAAGTAATTCTAAATAATTGATAATTACTTTTTATTCAAATTCTATCAAAAGCGTTTCTGAAGATGTGAGTTTTTTTTAATATAATGTTTATACGAGTGTTTCACCGAAACTTAGTTATTCGAATTTTATATTATAAACTATTCAATTATATATTGATTGATACACAAAATCAATGAGTTCAGGCAGGTACATTAACTACATGTCCTATCATAAACACTCCACCAAACTAAACTTAGTAAAACAAATGAAAAATAGGGTTTTACAAATTTCAGATATATCATTCCATCAAAAGAATCTCAAAATACTTTATGATCTCTTTATAGATAATTCCTATCCACCTCTTCTTTTAAAAACACTTTTATATAATACTACATCAGTAACATCTATCAATCTAACTACCTCCGAACATTCGAACATAGCAAGTACGAATTCACAGAAAACGGTTACCAGTCAAACCCTTCCAACATATTGTGTGCTGCCCTACATACGGGAACTAACACCAAAACTAACTAGAATCTTTAAATCACATGATAACATCAAAATAGCCAATAAAACAGTTTTAACAGTAAACTCTATTTTCTCAAAAATGAAAGATCGTACTCCGCATGACCAAATATCTAATGTTGTTTACAGTATCCCTTGTATGGACTGTAATGGCAAGTACATCGGCCAAACTTCTAGACGTCTTAAAGACCGTGTTACCACTCACAAAAGTGACTGTAGACTTTACCCAGATAGATGCACCCTAGCCAACCACGTTCACACCCATAACCACAGAATGAATTTTGCAGATGTCAAAATCCTCGAAAAAGAAACAGCTTATAAAAGAAGACTTTTTTTAGAAATGACCCACATAGCAATAACAGATAATAACACAAAATCAGATATACAACACCTTAGTGAAATTTATTCCTTTCTACTGCAGTTGGAAACAAAAAATAATCAAGTCAACGAACTGTAATATTCTGAATAGTATAATATTGTCTATTAGAACTCTTCTGAACATCCAATTGAAGTAGAAACTTAATCATTATTACTGCAATTGTTGCATTTTTCCAGGAAATAAAATTCTTAAGAGTAATAACAATAATTAAAATAACTTTAAAAGAAATAATCACAAAGAAATAAATAACTTCTATATGTATTTATTAATAACAGAATTTAATTGTCTTAAATTAACATAACATAGTTTTCAATTAAATGTAACTTTACACATAAACTGAACACAGCTTTAGTTTTCTGGCTGACATCTCCTAATATGATAGCTGACAAGACACATTAACCTTGAGGTACATACTAGATTTCCACCTCCTTGTGCATAGGTTGACTAGACCTTGTCCAAAAAATGACAATGTGATATGTAGTTGTGTTTGAACTGTTTTGTTTCTTAAATGTTCAATGTTTTTTAATATTTGTATTGTACTAGCACACTGAAGAAAAAAAACAAAAATGCATTTGTATTGTTTGAGTTTTCAAGCCACCATATAACGCATACAACTTATTCCTTTTTTTTGCTATAAAAAATCTTCCAAAAAGTTTTTCAACATGGAACTGTCAAATACCACTACACAATTTCACCATTTTGTAACATATTGTAGCATTCATCTGAAGATGTTAAAGAAATTTAACGAAATATAGCGAAGTCGTTGAAAAGAGCACACTTTGGCTTTCATTATTCAGCTGCTAACCCAATCAACCTTACCATTATACTATATATATATATATATATATATATATATATATATATATATATATATATATATAAATATATATATATCTATCTATATATATATATATATATATATATATATATATATATATATATACAGGATCCAACTTGTAAATACATTTTGGAGACGGCAGTCGCCGTATTCCCGTTCTCCTCCGCCAATCCCTCCAGTCCAAGGCATGCTCCTCCTCCAAACCTCTCGATTCCATCGCTCTTCTTATTCCTTCATTTAATGAACGTCGAGGTCTACCCTTTTTCCAGGGGGCTTATATCTGTAAAATTTTTGGGGCCAACTGTGTGCAAATCTGTGCCGTTTCAGGCATTCTCAATAGGTGTCCAAACCATTTTAAACCTCTTCGTTCTATTCTGTCAATGACCGTTTTTGTAGCATTCATGTTATTTCATAGCACTTCTTCTCAGATAATCCATCTTAACTGTCAACAATCTTCTCTTCTTCTTCTTAAGGTGCCGTGCATTTCTGCGTAGGCGTCCACCGTACATCGTCTTGTCAGGTGAGATGTTAAATATTCTGGTTTAAATAATTCTGTTTTTAGCAGCATTGCGAAGCATTTCATAGCTGTGGATTCCTGTCCATTGTCGAATATTGCGCAGCCATGACATTTTTTTACGTCCGAGACCTCTCCTACCCTCTATTTTCCCTTCGAGAATCAGTTGCTGAAAAGTGTATCGTTCTCCTCGTATAATGTGCCCCAAGTATGCAGTCTTCTTACTTTTTACATAATTAAAAAGTTCCCTATCCTGTAAGCCCGCTCTTCTGAGTACTTCCTCATTTCTTCCAATCTTCTCGTAAGCTCTGCATTAATTGCTTATACTTCAGAGCCATGACAAAGATCTGATTCAATCATGGTTGGTCCATTTTTTTTGTTCCCTTTGGAAATTTCCAAAGGGGCGATTTCATCATAAGAAGTTTAGACATCCTACAATTTTACGTCCCTGATTAATTCGGTGTTTAATTTCAGTTTCTCCCAAGCCGTTCTTATCAATGAGTACACCTAAACATTTAAATTTTTTCGCTTGTTTGATTTCCATGTCCTCATCTATCAACACTTCAAACCTTGCATCTGAATTGATAACTAAATATTGTGTTTTCTTCATGCTGACTTGTAACCCCCATTTTACATATTCTCTGTATATATGCTTTATCATAAATTATAGATCTTGTGCTAGTACGGGGAAGTTCTAGGTTCAAGGAGAACAGTACGTAATTTCCTATGGGGATTTTCATTCCCTGGCATTGGATTTTCCATTTTTGGAGGGCTGCCTTAATATATAAATTAAACTGCATCTTTGTCTTAGTCCTTTAGTTACTTTTATTGGCTCTGATGGTCTATTTCCGATTTTTAGGTAAGTAGTCTTATCCATGTATACTTCTGTAACTATTCCTAAAAGGTATGAACTAATGCCAAGTTGTTATAAAGCTTGCCACAATTTAAGCCTTGGAAGTATATCGCACGTTTTTTCTAGGTCGATGAAGGCTAGATCTACTTCGGTACTAACCACTATTCTTTTTTCTATCAATTGTTGGAGTATAAACAAGTTATAAGTGCAAGATATACCAGGCATAAATCCACTTTGGTCTTCGCTAATTAGATGTCCTACATCATCTTGCATTTTTACATTTATTATATTTTCAAACAATCTCCCGAAAGTAGGTAGGGCACTTAATCCTCTGTAGCAGTTAGGATCTTTTCAATTACCCCATTTTAAAGATGTACACTTGGTGAGCGGTTTTCGATTCAGATGGTACTTTAATTTATTGGCAGCGTTGATTGATTAGAAAAGTTATTCGTTCTATTAGGAGTGGATCTCCTGCTTTACGTAACTCTACAGCTATATTGCGGGGTCCTGGAGATCTCATATTACGGAAGATTGAAGAACTATCACTAATCTAAGGAAAAACTATATCTTTGTTAATATAATCACGCAACAATAATGGGAATAAAAGAGAATTTAAATCAATCTATAATATCTATAAGTTCTGTGCCAAAGAAAAGGTCTGAAAAATATGGCAGTCAAACACATTTACGTATTTTTAAAATATTATTGAATTTTTCGCAATGTATAAGAAATACGATAATATTATTATAATGGACAAGATTAAATTTGGAAAATAATTCTAGTAATTATAGAGCAGTAAGTGACATGAACAAAATCTTTTGTAGAGTACACAAAAAATGTTACAGTAGGCGATACAGACGACTAGCGCGGAGCTTTATATTATGTTTTCTATATGTTTAAAATTTAAATTAAAATTGATTAGTAATTTTATTATTTATTTATTATTTATATTTTCAACATATTGTATTATTGGTTCTGACAGTCTATTATATTATATTCAAAGAATTCAACGAGATATTATGTGTGCTCCTAACATCACCTGTTGATGTATTAACAAAGCATACGTTGTTTACTTCGGACAGATCTGTCAAATTTACTTTAAAAGTAGTGTTAAAAATTTAAAAAGATGATTTTATACTGCTATTAATCGGATGGTATTTATGTTATGATTTTTAAATTTTGAAAATTGTTGCGAATCGAATATTTCTGATGTTGCGACAAATATTTTTTAATTTTTTACTTCCCATTAAATCGTTGTGTTGTAAACCTGCTCACAATAAACATATATTAACTAGAAATGAATTGATGCAGAGTAGTGAATTAATGTGAAGAACCGCTATTATGTGACGCTATCTTGTGGCTCTTGTGGCTCCAATTTGTGGCTCTAGTTCGCTACTAAGAATGTCAGTATAGAAGCTTCGCTTTAAAATCTTTTCTCATATAAAATATTTGTTATCCAGGAGCTAGAGTGTGTAAAACATTACACAGAGTATCATGTTTATTAAGTGTCCAAAATATATTTAAATAGGTCATTATAAAATATAAAGTAAAATTATAAATTACATCTGTTTTGTTTCTGTTTATATATAGTTTTGCCCTTTAACAGGTGTAGTAAAAGGGTATTTTCATTTTTATTAACTAAAGTATCGATTTTTAATGAACATAAGTAATAATAACAGACTCAAATAAAGCGTCACACACATTGCCAATTGTTCACATAGTTACTTTTTTTTACAATTTGCCCAATAGATTTCTTACAAATTGTGTTCTCCAACATTTGCTTTAGAGCCATTACTATAAAAGTCTTAATTAACATTTACTGCATTAGGAAAAGCCACTGTTTCATCTACATTGTACTCTTTAAATGTGCCCTTGTGCATCTTTCTAATATTGTAAACCTATTTTCTTAGAGGAATTTTGATATGTTTATATTTTTGAAAATAAGCTGCATTATATCAACTACGTGTTAGCAATGCTTCTTGATTGAAACATAAAAATGAAAGCATAGTATTATTGTTCATAATAATATTGCTTATTTGGACTAAGATATACATAGCCAAAACATTCCCCAAGAACAGCCTTATTCATATCTTCGGACTAATGAGTTGTACGATTTGAAATAAAAGTTAATGATTCGCCTTTTACGGAACCTTCCTATATTTGCAAACCTTCCAATTTGTACAGTAATATAAGTTTCTATTGTATTTTTCATATTTATATCGAACTTCTTTCAAATTTTCCCTTAACATCATTCTGGAGAATTTCGAATAGTTCGTGTCATAAGTTCGTGTTATTATCTCCGGTCATAATTTTAGCAATCTAAAAATAAAAAAAATAAAGAAAGATAGAATATATCTTACGTCTTACTTTTTATTATCATAACCCATCACTTTCAGTTTTTTGTCGGAATGTTTGGATATGTTTCATCGGAATGTTTGGATGATTTTCGTCAGAGAAAATTGAAGAAAATTAAATTAAGTAGAAATAATGGGAAGCGAAAAAGCTTACAGAACTGCACGACACGCGATTAAGACAATTTTAAGCGATTATTCGAAGCCTATATAGACAAGTGTGTTTCCAGTGACTTAAAAGCTTATTTTAAAAATAAATGTTATGCTTGTGGCAAAATGAGGGGTCTCAAACTAATTCTATCATCATCATTCTGGCTTTACAATTCTGGGTGGATCCTAGCCTCCTGAAGAATGTCTCTACAGTCATAACTATCCATCGCCTTCCTCCGCTAAGCACGTATTCTCATATTTCTCATGTCTTCATTGATGTTTTTAAGCAACCTTGTTCTGGGCCCTCTTCCTCTTTTCTCTTCTTCTTCTCTGACTAATGGGTCTATTAAGGAGCGTTATTATAGCTGGGTCATTTTGTTTCATCAGCATTACATGCCTTATCCACCTCAGACGTCCTATCTTAGTATGTCTTTGGATATCTCGTTTTTGGTATCTTCTATAAAGTTCGAAGTTGTATCGTCTACTTCACACTCCATTGTCATTCGCTGCCACATATATTCGCCGTAGTACTTTTCTTTCGAAACATGTTTTCATTATTTTTTGTTAGAGTCCAGGTCTCTGAACCATATGTTGGTACTGGGCGTATTATTGTTTTGTAGAGTTTTATTTTTGTATTTCTCGATATTATTTTGGGTTTAAGGAGCAGATTGAGCACAACTAATTCTAAGCTGAATGAAATATAAAATATTGATTTTCAGTGGATTTTATCGTCGCTTAACAGGCGTGAACAAATTGTGTTTGCGTATTTACGTCCAGCATATACCAAGTTAACGCAGTCTTACCTATTCGTAAATAATACTTTCCCCATATGTGATCACTGTAAAGTTCGATTAACAGTCGAATACTTTTTATTATATTGTGGTAAATATGATCAAGAAAGACATCGTTACAATACCTCGAACTCTCTAGCAGAAGCTCTAGGTCAAAAGTATTCCTATAATAATATAGTTAAATTTATATTTAAGATCTATAAATATTTGTTCCAATTTGTAGTTATTTACTCCTGTTATTTATAATTTCATTATGTCGCTACTAACGTTTTGGTAGATGCGAGTTTTTTTCCAACAAAAAAAATCGCCAAAATTTTTGCCGAAAACGTATAGGGTTTCTTACTACCTCATTAAACCTAAGCTACCTATAAAACTACAGCTAAAATATTGATGTATTTTGAAAATTAACAAAGCTAATTCAAAAGAAATTTCAATAAATGTTTACGTATCATTCTACCCTTGTATAATATTGAATCTACATAAACGGTCACAGTCCACAGAATATAAGTTCATCTACCTCCGTTACATACCACTATTATTAAAAAATGTTTCATTTATTATATCGAGTGTTATATTATTCAGAAATGGAACTACCTACATCATATTTATATTCTATAAAAATACTTTTTCAAAAAGTGGCGTATGCATACACGTATTAAAAATTGTTAAACATTTATGAAATCGAAGAATACCTTTTTTAAAATTAGGATTGATCCACTATGTATCCAGATATAACTGTATTTCACTGTATTTCAAAAAAGTGGTGTTAAAAATTAAATTTTCTAAAAGATTCGATTAGTATCGAACTGTATTGTTATAACAATAGTTTGGGTCAAAGCTAAATATATAAACAAACAGTAAAATAGTACTAAAATAAAGATTATTAACAGGTTTTGTACAGTAGATGGCATACTTGAGAAGGACGATGCAAACAATTGTCACAACGTATTTTCTTGAAATGAAAAATATTTTCATCAGACGTCACAGCAATAACTCAGTTCAAGGGTACTTAGCGTAGGATGCTCGATCCTACGGAACTGAACACTTTAGAATTTAAGTAATTAGTAAAATGGCAAATCGGCATAGACTCAGAATAATGTAGTAAAATAATAATACATAGATATAAAGCGTAAATAAAATAGACTATATCATTTTTAAAAAATTCCATTCTTCAATTTTATTGTCAATAAAAATCATCAATAATATAAACTAATACGTATAAACTAAGTATAGAAGTACAGTCAGAAAAATAGAGGTAATGAAAGGAATGAAGACAGAGAGGTGAACTGAGAGGAAGAGAGAGAGACAGTTGTATCTGTGTTTAAGAGAAATATGGTGAGAGGGAATATCTGGCGAGAACAAAAGATTTTCTCTTTTATTGTCTTTATATTGTTTAAGAACTAAAAAACGATACCAAATGGGAGAAAAACGCAATACTACTCTCTCAAAGTGAAGATGATTTACAACGTATGCTGAACCAATTTAATATAACCGCCAGAAAATTTAACAAGCTAATTTCCCCAACAAAGACAAAATGCATGGTTAAAACAGCAAATTTACTAAGATGTAAATTGAAGCTGGAAAGTCAGATAACAGAACAAGTGATGGAGTTTAAATATTTAGGATTCACATTATCTATCTACGGAAAGATCGAAACCGAAGTGAAAGATCAAGTGAATAACAACAAATAGAGTAGCAAATACGGCAAGAGACGGTACCCAATAGGAAGACAATCAGTAGGAAGACCATGAAAACGATGGAATGACAACTTACTGAAAAGCACATTGAAAAATAGACAGAGTCATGTCTATATAAAAAGAAGAAGAAGAATACTGTTAAAGCATATATTTTACTAAGAGACACGTCATTTTAGACACATTTCAGACACGAAATAGTTTAAATCTTCTTCCCGACGGTACATTATCAGTAACTTTAGACAACGATGCGTCTCTGGCCTTAACGACGATGGACGGGACGTACGAAGTAAATATGAAAGACTGTTCGAAACCGACCCCTTTAGTGAGAATGCGGAGAAAAACTTATGAAGAACATTAGTGAGGAGAGGCAGCGAAAACGGATAGACATCAATCAAAAGGATAAACACAAGTTATAGCAGAGCAAAATGCATATTAACTGCTAGTCAATGGAAAACCCTGCCGGAGATCACGTCCGGAAATACCAAAAAATGCTGTTAACCAAAGAGTATATGTTTGCCGTTTTACATTGAAAGAACTAAACGTTGGTATCGGATATATGATAAATTAAAGGTAGTGGGCTATGATGACCTATGCACGGAGCTGATGAAGAAGTTTAGCACAAATCCGAAAAGGTGGTTTCTAAAATTAATTAATCGATGCATTTCTATATGCCCATATACCCAAAATAATGAAAGAACCTAAAAGTTATTGCCCTGCTAAAACCAGATACACCTGCCTATGTTGCCAAGTCAAACTAATTATAAGTGCGGCGTTCGTGATCAGAAGGGGTCCAGGGATCATAAGCGGAAGGGGTCCAGGGAGGAGAAGACACTCGTGGCTCCAAAATTTTCGACAATGGTTCGGATTGTTATCTGCTGAACTATTCAGATCTGCCGTAAACAAAGTCAGAATAGCCATGTTGATTGCCAACGTTCGGAACGGACAAGGCACATCAAGTAAAAGAAGCAAACAAATGTCCTACTAACACAGTTATGACTTTGAGCCTTTCCTTGGACGAGTATGAATGCCTTATCTGGCGTAGATCGACAAACACTAAAAAAGTTAATGCAACAGTAAACAAAGCATTCCAAATAACGACAGGGTGCCTAAAATCAACGCCAGTAGAGAAACTATATCAGTGTGCCGGAATCTACCGACAGAACATGGGAAGACCAACCACGGAGTACACCGAGCGCTTCAGATAGTAATTTGACAGCAGACATGCCAAATAGCACTCAGACGACGACCTGCGGCTGAATTCAGCAAAGGTTTTCTAAATGGAATTCCCGTGAAACCTCCAACCTGGTATCCTTCGAAACCAAACACACCAAATCGTTTGAACGGCGACTAGTAGACATGTGGTATACTAAACCAAATGAGGTAGGGCGTGGCCACTGTAAAGACCAAGAAAGCAAGATGGGGTCAGCGCGATGAAAAGAACAGGTTATGCACGTGTAGCTAGCGACACGATATGTACTCATGTACCAGCAGTGAAAGATGAAACAAAATACAAACATTTAAAATATAAAAAAAAATCTTCTATGTGGATATGTCTATCCAATGGATTTGTCATTAATAAAATTGATGTGAGAAGATGGCCAACTAAAACAAAGACACAAAGTGTCGCATAAAACTAGCAGGAGAATGCAGACTAAAAGAATGCAAGTTGTGGTCTAAGGTAGAGAGGGACCGCATGATATTAACAAACTGATTCATTAATTTCCTATTTCACCATTTGGTTTTTATGTTATCATTTAATCTTGAAACATGTAAAGATAAGGCAATATCAGGGTATTAAAATGAATCCAAATACAGTGTCTAGACAATGATCTAAACTTGCATACAGAATATAGTTTTTGAGTTTCAAGAGAAATAATAAAAAACACAGGTTATCTTAAACAGGATAGTTATGGTTAATTCTGGTCTTTTGCCATAATATGAATGATGATCCAATTAATTTGGGTTGCAACAGGAGAAAATCCCAGTAGTTAACTGTATACCACATTTTAAAATACTTACAAAGAAGTGGTAAAAACTTCTGGCGTATAATAGTTATTTTTTTTTAAATAATTAAAATTTATCAAAAAGAATTAGAATTATTCCAAAACGTTTTCAGTCCAGTTGGACCATCATCAGTGAAACATTTTAAAAATCAGTTAAAACTAGCTACTGAAATAGGTTTAAAAACCTTTAAATTAGATGGCAATCATGGTTACATTTATTAAAGTAGTGGCACAAGTTCGATGTTATAAGATCTTTGGCCACCGAATAAAACTATAGGTTGGCTTACTTTAGCTTATTTTATAGATGTATAAATTTTTTTCAGGGAAAGCAGCGCAAAGAAACGCCTCACGAACACGATATACAATCATACGAAACCAGGAAAAGCACAAAGAAATATACGAGAAGTTAAGGATAAACAAAGAAACAGAATAAAAAATAAAAAAGAAATAATACAAAGACGGAAGAAATACTTCGAGGAAAGATATGCTTAATATGAAATAATATAAATTATAGAAAATAAAGAAGAATCATCAGAGCTAGAAATAAATATTGGAGAAATTACAAGGGAAGACATTGAAAACTTTTAAAGAATGGAAAAGTTGCAGGAATCCCATAGATCTAATAAAAGCAAATACTGAGCAATCAATAGAAATGTTACATATACTTTTGAGTAAGATATGGACTGACGAACAATTACCAAAGGAATAAAAATATTGATTAATAATAAAAATACCTAAAAAAGGAGACCTGAGTCGATGAAATATATTGATTGAGTTTTATCGACTTTATAAAGGATTATGTCCATGTAGATAGGGTAAATATTTTAAGATTATATGGGATACCATTGAAAATCATAAACTTTATTAAACTCGTCTACGAAGAATACAAAGCCAAACTGGAACACTCATGTAAAGTAACAGAAGAAATAGCCATAGAAAGTGAAGTCAAACAGTCAAAAATTGACAAGTTGGCACAGCACTTAAATGATTGGATTCAAAATAAACATAAAGAAAACCAAAGTCTTAAAAAATAATAACTGCCCAAATAATAAAATATTATTAAACAGTAATAAGTAGAAGAGGTAGGCAAGTTCACATATCAGTCAGTTCAGTCATGGGAAGGACGAGAGGTGTAAAAAGGATATACAGACGAGAATAATAAAGGCTAAACATATAGTCAACGCTTTAAATAAAATTTGGCAAATAAACTCAATATTAGAAACAACAAAAATTAAAAATTTTAATACTTGCATTAAAAGTATAGTACTTTACAGAGCTGACCTATGAAAACAGGACGATTCCATAATTAAAAAACTACAAACTTTTGTAAACAAATATTTAAGCAAAATCCTGAAAATATACTGGTCCAACTGAATGACTAATACAAAACTATGTGAAAGGTCAAACCAAACTAACATAATATCTACTACAGTTAAGAAAAAAAAAATGAAAATGGATTGGCCATAATTTGAGGAAAGATGAAAGCAACATAACGAGACAAGCTCTTAAATACCAACCAGAGTGAAAAATGAGAAGAAGATCAGCCAATAGCTGGAAAAGAACTACAACGAGAGAACACGAAAAAATTGGAATAAGATGGAGTGAAATAAAAAACTGAGCAAGAAATAGAAAATATTGCAATAAACTAGTATAGAGTTTATACTGTATACCAATACTTCATAAGAAGAGATGGAACTAAAGAGAGACATTTTTAACAATAAAAAAATAACAAGATCTTCATAATTTCTCAATTTAATAAGAAATAGTAGAACAAATATTTTAAAGTTAGTTATCCACTGGACTGGTTTAGACTCAAATTCTTTATTTAGAACTGCACAAGATAGACATTACTATGTTGGGACTGTTGCCAAGATTGAATGAAGATGGTACCATTAAAAGAAGACGTGTTTCTATAAGCTCAAACTCCAAGACGAAATAGCAAAAAAAAAGGTCTTATATATCTTGCCATTTTCTTGCGAAGAGTGTATCTGGACATCCTGCATAGTTTTTTCGAATTTATATTTTATTATTTTCAAGTAACGCGTCCTCTTTTTATAATTCTAAACCCATTCAAAGCATGATGTTTAATCTAGATATACTCAAATTTTCACAAGAGCTAAAATGGGAAAATACGGACAGGATTGTTTCAGTGATTTAACATTCATGTCATGTTATGAGAAATGCCTTCGCGAACATATCTTTTGCTTGACAAATGCACTCTTGGGAGGCTGCAATTTGAAAAGAAGAGGTATAAATATAAATATACGAAGCATAAACCATAACGATATAATAAATCTTGTAAGCAACTGTAAATTTAAAGATGGTAGGTATATTCTGAAGCTAGGACGATGGTTAAATTATATCAATGTTTAAAATCCTCGATCAGTCAAGACTACGGGAAGCAGTCAAAATATTCAAAGGTAAGTTTAACTTAATATTCTATGTATCAGAAACTAGAATTTAGAATATTGTTTATTGCTCTTTGTTTCGGTTTAACCTGTGTTAATTTGAAATATAATATTACATTCTTCTTAATGCTCTAATTATTAGTTAACCCCATTATCTTAAAATCAATAAATTATATCTTCTTCATTTTAATATACAGAAGCGCATTGTACATATTTTTTAACAATTTATTTTTCTAAACTATTTTACAAAGAATTTAATATCTCAGATGCGATTGATTCTTTTCCAACCTGCGATTTATGTTTTAGATTACCAACAAACAAAACTAATAAAATGATTCGAACAGTGATAGTTGACTAAAAGCGAATAAGACAAATTAGTTTAATAAATTAAAAACTAACGTGTGGAAAGATAGATGAACAACAGTAATTTAGAACTAAAATATATACACTTAGCCTCTTCAGAAACGTCAGTTTAAGTACATGTATACATATATTTAGATATAGATACATTAAGAAACAAATTTTATTAACTTAATAAAATAAATAAAACCATATCATCTAAATCAGTGGTTCCCAACCTTTTTCGGCCTACCACCCATTTTTCCAAAAACAAAATACTTAACGCCCCCCTTAAAATCTCTTCCATTCTGAAAATTAGTAACGCACTTTCATTCACAATTGTTTTACCTTTTTTGGGTCAAAGGCTACCTTAAATATGATTCGACGGCCCCTTCACTAATCCAAGCAACAACAAATTAAAAAAAAAATGTTTTATTCAAAAATACAGTATTCATGTATTGATCAAACTTTAACTTAAATACATATCATAAAAAACAATATAATAATAATAATATAACATTTTTAATGAGAAGGCTGAGCTTGATGTAATGATAGTAATCTGTCAATATTTGGTTCCATACTTGTCATCAGCAATCTTAAATCACCGCGCTCCACTATGGACCGTCTATTTCTCTTCTTTGTTAATAAACTGCTGACTATGCTAAATCCTCTTTTGGCTAAATACGATGAAGGAAAGGCAATGAAAAACTTCTTTGATGCAGCCCATAAAGCTGGATATAATACTGAAATTTGACATTGCAGCCAAAATTCTTGATATCCATTTTAAAATTTCACTTTTAACTCCTCATTTGTTGACAATTCTAGCGATAGAAGGTGAAGATTAAGGGATGTATTTTATTTAATGCCACATTATACAAAAATAAAAATGAAAAAGATTTATCCAAAAAATAAAAAAAAAAATGTTTAGTTGCAACATCCCTACAACTTGGAGATATCAAAAATAGATTACGATTGATTATCAAACCAACCGAATATAGATCATACAACATTTCAGAAAAATCGGTCAAGACGTTTCGGAGAAGTATATTAACTAACTCTATGACACTAATATTGGTATTCAAAAATAAATGTTATATGTATATATATATTCCGTGTGGATGTAGTCTGTCGCCCATCGGACGCGTCCCCAGGTGGTGGATAGGGGAACGCCCTAACCAGTCCTAGGACTGGCGGGTAGATGGGAAATAAAATACCACCCGTGAACCAAAACAGACTGGTATGGCAACCCAACAGAGTCCCTTGTCCTCCAGGTTGGGGGTTGGGCTAGAGGCTAACAACTTTTTCCTGCAAAAATCATATGTTACGGAACCTCAAGAACTAT